>CM050323.1:85704055-85742274 GCA_027475135.1 Bactrocera correcta | reverse complement strand
TCTGTGATATATATGGCCTCGTACCTTTAAATTAAAAAAATATTACGCTTGTACCAAACACTATACAATAAACTAAATAAGCAATGTGTGATATAAATTAATGGATTGTCAGTGATCAAACTTAAGTAATATTTATTCTTAAAAATTATATCTGTCTCCTAATTAGTTGTAACTAATATCTTTCATCAAATAATTATATTTGGTTTCAAAATAATAAAAGTGTCGCTAAAACTAAATCACCAAATAATACAATATGATGACTAAGTGATGATTATGATCAGTTACACAACGAACGCAAACGATCCTTACCATCCTAACAGGGATTAGATAAACCGTTAAAACAACAACATCAGTTACACATCTTAAATTAGGTGACAGAACATATTGTTGGCTAAAATAATTATAATTAACTGCTATAATACTTACCTTGAAAGTTGGCATAAAATTTTCCCGAACTACATTAGTTGATCCAAATGAAGTCATTTGAAAGCAACTGTTGTATTGTTGTATATTTGTTAAAAAGTGTATAGAATCAGTTCTTATTCCTGAAACCAATGAGTACAATGGCTTTGGTGGTGGTTCCAATGGTAACAATTTCACTTTACCATTTGCGCAACACAATCCATTAGCTTCATTTTTATATTTTAATGCCTTACAATGTGAGCCAACCGAGTTCATCGAACCATTAACAACACATTGGTAGTTACTGTAGTCAATTGACACATCGTAACTGAAAGCAGCTCGATTCAAACTTGCTCGATTTGGTTTTGAATGTCGCGCTCGCTCTTCACGCGTTTGTGATATCCGAATCCTTTCACGTTCATTTCGATCGTCACGTCCTTGTGCAGCATTAGTAATTAGCTTGGTTTGCAGCATTTCGGGTTCTTCTACCTAAATTACTTCGTCTAATAGGAGGCATATCTAAAATGCAATAATTAGTTATCATAGGTAACTAAACACTGCACAAAACAGGATATAGGTACGATTTGTTTCGTATATCAGTTGACAAAAACAAACTCAGTAGAGTAGGTGGCCGAAAATCCAAGAAAAAAACGCTGACATTGATAGTTTGTTGTTGTTTCAACTTTCTTTAATTTGACATGACTTGGAGTCAATACCTTCAAGCCGTACTAATGTTTTATGGATGTAAAATAGGGATATAATAAAACACTTTTTATAACGCTGTTTGTGTTTGTCTCATGTAATGACGTGAAAAGTGATTCATTTTAAAGTAAGTCAAAAGAAATAGTATCGCGAGTTTATTAGCCGATCGCTTTAAAGGCGTAAATCGTACTCACTTGTTTAGATTTTTTTAATTTGAGAACAAAGCGAATAGTTTAAAATAACCAATTGTTTTCTTCGTTTGAATTGTGCAAATTATAAATCTTTTTTCTTGTTTTATTTTCACACTAAGAACTTTATTTATGACACTTAATAATTTTCAAAGAATTTGCAATGAAATCAATTGGAAAACAAAACAAAAAAATTGAAAAAAAAATTTTGTATGGAAAATTCACTTTGAAATCTACGCTCGTAAGTTAGTTAAATATTTAAATTTTTTGTTTTTTTTTGTTTACTGAAATCAAATGGAAAACAAAAAAAAAATCTGTATGGAAAAGTCACTTTGAAATCTATGCTCGTAAGTCAGTTAAAAATTTACATATTCTGTTTTTTTTTGTTTACTGAAATCAAATGGAAAACAAAAAAAAAAATTGAAAAAAAAATTTTTTATGGAAAAGTCACTTTGAAATCTACGCTCGGAAGTCAGTTAAAAATTTACATTTTCTGTTTTTTTTTTTTTTTTTTGTTTACAAACCATCTTCATTGGATTCCCTGCAAAGTGGATGTTGGGAACATACCTATATTGTTTGCACAGCAGTGAGTACTCTTAATTTAATATGAACTTTATATAATAGCAAAAACCTCAAATTGATTCCACGTTTTAGTTAGATAACAGAAAAAAGGGCTGTTTTTAGGAGGTTTCCGGCAATTATTCGAATTTTTCTTGCCGTAAAACCCATCCTTGAGTCTCAACGAACATTAAAAAAAAAAGAATTGGCAAAATTGCTCCAGGCGTTTTTGAGTTATGCGCTTACCAACACATTTTGCGATTCATTTTTATATACATATGTATAAGATATGTATGAATATTACTATTAATTTACTAATTTGTTTTTAAGTTATTCAAATCAAACTGCTCGTTAGTTTTTGAAACTAGTTGTAGTGATATCAAACATTGTTAAAATTTTAAAAATGTTTGTAATAAAAAAAATAAACACTTATTATTAATTATACCCTGAACAGGGTATATTAGGTTTATCGCGAAGTTTGTAACATCCAGAAGGAAGCATCGGAGACCCTATAAAGTATACACAGTATGTTGAGCTGAGTCGATTTAGCCATGTCCTTTTGTCTGTCTGTCTATCCGTCCGTCTATCCCTCAGTTTTTAATATATCGTTTTGAAATTTTGCAAACGTCATTTATTCTTCAAGAAGCTGCTCATTTGTCGGAATTGTCAAAATCGAACCACTATACATACAGCTGCCATATAAACAAATTCTTGTATAGAAAATTTTCACATTCAATATATATCTTCACAAAAGTTAGCACAGGTTATTTTCGAAGCCAACAATGTAATCTTTGAAGAAGTTGTTCAGATCGGTTAACTATAGCATATAGCTGCCATACAAACTTAATGATCGGAATCAAGTTCTTGTATGGAAAACTTTCACATTTGACAAGATATATTTACGAAATTTGGTATAGAAAAGGTAGGTAGGTAGGAGTGCAGCCCTGTCGGGCTCAATTAGCACTTGATATGCCTTTTTGAAACACTGTTCGTAGAACCTTATCTGCTATTACGTTTTACTTTCTCTCTAAAACCATTTTGAGGATTCGATAAAACTACTTATATCCGATATGCTTTTAGTGGAAATCCATTCAAGGTTTGGTGCGTGATGGATTCCAAGTGTTCTGTGTCGGATATGTGCTAGAGTTGGGCATTCGCAGGGAAAGTGGAAGTTTGTTTCCTTGTTCCCTGCTACTCCGCAGCCACGGCAGATGTCGTTGAAGGGCAAGCCCATTTTGGATGCGTGTTCCCCAAATGGCCCGTTCCCTGTTGTGGTAGCTGTTACTCTGTAAATACTTTTTCTTGACCTATTATTAAGTCGTTGGTTTTTTTCCTGTTATATTTTGGCCATAATTGTTTAGTTATAACGCACTTTGTAATGTTTTTCCACCTGTTATTCGCAACTTGTTGGAATTGCTTATTGATCACTCCTTTGATCGATCCTAGCGGACTTGGAATTAGCTCCGCCTCGGATTCGTTGAGGAAAGCTCCTGCCTTTGTCAACTCGTCTGCTTTTTCGTTACCGAAAATGTTCCTGTGGCCGGGAACCCAGATCAAGTTTGGTTGGAGCTTGTCTTTTATTGAGCTTAGTGCTCTCTTGCAGTTGTGAACTACGCTGGAATTTGTCATGGGTGAAGACAAGGCCAGGAGTGCCGCCTGGCTATCCGTAAATATAGTTGCTTTCTAATAGAGCTTCACAGGCTTTTTCTATGAGAAAATTCCAGCCGAGTTCCGTAGATGTATAGAGGGAGATATGCCTAGATCAGCGGAGAACAACCCCGTGCCTACTCCGCGGTCCATTTTGGACCCGTCGGTATGGACTGAGATGGTATCCTCCTCTCCTATTGAACCCCTTCTCCATTCTCGTCTAGATGGTATCCTCACCTGGAAGTGTCTATTGAAGTCCAGCTTTGGGAGAATGTAGTCTGATTTATTAATGGTGAGCTTGTTTAGTATAACACTATGTCCGTAGTACTGCTGATTCCAACCTCCCAATTATTTTATTCTTATTGCCGCAACAGCTGCTGTTTTGTGAATAAAAATAACCATTGGTAGTTGACGCAGGATCCCATTGAGCGCATCAGTCGGACATGACCATATTGCACCAGTAACACCTGCACATGCTGCTCTTTGTATACCATTTAATTTTTTTATGTTGTATTGTTTGTTTAGCGCTGGCCACCATACTAGAGCTCTATATGTAAGTATAGGTCTTATAACAGCCGTATACATTCACATGATTATACTTGGGTTGAGGCCCCAATCCTTGTTGACGATTCTCTTACAAGTATAGTAGGCCATGTATGCTTTGTTTATTCTTTTTTTATATTTATTTTCCAGGACAGTTTGGTGTCAATCTCCACCCCCAAGTATTTAGCTTTGGCGGATAGAGTGAGTGTTGTACCGTTTAGTATAGGAAGTTGTAATTGAATTATTTTGGTTCTGCTCGTGAATAGCATCAGTTCTGTTTTGTTCGGGTTAACTCCTAGTCCATTGTTTTTAGTCCATAGGTTTAACCTTCGAACTGCTCTTTCCATAATCTCGCTGACTGTTGAAGGAAACATGCCTGATACCAACAACACTATATAGTCAGCATACGCTACTGCTTTCACTCCTCCACCGTTTAGTTGGAGTAGTATTTCGTTCAGCGCTACAACCCATAGAAGCGGGGAGAGGACCATCCCTTGAGGCGATCCTCTACTTACATAACTTGTTTGTGTTGCATCGCCGTTTGAAGCTATAATCTTCCTCTCAAGCATCGATAGTATCCATCTGCACACAGTGTCATCTATGCCACCATGCGCCAGAGAATTAATTATCGCATTTACTTCTATGTTATTGAAGGCGCTCGCTAGGGCTAGAAAAGCACCATGGCTGCTGTTTTGTTTGTGGTGTAGTGATTTTTCAATTACACTTATCACGTCGTGAAGGGCAGTTTCGGTTGATCGGCTCTTTATGTACGCATGTTAGGACTTCGATACCTTCTCCGCCATTATTGTTCTTACGTGTAGATCGATTAGCTTTCTAGTACCTTCAGCATAAAGGAGGTAAGGCTTATAGGTCTAAAATCCTTGGCATTCTCGTGTGTTCTTCTGCCCAGTCTTGGAACACAACTCTACTTTTTTCCAACTTCTTGGGATGTAAGATAGTTGAATGCCAGCTTTGTATATATTTTAAAGCCTTTGAACCATTGGTTCTACTTATGGGCATAATCCCGTCAGGACCTGCCGCTTTAAAAGGTGCAAAACTATTTGTGGCATACTTGATTTTGCTTTTGTCTACTATTTGGCTTCGATACTCAGCTGCGTTCAACGGTGGTTCTGGTTGAACCCTCGTTGAAAGAGTTTGCTGACTCCCGGGGAAGTGCGTTGTAATTAGTACCTCCAGAGACTCTTTTGCCGAGGAGGTCCAATCACTTCTCTCCGCCCTAATGTAGGCAGTATTAATATGATTTTTGGATAGCATTTTGCTCAGCCTAGCGGTTTGTCTGCAACTTTCTATAGATATGCAGAAAGATCGCCATGTGTCGTTTTTAGCTTTCCGGACTGCTTTTTTATACATATCTTTTCAAAATTTCTTTATATGCCTACCAGATTTTGGCCCTAAAACTCTCATTGAAAGCTTTCCTTAGTTGTGTTCCAAATTCTTGAGTTCACTGTTCAACCAAGGAATATACTTTCTCTTTTTTAAAACTGTTAGCGGAGTAGATTTATTAAAAGTTGCGGTTAAGATTTTTTCCAACTTCTCTACTTCTCAATCTAGTTCCTGAGGATTTCCGATACTCTTATTGCCTCCCTTTTCGAGGCATTTTGTTGCTATACTGGTAAATTTTTCCCATGCTGTTCTTCTAGGGTTTCGATATGTGACAGGAGCACTGTATTTCTCGCGGATACTGAAGAGTATCCAGGAGTGATCCGAGATGGAAGGCTCATCGGATACTCTCCAGTTATCCACAACGAGACTGTCTGTGTCTGTTGATAGCGTGAGGTCAAGCACTTCCTCCCACCCCAGAAACCTTTCAAGGCTTGGAAAAATAAAAGTTGGCTTCTCGCTCTTGTTGCATATATGTACTTAGATTACTATTAAGAATATATTACAAGAGAGACTCACCTCTGGTGTTTATGCTGGAGCTACCCCATACGGTTGCGTTTGCATCGAACCCTATTAGGACATCGTCCTTCCTGTTCTCCTCTACTAGTCTGGTGAGCGGGGCCGGTGGTTTGTTTTCGTCATGGGCCAAGTAGGCTGAGACCAAGAAGAAGGGCTTTTCCTTCTGTTCCACCTTTACTACTGTGATATCTGCTGTGCTGCAATTAGGACAAAGAAATGCCTTTACACCTTTATTGATAAGAATGCATGCCCTAGGTTTACCTTTGTTGCGTGTGTAAAGCAGGTTGTAATTGCTGCTATTTAGCCCTTTAATGGTATCTTCTTTGAGCTAGGGCTCCTATACTAGGCTGATGTCGATGCCACGTTCATGAGGGTTGTCAGATTCGCTGTAGCAGGGTTATCTGCGCGCAACTTAAGTTATTGGGCATCTCGGGTTTCTTCGATGCCCACATTCCTTAGCAACTGGCTGACGTAATCGACCTCTTCCATGCCGTCTTCGTCAGCCGCTTTGTCGCCCTGGAAGATTATTAACCTGGCCTTGCAAATTCCGAAGCTGATTTTGTATTCAGTCTTCTTGAGAGCCTCAATGGACCTCAACTGGAGGCCTGCAAAGGCGTTGCTGATTTTCGCAAGACTACCCGTCAGAAAATCTAATGAGGCCTGGTCCGCGCACTTGATGACCCTGTAGTCCCTGAGAGTCTCAGAGGAGTCAAACTCTGGGTGAAGATCCGCAGGATTGTCGAGTACAAAGCTTATCACCATACTTGACAAAATGAAGTCGATCTCCACCCATCTTTCCTGTACCGTGCTCGGAGAGGAGTAGTTTTCATCTACGATGGCCACTTGCAAGTTATCCCTGACTACATCGCAGAAATACCTTGCTGTTGGTGCGCTACTGTGTTCGCTTTCACTCGGCCTCGGTTTTCTGGGCGGAGTTTCTGGTATTCCTGTAGTAGAGCGATTCCTTTTTTGTGAATTGCTCTGCTGTTTGTTCTCTTCTAGAAGTTCTGATTGTTTCCTTTTCAAGTAGCTTTCATATTCCTCCACTATTGATTTGAGGCGTTTTTTTCCGCCTCATCAAGTAGGGTACCGGCTACCTGGTCTTTGGCTATTTTCCCTAGTATGAAGACTGTCCTCTGGTACCGGTTTTTCCTCAGCTGATTCTGGGATTTCTTGCGCTTCTTTTTGATTTCTCCTTTAGCAGACAGTGCACTTCGGTTGGTGCTCATGGCAGCTTTGGAGGTGGACGCTTCCTCTCTTAAATCTGCTGTTTTCTCTGCTGTATCTGCCGGTATACATTGGTTGGTATGTCCGGCAGTCCTCTTACTCGTCTCCTGGCTGGAGGTGAGTAGTTCGTCTTTTTCGGATTCCGTAATGGGAATCCTGTAGTTCATGTCCTTGGTCGTCGCTGTTGCCGTCATTTTGGTTGTTGTAGTAGAAGTAGTTGTTGTTGCTGTTATATTGTTCATATTTGGTCCCACGAGTACACCGAAAAGGGTTGGTCACTCGTCGGCATAGCCGGTATGCGGAGAGAAGGCTTTTATACCCCCCGCTGACCATACAGCCTTCGGCACGGATACCTCGACACCTTGGTTTAGGGTGGTGTTGGTGCGGATATCCTCATAATTCCAATAAGAGATGGGCGTAAAACCTAGTGTTTACTCATCCATATCACTATTGTGGGAATTATGAGGTGTCCCTCTTAGTTCGTAAGATTAGAGTGCGTTTCCTTTGGGATGCACACTTTACTCTTTATTAAGCCCTTTCACCACGACAAGGCGACCAACTTCAAAGAGGTGGTATAGAATATTTTCCAAAGCAACAATGTAATCTCCGAAGAAATTGTTCGGAATACTGAATGATCGGAATCAAATGTTTGCGTTAAAAACTTCCTCAATTGACAAAAAATCTTCACGAAATTTGGCATGAGTTGTTCAAAGAAATAATATAAACTCCGAAAAAATTGTTCTGCTCGAATTACTTTAGCATATATGTATTTTCCATACAAACTGAACACCTAGTTACTAAAAGAAATGCGCCTGTGAAGGGATATTTACTTCAGTGCAGCCGAAGTTAACGTTTTTTTGTTTTTGATTTAATTCAGTTAATTGTCATGCAAAGAAACAATTGTACATTTATATGTACATGCATATGTACATTTGCATAATAACGTTGGCATGACGAAAAATAAACATACATAAACTACCGATCTACTGAATGCATAGGTTCACATAAATTCGCTTGCATTTTTATGATTTTTTCATCACATACATATTGATCGTACGCATGTTTATTTAAAAATGTTTCAACTTTATATTTGTGTCAATCAGTGTGCGCTAGTAAAAAATCGTTTGCTAAGTACCGTTACTTCGCATATTCTATTTTGCTATTTCTTTCGTTAATTTCTATGCAATTTTTTGGCTCAACTGAATAGTATCAGCTGAAAAATTGTTAGTTTGCGCTTAAACTTGGCGGTGTAGCGACACATTTTTAATTTCATATATTTTCTTTAAACTAAATGGAAAATGGGACCCGGAGAACAATTATCCGCGTAAGAAAGAGGCCAAATCGAACCCTATCGTGAAAGTGGTCTTAGCCATCGCAAAATCGCTCAATAAATTGGAAAAAGCCACAATGTTGTAACTTTTTGAGGAACAAAGCAGAATATGGCAAAAACATGATAGGCGGAGTCAAACACGCCATCTCTGCGGCAGTCAGGAGGCATATTGTGAGAGCTGCGTCCAATTCGCACCTCTCAGCACCCTAAATTAAAGACATTTGCGGTGCTACAGCCAGTTTGTCTGCAGTCAAACGTGTGATTTCGTCGGATGATCGTCTAAAACGAATGAAACTTAAGAAAAAGAACACCGTGATGCATGTAAAGCTTCAAGACTGCTCTTTGCGTGCAAGCACATGAGTTGGACGAGCGAATGGCCGAAGGTGGGTTTTTCCGACGAAAAAAATTTAATTTAGACGGATACAACTATTATTATCACGATCTTCGATAGGAAGAGTTATTCCTGAGCCGTCGCAATAGCAGTGAGGCAGGCGCAATGGTGTGGGGGTCGATATCAGTATTTGGCACTTGCGACCTTCAATTTGTTACTTAAAAAATTAAGGAGGAAACCTACAAATCTATCATACAGACTGCGTTTCAAATGGACTTACCAGCATGATAACGCTCCTATTCATACATCTAGGGTGGTAAAAGAGTGGATTAGGGCTCAAAATGTGGACTTGCTCGAATGGCCTTCATATTCACCTGACCTTAATATAATGGACAACTATGGGGGTTGCTATCGCGCAAGGTATATAAAAGAGGCAGGCAATCTGATTGCAAACCAACTTTAATTGCAGCAATTAAAACAGCCTGGACAACAATTTCGCTGCAAATACTGCAAAATTTGTACGGCGAAAACGGTGGATTCACTCATTAATAAACTTATTAAAAATTACTTTAAATGTACTTAAGGATAAGCCAAGTGTCAAAAATTTTTAAATTATCTTAAGTTACTTATATAATTTTCATTTTTTTAGGTTGAACCTATTCAAATGAACGAAAAAAATCATTGAACCTTTCAGAAGAAAAAATAAATAAGGAATAAATAATATTTTTTTGAAATACGTTTTTCAGCATTTTATATTAATATGATTTAAGAATTAACACCTTGAGGATGGTGCAGTTTTTAGTAGTCAGTTTCATCTTTGGGCTCCTATAACGGTAAATAGCTAAGGCAGATGGAAGAAAAATTTGTTTTCCGCTATTTTCATAGAGTCTATTTGTGCAACGTCAATTGTAAATGTATGGTACATTTGTAAGAAGTGGGGTACCAAGCAGTGCGATGTTTTTAAATTTAGAGAATTTGTTATAGATTACCTCCTGGATGAAATGCTTACGAAACCGCAAGCACCCAGAAGAACAATACATTTTCTTCAGAAATATCTTGCAACCGCAAGACAGTCCCGGAAACAGTGCCGTCAATGTTATAAAACATTTTCAGCTCAACGATTCAAAACTTTTGCTGAAAAGAGAACTACTTAAAAAAGTTACAACATTCTGCCAATTTTGTGAAAATATACCACCACTTTTTTTAAGATTAATAATATCTGAAAAAAAAACAAAAAAATATATTACAAATAGATAGAATTGACTTTGAAAGCAAAGATTAATTAAATAAAAATAATAATAACATCTGAAAGAAAAGATAAATCTGATCATTTCAAATATAAAACTAACATTTTTTTTCGCGTATTGCATTGGACTGCGCAGGCCAATTTCAACAACACACACTTATTTTCACATACTTTCTTAACAATTTATGTTTGCTGTTTCTGATGATATTGTTGCTGCTGCTATTTCCAGTTCTGTTCTGATTTCCAATGCTATAAAAACAAAATTAAATAATTATTTGCACAATAATGTTGAACAATCACACAAAATTCATCTACTTACCTTCTGGTTTCACGAGCGCGAATGACATGCGTCTTTCATTCGTTTCTTTATTACAGTTTTTGGGATTTTCTTTTGGCACAATTTACAATTATGTAACTATGACGCACACATTCAAATAAATCAAGAAATTAGTAACTTTTTTAATCGCACAACAAATAACCCGAACATGTGCGTTGGTGTTAGTGCAAAGAGAAAAAATTTGTAATTGTATTCAAATATTTGAGAAAAGTGGTAAGCCGTGGCTGGCAGGGTATATGCATCGACAACAGCACACACACTTTTAAAACCATACATCGCATATGAGCAAGTGCAAAATAAACCATTATTCGTGCACATCGTGCCACGCACAAGTCAATATGCCTTATTTACATTTGTACATACATTCCTTGACAAATACAGTCAATCCCGGTTATGTGTCACCATAAGACGTACACATTTTTGTGGGTTGTTAAAAATAAAAATATTATATGGTACATAAGTGAGTATGTATACTTAAGCGAGTGGAAGTTAAAACAACAATTTCTATGTATTTCAAAAAACAAAACAGAAGCAGCCAGATACAGGAAGTTAAGAGGGATTGGCACTTAAGCGGAGTACTACTTAACCGGGATTGACTGTACACATAAATCGTAATCATAAATTCTTTGAAAAATTTCTTGACTTGAAAATAGCCAAATAAACTATGCTGTTAATTTTTATACACTTGCAACCCGTTGCGAGAGAGTATTATAGTGTTGTTTAACCAACGGTTGTATGTACGTATCACTTACATATGTAAAACTAATCGAGTTAGATATAGGGTTATATATTACATCGCTCAATGTATGATATACATATATAACTAAAATTAAGGGATAATCCTTCTCTTATAATGGTATGTCTGAATGTGAAAAATGACCAATACTTCCTTTAGCCCCCGTATACTTAAAATAAAGATTTTCGAACTTCCGGGTGACTTTGTATCGCATATATCGGTCAATATGTGAGTAAATAAGATAGCACGTTTTACACATAACAAAATAGTTAAATTTGAGCACAAAATTGGCCTAGGCCTCATATAACGAATAAAGGGATTTTCGAACATCCGGTTGACTTTACTCTATAGTATATGATTGGTTTTACACCTTAAAGTATTTCTCCGGCTCTGATTTTTGCAAGTTGCAAGAGTATAAAATATTCGGTTGCATCCGAACTTAACGCTTCCCTACTTGTATTGTACTATATTTGAATACCTTTATTTGCAGGATTGTCAGGGTTTACCTTTTCATACAAATATCAGAAATATCTTCAATTTATCATTTTTAGCTTTTGTCGCGAAAAGTCGTTTGTAGGCAAAGGCATGGCACGAGGAGAGGTGTATGACCTTTGGTTTTATGAATGAATCAATTTTATTCGTTGAATGTGCGCTTACGTTCATGAATGAAATCTTGTTGTTATGTACTTTACTATAAATTTTGACGTCGACAATTTAGCTGCCAAATTGACTTTTGATGATGTTTGAGATGATTGTTGTCTTTTGGCATAATAATGTTTGCAGTTTTTGTAGGGGACATATTTACATGAGTACTCTTATACAAACTTATATTGGTAGGATTATGTCACCATTATACGGCAATGTTACACACATATGCATCTATCGATGAAGGGAGTGGCCAAAAGGATGTTGGAGTTTGTCCCAGAATTTGGGACTGCGTCTTCTTGGGCCGACCAGCGGTCGCAGCATCGAGTTTTAAACCCACGGATCGATTCGCTGCAGGGCCACATTGGAGACACTGTTCCGTCCAGGGGTACAGACGCACGTACCCCAGCTACCGGGGCGGTCGTCAGGTCGCGGAGAGCCGAATGGCCTCTAGTAACAGGTTAGTTGCGAAATAAGTGAAACCGAATAAGCAATCCCCGACGATGAGCGGCGCACAAGCCAGGAAATTCGCTGAAGCTCCTGTGACGGTGGCAAACCGACACCGCCACAAAGAAATACGTGTCCCCTAAAAAAAAAAAAACACTTCAGGCGTGACGAGCCCATAATGGGCGGCTTCTTGGTCAGCGTCTGTTCACCATTTTAGTTGCGGCTGATATTATAACTCGACCGGTATACAGCGTCGTGCACTGGGAGTCCTTGGATATTCTGACACCGATGTATCTGCTGGTAGGATGGAAAGGGTAATGTGAGCTTGCTCTGCCGAGGTGTTAGCCGCGTGGAGCATCAGTCACATCAGCCACTTCGGTCCCTGGTCAGGGAGTGTACATTGGGAATACTAGCCTGTGTTGCCCCGGGCGAGCGCTGGACCGTCCGTGTTTTTCGGGACTGGCAAAGTGAAGAACAGGCTTTAGTTAACTGGGGTAGGAGCATGGTCACCGAGGGTACACCCGTTGCTGTCTTTTTCGGCCCGGCCCCACTACACACGATGCACCGGAAAAAAAGAAGAAATGGATAATGATTTGAGTAAGTATACCAAAACCAAAGCAGCAGTGTACATGACTGAACGATGAGCAACGGCACTCAAAGCCCTAGCAGCATGTTTTTAGAAACAGATTTATCCAGGAAAACGCCGACCGTTAACGGATTTAGCGAAGCACCAAGATTGATGCGATCACCAAAACAGGCGCTTACTGTTAAAAAGTCTGTAAGAGCGAGGTCGGCGTCACCTGCGCTGCAAGACAGCACGCCGCAATCGGCACCACCGCATTCGAAGGGTGACATTATGTCTGAACTGGGAGATATGATCAAGGGGCTAACAAAAGCAATGAAACTGCCTCAACGATCAATTAATAATCAGCTCCGTGATCAAGGAAAGCTAACGAGATGCCTTCTAAGGCTCCGTCAACGCTGAAAAGGCACCGCGAGGATGAGCAAAAGAGGACCACTGCGTGCTAGAGGAATGAAGGAAACATTCCTAAAAGAGAACGGAAGGAAGAGGAAAAGGGAAATGAATGGAAACAGGTGAAACGAAAAACACAAAACCCAATTGAGATGACTCCTTCTCCTTCACGTCCGAGGCCCGATGCAATTATCATTGCGCGCACTGGAAACATGTCGTATAGCGATACGCTTGGAACCGTCATAAAGAAAGTTGCTCTAAAAGAGCTTGGAGAGAACGTTTCGCAAAGAAATGTGAGAGACCGGTCACTGGATCGGAAGTTGAAAGTGTCCTCTATATCAAGCGGCGTGTAAAAAGGTAAAATGAGAGTTGTGCAAATCAACCTAAACCATTGTGAAGCTGCTCAAGAGCTGCGGAAATAAATAATCTTCGAAGAAAAGGTAGATTTGGCGATAGTGTGTGAGCTGTATAAAAACATAAACGCTTGCACATGGATCTCCGATAAGGAAAACAAAGCTGCCATATGGGCCTGTGGGGACAACGCCTTCCAACATAAGCCGCTCCTGGGCAGATCTTACTATACGCGAGCGAAAGTAGGTGGCATTTTTTTTTACAGCTGCTATATTCCAACGTGTGTGTTGCAAGGAGATTACAAAAGAATTCTCGATGAACTAGTCCTAGACGCCATCACTACTACGCCAAACGTGGTAGCAGGCGATTTCAACGCATGGGTAATAGCATCGGGTGGTAGCCACACAAACAGGCGGTGTAATGCCCCATTCAAAGCGTTTTCTATTTTAGACGCCGCGCTGCTCCATACTGGCGGTACTTTTGACAAAAATGGACGCGAATCGATAACACTGATCAACAAATTTTGTAACAAAAAAGTAAGCCGTACTTTCGAAACATCTACCTAACCTCTTTGCAAAATCATACGTACATATGTATGTATGTATATGGATTTGATTAGGACTAGTTTCCGTGTTCCGGTACTTATCAGTAAA
Organism: Bactrocera correcta; assembly: GCA_027475135.1. Classification (NCBI taxonomy): domain Eukaryota; kingdom Metazoa; phylum Arthropoda; class Insecta; order Diptera; family Tephritidae; genus Bactrocera; species Bactrocera correcta. Next base: position 85,728,038 of record CM050323.1, on the reverse strand, counting down.
GTTTAATATTAATCGTCTTTTCCTTATTATTTTCTAATTCGGTGCTTGATTTTTTAAAAAAGTGCTGTATTTTGTGTTTGCTGAGTGGAGTGATTCTTGAAGAATGTCAAAAAAGTGTAAAAATGATCCTGACAAGTTCTGTTACATTTGTGGTGAAATAGCTTTTGTATGTCAACGAAGAAATTTAACACCTTTAATAAAAAAATGTTATGAAAGTTATTTCGTTTTTCCTGTTGGACAGCAAGATAAAGTGTGGGTTCCACACATCTGTTGTGTCACTTGTGTAGGACTTCTTACGGGTTGGGAAAAAGGATATCGATCTATGCCTTTCGGAAGGCATTACAATTCAACTGAATCAGAGGAAACAGATAACATAACTACTGATCCTGATTTTCAAATTGCCCTTCATCTATCTATCTCCAGAAAGAAACGCCACATCTACTGTCTCAAGAAGATCTTAGTGATTTGGTTCGTGATTTACACTTGAGAACTTTTAGGATCGCGATTAAATGGGTGGAATTTATTGCACCCAATCACAAAAATAACTTTTTTCGGCATCGAGATGAAGCTTTTTTTCACAAGATAACGGGGCTATTGCCAAATCTGTATTGGGGCATTTGTTATCATGATATAATCATTTGCGCAGAGGCGTAGAAGAGGTAGGTTTGAGCTGATGTAGCTCACGTTTTGAGCTCTTGAACTCATTAAATCTTTTATGTGGAAAATAAAAAAGGATAAAGATCCTTTAGTTTACAGGTGTGTTCAAAAAGTACCGCGAATCCTAACTGACAGTTTTCTTCGATTGCAGGGGCGTGGTGCATCATGAGTTCTTGCCACAGGGAAGAACGGTCAATAAGGAATATTACCTGCAAGCTATGCGCAATTTGCGCGAAACAATCCACCAGAAACGCTCGGATTTGTGGAAGAACAAAAATTGGCTTTTGCACCACCATAACGCCCCTGCTAACACACATCGTTGCTTGTGCGCGACTTTTTGGCCAAAAACAACACACTAATGATGCCGCAGCCACCGTATCCCCCAGATCTGGTCCCCTGTGACTTTTTCTTGTTCCCTAAACTGAAGAGGCCCATGAAAGGACGACGTTACGCTTCTCTTGACGAGATAAGGACAGTATCGAAGGAGGAGCTGAAGAAGATTAAAACAAATGATTTTTTGAAGTGCTTCGAAGATTGGAAAAACCGTTGGCACAAATGTATAATATCACATGGGGATTACTTTGAAGGGGACAAAATAGATATTCATGAATAAATAAATAATTTTTGAAAAAACACAAAATTCGCGTTACTTTTTGAACACACCTCGTATATCTGGGAAAAATAAGAATTACTACTATATAATTGTGGCATAAATTTTATATACCAATTAAAATAATAAATTTAAAATGAGCAAAGATATTTTAATTTATGCTTGTATAAACATTAATTTTTTGAAAAAATGTTATTTTGAAAATAAACTTTATTGTTATAATATAACACAACCGTCTTAATACTCGCTCTTCTAAATTTCATATTACCGAAATGAAAATGCCGTCGGCATACATACATACATACATATTGTAGTAATAAGTACTATGTGTATGATAATACATCCTAACTTTAAGTTATTCTAATTATACTTATGTTATATATAAAGAAGTAAACCATTGACGGGTTAATTTAAATATACATAAAAGAGTAAACCGTTGAAGGGTTAATGTAGATATATCCCGTTAACTTAAGATTCGTTTTCAGTTATTGTTGATTCTCTTAAGAAGTTCATTTGTATTCATGTAAACCAGTGTTGTCCAACGTGACTGTGTGCACATTAAGCTTGTGTTGGTTATTTTAGCGTCAACTGAGCGCTAAATTCTGCTTTGCTTGCCTACCAAGTTGAATACAGTTGCGCGATAGTGTTTTCACAGACACTTGTCGCGACATGTTGGTGCGAGGTGTCTGGCACTGTCCGTGCGCTGTTGTGCGCATAGGCCGTGGACAACGCTGATGTGAACACATGCTTGGTTGTCATTGTGTTGACATACACATATTCATGTTGCACAAGTTCATGTGTCCATTTTAAAAGATATACATATAAGTAAATACATAGCGTGTAAGCAGAGAAAATTGTATGTATATTAGAATAAGTATGTGTAACCGTTCTTCGGTGGCAAAGCGAAGCACAGTACAGTTTGAGAAATAAAAGCGTAAGGACGTGCTATCCTAAAATCTCAGAAGTGGGATTTGCCCAACTAAAATTTTTTTTAAAAACAATTTATGTGAATGTGAAAAAACAAAAAGAAGCGAACAATTTTATGAGACAATATATGTAAAGTGTGTGTACAATTTAAAGATTTCAAAAAAAAAAAAGTTAACAGTTTTAAGATGGATAATGTGGCAGACCATACAGTTGCACAATTGCGTGCTTGGCTCCGACGTCTTGAATTACCATCGAGTGGTAATAAAAGTTCTTTAGTGTTGCGGTTGCAAGAGGTTCCTGCAAGTGAACGTGGCGAGTGTCCAAGTGGTGCAGAAGTTGAAGAAATTTTGCTCCCAATATTTGAAGATCAACAGACTGTACCAGGTACGGACGACGTTGCTGCTGCGCAGGTGGAAGATGGTAGCACCATACAACAAGTCGAAGAGCAGCCAGTGAAAATCGTAGCAGACGCAGGTCCGACAGACGTTGAATTGCTGAAGCGAGAGACAAATTTATTGAGACGTGAAAAAGATTTGCTGGAGCGGGAGAATGCAATGCTACAGCGAATGATGCTTGGTGGTGAAACATTGAGCCACCCGCAATCGAATCAAGCAACAATTTCACTCGACTTGATAAAAAATCTGATACCCGAGTACGAAGGTGGCGTTAATTTCAATTTGTGGGCGGCACAGTTCAAAAGCGTCACCAGTGCCTACACTATAAATGAAGGCGAGTCGCGCATTATATTTCTTAACAAGCTAAAAGGCAAAGCACAACAATGGTTATATGGCAACCCCGATTTCGCAACTCAACAAGTAGATGAGCTCATCAGTCAAATGAATCAAGTGTTTGGTTCAGGTGAAAACAAAGTGGTGTTGCGGCGAAAATTTGAGACCAGGAAGTGGAAGTCGGGTGAGCGGTTTATTGAATATTTCAACGATAAGGTGGTATTGGCAAACCAACTACAGCTGGGAGAAGAGGAGTTGGTCGAATACATAATCGACGGCATACCTGATTATCGGCTACGCAACCAAGCGTATATGCAGTGCTACACAACAAAGGCTCAATTACTCCAAGCGTTTTCCAAAATTGAAACTGGGCCAAAACCGATTGCGCCGGCTCAGTCACAGATTCAAGAAAGAAGATGTTACAACTGCAGTAGTCGTGGACACCTAGCAGCAGAATGCCGTAAACCAAAACGAGAGATGGGTACGTGTTATGGGTGTGACAGTCAAAATCATCAAATAGCAACATGTCCAGAGAAGAAAACTGTCCACGCAGTTAATGAATATGTAAGATTATTTCATTTTGTTATAAAAGATTATACAAATATTTTATTTTCTCTAGAATGTCTGATCGACTCAGGTAGCCCAATCAGCTTCATAAAAAAATCATGCGCCCCAGAAAATTTTAAATTGGAGTTTTTATCAAATGAGAATAATTTTTATTTTGGTTTAAATAATACGAGAATTGTAACTTATGGAAAGTTTTTGTGTTGTATTACAATAAACAACGAATTGTTTGAATTAAATTTTGTAGTAGTTGATGATTGCACCATGTATTATGAGGCTGTGTTGGGAAGAGATTTTTTGAGAATTTGTAATTTTAAGTTATTCAGAGCTGAAAAGAAAAATTGTTGTGATGTAGATATGACAAAAAGTCGGCACGACGTTAAAACCGAACTAAAGTATAAATGTAAAAAAGATAGTCACGGTAAGGAAGATATATATTTAAAGAATATATATGTAAACGACAAAGACAATGTGAAAGAAAACTGTAAAATGATAATTAAAGATTTAAGTCAAGTGACTAAAAATTGCAAAGAAGAAAATTTTGAGAAACAACTTTTATTGATGGCTAACGTTGTTAATGAAGAATTAAATGTCAAAATTGGCTCGAATATAAACTATAACGATATCGAAAAATTTAATGAATTTTTAAGCAAATATTATATAAAACCAAAGCGCGCGGCTGAACCTAAAATTAAAAGCGAGATGAAGTTGGTCGTTGACAATGTAAAGCCTTTCAACTGTCCTCCAAGACGTTTGTCCTATTCGGAAAAAAATGAATTACAAAAATTGTTGGATGAGTTTTTGGAAAAGAAAATAATTAGGCCAAGTGAGTCAGAATATGTGTCACCAATTGTACTAGTGCGTAAAAAGACAGGCGACATTAGAATGTGTGTTGACTATCGGTCACTTAATAAGGTCACAGCAAAGGACAATTACCCTATTCCCTTGATAGATGACCTGTTAGATAGAGTAGCAAATAAAAAGTTGTTCACAAAACTCGATCTAAAGAACGGATTTTTCCATGTATTTATGGAAGAGAATTCAATTAAGTATACTTCGTTCATAACACCTTTAGGGCAATTCGAATTTTTGCGAATGCCATTTGGGTTAAAAAATGCACCGTCTGCATTTCAACGTTTTGTAAATAAGATTTTTCTAGATATGGTGAAAGAAAATAAAGTAATAATATATTTAGATGACATAATGATAGCTACAGAAACTGCGGAGGAACATTTAGAAATATTAGTAGAAGTTTTCAAAAGGTTGGTCGAGAACAAGTTGGAGTTACGAATTGATAAGTGTGAATTTTTGCTACAAGAAGTAAAATATTTAGGGTACACCATTTCACAGCTAGGGGTTAAAGCGGATGAAAAGGGTTTAGAGGCGATTAAAAATTTTCCAATTCCAACTAAAGTTCATTCTGTACAAAGTTTTTTGGGTTTGTGTTCCTATTTCAGACGATTTGTAAAGAATTTTTCGATTATTGCTAAACCGTTGTATGATTTAACTCGTAAGGACAACAAATTTCAGTTTGGGGCTAAAGAGCTACAAAGTTTTGAAGAACTCAAACAAAAGTTATTGGAAGCACCGATATTAGCGATTTATGATCCCTTGGATGAAACAGAACTACATTGTGATGCAAGTGCAGTAGGGTTTGGTTCAATTCTGATGCAAAAGAAAGAAGACGGGAAAATGCATCCCATATTTTATTTTTCTAAAAGAACAAGTGACACGGAAGCGAAATACCATAGCTTTGAACTAGAAACGTTATCCATAATCTATGCACTCAAACGATTTAGGGTTTACCTTCAAGGGTTAAAATTTAAAATAATTACTGATTGTAATTCATTAACTATGACACTAAATAAAAAAGAATTGAATCCTAGAATAGCGAGGTGGGCACTAGAGCTTCAAAATTATGATTACAGTTTAGAGCACAGATCAGGTACACGCATGCAACATGTTGACGCTTTAAGTCGCAGTAATGATATTTTACTGGTGGAGTCCAACACTTTTGAAGAAAATTTAATCATATGTCAGGCAAAAGATGAGAAATTAAAGGAACTGCGAGGCATTTTGCAAAAATCTGAACATAATTTATACGAAATGAGGAATGGGGTTATATATCGAAAAGTAAATGGCGGAAGGATCCTTTTTTGTGTTCCTGAAGCAATGGAAAGGCATGTATTATTTAAGTATCACGATGAAATGGGTCACATAGGTGTTCATAAAACAGTGGATCTTATTTCAAAACATTATTGGTTTGCTAAGATGAGAGAAAAAGCAGCTAGCCACATACAAAATTGCTTAAAATGTATAGTTTTTTCGTCAAAACATGGGAAAGAAGAGGGTTTCTTGCATAATATTCCCAAAAGCGAAAATCCGTTTGAAATTATACATGTAGATCATTACGGTCCTGTAGATAATTCGAGACTTAAGAAGCACATTCTTGTAGTAATAGACGCCTGTACAAAATTTACTCGCTTATATACTACAAAAACAACTAATGCAAAGGAAGTGATTACGTCACTCAAAGATTACTTTCGAGCGTATAGTAGACCAAAAGTAGTAATTTCTGACAGGGGTAGTTGTTTCACGTCAAACGAATTTACAAACTTTTTAGAAGAGGAAAACGTTCAACATATAAAGATAGCTACTGGTTCTCCACAGGCTAATGGACAGGTAGAAAGAGTGAACCGAAGCCTAGGTCCGATGATAGCCAAGCTATGTGACACAGAAAAAGGAATTTATTGGGATAATGTGATTGAAACTGTTGAATATGTGCTAAATAATAGCATTCATAGAACAATTAAAGAATACCCTAGTGTAATGCTGTTTGGTAGTAAGCAACGAGGAAAGGGTGCAGATCTGCTAGGAGAAAATTTAATAAAAGACAAGGAAAATCAAATACAACAAAGTCACAACGAAATACGGCACAAGCCAAAGAAAACGAAAAGCGATTACAGTCCTATAACGAGGATTATGTAAATAAAAAACGACGGACAGCGCACAAGTACAATCCAGGTGATTACGTTATGATAAAAAATTTTGACTCAACGGCGGGAGTGTCTAGAAAGTTATTGCCAAAATTTAAGGGGCCGTATAAAATTTCAAAAATTTTATGTAACGACAGATATGTATTGGAGGATGTTGAAGGTTTTCAGCAGTCTAGAATTCCTTAAAAGGGAGTTTGGGCTGTTGGAAACATACGACCTTGGTTTGGCTTATACACTAAGACATAAATGCGCTTGAGATCAGGAGATCTCATGGTCAGGACGGCCGAATTGTAGTAATAAGTACTATGTGTATGATAATACATCCTAACTTTAAGTTATTCTAATTATACTTATGTTATATATAAAGAAGTAAACCATTGATGGGTTAATTTAAATATACATAAAAGAGTAAACCGTTGAAGGGTTAATGTAGATATATCCCGTTAACTTAAGATTCGTTTTCAGTTATTGTTGATTCTCTTAAGAAGTTCATTTGTATTCATGTAAACCAGTGTTATCCAATGTGACTGTGTGCACATTATGCTTGCGTTGGTTATTTTAGCGTCAACTGAGCGCTAAATTCTGCTTTGCTTGCCTACCAAGTTGAATACAGTTGCGCGATAGTGTTTTCACAGACACTTGTCGCGACATGTTGGTGCGAGGTGTCTGGCACTGTCCGTGCGCTGTTGTGCGCATAGGCCGTGGACAACGCTGATGTGAACACATGCTTGGTTGTCATTGTGTTGACATACACATATTCATGTTGCACAAGTTCATGTGTCCATTTTAAAAGATATACATATAAGTAAATACATAGCGTGTAAGCAGAGAAAATTGTATGTATGTTAGAATAAGTATGTGTAACCGTTCTTCGGTGGCAAAGCGAAGCACAGTACAGTTTGAGAAATAAAAGCGTAAGGACGTGCTATCCTAAAATATGTATGTGCATATGGGATATGTTGCCTCTTCGAAATCTTCATAGAAATGAAAACTGCGCTGTCAAACTGCTGAAGTGACAGCTTATAGATATGTATATAGCAAACCAAAGTGTATTCAACAAAGTGAACTAAGTATATGACATTTAATTTTTCTTTACGCTTATTTGACATGAATGTTGTCATTGACTTAACCCTTACATTTATTCAAAAATTCAAATTCGGAAATTCAAAAGTAAGCAAATTTCAAAACGAAAAACAATATTTTTTTAAATAACTGAATAAAATGCCGAATACTTGTTGCCTATGCAAAACAACTCATGGAAGCAACTTACCAATGTTTTGTGCTCCAACTGACAAATCGCAACGGAAGGAATGGGAAAAAGTATGAGGCGTACAACTCAGTTTGTCATCGAGAATATGTGGGCTACATTTTAAGGCGGAGGAAATAAAAGAATCTCCCCTTAAAAGAAGACGACTAAGCCCCGATGCAGTACCCAACTTACTTCCCAATCTTCAAGAAAAAAAGTAAGAAGCCCTCATATTTGGATAAATAGAAATTTTACGTTTTTACTATTGATTAGGTCTCAAGACAAACTTGTTTGCGCGAAAATTTTAACAACTGATCGGAAGCTATACACGCTGTGCTGTAGTTTTTGTGGTAAGGAGTTTCTGTTGTGGAATTGGTGTAAAATTTAATGTGATATGGCTAATACCTTTACATGTAGGGGTAATCATTTGTCGGAACCGATTAAATAAAATGACAGTAACAAATAGTTCCCTTACAACATGTCATACATTTTGCGTTATATTTTCACCTTTTAAACAACTAATTGATCATACAAAACATGGTACTTATTATATGTTCATGAAAAGTATAAAGCATTCAATATAACGATTTTTCTTAGTTCTTAATATCTTTCTGAGCTGAAAACCGTATCATTTCCTTATGAATTAGCGATGCAGAACATATAGTTGCCACGGAACAGAAAAATTTAGAACTTCAAGTTAGGTCGCTAGAGAGTGAAGTAGCGAGCTCGAGTAAGCTTGTAACCGCAGTGAAAAAGTTTTTTTCGGAAGGTCAGATTATGAAGCTGATTGTAAATAAAAATATACATTGGTCATGGTCAGACATTTCATCGGCCGTTATCTTACATGCATCAGGACCGAGAGCATATAGGCATTTGCTAAAAAATTGTTATCCTCTTCCGTGTGTGGCCACTTTGAATAACTGGGTGCGAAAATTGAAAATTCATGAAGGGCTTTTAGAAAATGTGATTAAACTTATGGAACATAGTAAATTAAGTAAACAGGAACGGATCTGTGTGCTCTCCATAGATGAGATGAAAATAGCTTAATGCTATGAGTATGATCCGATGGAGAGAGTCGTAAGAAAACCATCAAACTATGTGCAATTTGTATTCGTTCGAGGATTGGTGTCCTCATTGAAGCAACCAATTTTTTATGGATTTGATGTAAAATAAAGAAAGATACACACACACAGCGTGTATTCGTGTCTGCTGATGCACCGCACCTTTTAAAATTAATTAGAAATCACTTTATAGATAGTGGTTTTATTTATGAAGGAAAAATTATAACAGTACAGACAATTAAGCAAGTTTTGAACCTAACGACAGTCTCGGACGTATCCATAACTTATAAATTAAGCGATGAGCATTTGGAAGTAAAAGGCGCAAGCCGTCAAAAACACGTGTGCTAATGCTATAAGAAGATGCTACATAGATGGACATAAAATATATACTACAGTGGAATGTGCAGATTTTATCCAACTTGTTAATAACTGGTTTGATATTTTTAATTCTAATATTCGTTCTAATCAAACTCCGTTCACAATGCCATATGGAAAAGCACTTTTGCAACAAAACGAAGTGCTCGAAAAAATGTCAAAAATAATGTCTGAGCCCTTGATTCCAAATAAACGTTGCATAGTTCCTTTTCAAAATGGAGTAATTATTTCCACAACGTCTCTTAAGCTATTACTTGAGTACCTACATGGAAACTTTGGAATGGAATATATTTTAACGAAGCGCCTGAATCAAGACATATTAGAGAATTTTCTTGGCGCTATGAGAAGGGTTGGAGGGCAATATGACCATCCGACATCGCTACATTTTAAATATCGACTTCGTAAATATATGTTTGGTAGATATAATTAAATGATCATTTAAAGTGTTTTTATTTAATTTGTGTTTTTTTTTTGTAGCACGGAACACCGAAAGTTTAAACTCAACATTGAACGTACAAGAGGACGATGCAAAGTGGCTGACACTAGATCCGGAGCCGGAATATTTTTTAGAAGATGAGATATATATACATGAAGAACACTTTTTAAGTAAAGAGCTTGACAAAATTAATAATCAAAATTTAAGTAGTACAAGTTTGGGTTCATTTTATGAAGATGGACTGGAATATTTGGGTGGTTTTTTAATACACAAATTAAATTTAGGTGGCAGAATTTCAACTGATGGTACATGGACATGGGTAGACCAGCGAAGGGGGACAGGACTTAAAACACCGAACCAAAATTTTTTAGTCCAGTTAAAACTTTTAGAAGACGTGTTTATAAATGTGAATAGCGACAACATTTGCAGTGACAGAAATTTGGTAGACATACTTTTTGATAAATGTAAAGATATTGCTCTTGAAGATAATGTCAAGGAATTGTTTTTAAGCTGCAGGATACATTTTCGAATCAAGCATTTGAACAAAAATTTGAAAAATAAACAGTTGCATCAAAAATATCACAACGACAAAAAAATGTTTTATACACTTACTTGAAAATACAATATTAGAAACAAAACTACTCATTTAATTTTTGATTTATGCTTTGGAATGAACTATATGAAAGAATTATAATAACTATTATAATTTAAAGAGTCGCATAAACATCTGTATATAGATTCTAATAGTTTGGCGGGGTACTGGTTACGACGTTTATATATAGTTACAATAAAATTTGTGAATAATGTTGCATTTATACACGTATGTAATTGTTGGTAAAATAAATATGAATTCATTATAACGTTGAGCACAAATAAATTGGTTGTCTCTATTTCTATTACGTTTATATTTATCATATAAATGTATGTAAAGCAAGTGGATTCATATTGTTCAAGATCAAAAAAAACATACGGGTTAATATAAACCAATACATGAATTGTTTAATATTTTATTGTCAAATAAGCGTAAGTCAAATACTTAGTTCACTTTGTTGAATACACTTTGTAGCAAACCAGATAGTATTCTATATCTATTAAGCAATGAGCAATGTGGAGTCTCCACAGGCAATAGGCACGGTAATGCAGCTAGTATTCTATATATTCTATCATGTCGAGATGCCCCGTATGATTTGATATTTTGTAATAGTGTCTGTGATGTTATGAATATTTTGGGAACACAATACAAAATTGAGGAGTGGCGTTTATTTATTGATTCTTCAAAAACAAGCTTAAAGGCAGTTTTGTTACATAATGGCAATAATCTGCCCTCCGTACCGGTTGGTTATGGTGCTAATATGAAAAAATCCAATGAAACAATGAAATTTTTTTTAGGAAAGATACATACATACATAAATGGAAAATTTGCGGAGATTTAAAAGCTGTTGCGCTTTTATTAGGATTGCAGATTCAGTATGACGAACATAAATGGAAAATTTGCGGAGATTTTAAAGTTGTTGCGCTTTTTTTAGGATTGCAACTTGGGTATACAAATTTTGATGTTTTCTTTGTGAATGAGAGAGTAGGGATAGGAAGAACCATTGCGTGAGAAAAATTGGTGCAAAAGACGATCTCTTACTCCAGGAATAAAAAATGTGAAACTTTCTCCATTAGTAGAACCTGAAGATATATTTATACCACATCTCCATATAAAACTTGGTCTGATGAAAAACTTTGTAAAAGCAATGGGTAAAAATGGCGCTGGGTTTCAATATTTAAAAGAAAAATTCCCTAAAATCAGTGACGCCAAGATTAAAGAGGGCGTGTTTATAGATCCTCAAATCAGACAAATGATAAAAGATTATATATGTACATACATATTTAAAAACCAGCTCAATGATCTGGAAAAACCAGCTTGGGAATCATTTATAAAAATCACTGAAAATTTTCTTGGAAATCATCGATCAAATGACTATAAAACTATTGTTGAGGAACATCTAGAAATTTATAAAGCATTAGGCTGCAATATGTCTAAAAATACATGTACAATACAATGAACACGGGGAACGATTCTACCAAGACATTTTTACCATAAAAAAATGACACCAGGGAAAATAGAGTCCAACTACGAGTGTGCTGGCTCATAATTGCTGGGGATTATAGATGGACGTTCCTGATGCGAAATACAGGAGAAAATCTTAATAAAGTATTTATGTTATAACATTAATTATAATTTAATTTTTGTTAAAATAATTTGTAATTTTATAAAAGTAAAAAAAGTCATATTAAAATAAAACTATTCGTATCTAAAATTTAAGACTACTAATTCTATTCTACTTGACCTTATCCCTAACAGAATCAGCCAAAAATTTTCTTGTTGCACAGAAAATTTTTTTTTTGTTGATCAGTGTAATGGATATTAGATTCGCCAGCAGCACGCTAGTTCGATCTGAAAATTGGAAAATGTGCGTCTTTTATACACATAGCTATAGCGGCCATCTTGCTGAAAATCCGCAAGTTTTAAAGAACTACTGCTACTCACACTTAAAATGGGACACTACGAAAATTCCACAATTCTTATATTTTAAACTCAAAATTGAGCAATTCAGCATGCAGACGTCGGGACATACTTCCCACTAATTTTTTGAAAAATTCTGGCTCAATATTATACCACTCTTTCTTTACAGCGTCCTTCAGAGTGGTAATATTTTTCATTCTATGTTTGGCAAATTTTTTTTTTTTCAATTCCGCCCAGAAATGCTCAATTACGTTTAAGTCTGGAGACTAGGGAGGTGTCTCCAATACTTTCGGGCAATTATAGAGTAGCCAGTTTCGCGCATTCCAAGACTTATACTTCGAATTGTTATCCTGGTAACACACGAAGTCGTCTATTATGCCGAAATTTTCGTCACTTTCCTTTACAATTTTTTTAAGAATATCAATATAATACATAGAGTCCACTATTCCGTTGACGAAGTGTATTTTACCGAGTCCTGACTCAGACATACATAATCGCCGCATCATGAAGTTCAGTAAGAGGTTTCCGCCAAGCAAATCTTTTCCCATCCGGCTCAAAGAGATTTATTTTAGTTTCGTCTGTAAAAAGAACCTAAAGCGATTACGAGAGAATTAAAAAAGGTAGGTAAAATTTAAAATAATAACACTTACTTTGGACCAGAACGTTGTATTGTGTTTTCGAGCAAAATCATATCTCAACTGTTGATTTTTCTGAGATATTAACGGTTTTCGGCGGCATGCTCTGCCGTGAAAATTATTACTCCTAAGGACTCGTCGAACTGTTTCATCTAACTACCATCTAAATTTTTTATTTCCTTTAACTTATTTTTTACGTCAACTGCTGACAGGTGTGGGCCGTTCTCGATTTGTTTTAAACAATATCTCTTGTCGCGGTCGGATAATTTGCATCTACCCGCGCAATTTCGTTTTTTATTTTCAATATTATTAGTGGCTTTAAAACGATTAATGATATTAAATACCGTACTCTTCTTCTTATTAACTATTTTGGATATTTCTCTTACCAATTTGTTGTTTTTATAATTATTTATTACAATCTGTCTTTCTTCGACTCTAGTCTGACGCTTTTGTGACATTTTGAACAAATTAACATGCGAACACAATAATATATCACAGCACACTGATTTAAGTAGAAATTGCTGACTGCAGCGTCCGGAAAATAGCGGTACTTTAGAAAAATTGCACGTGTACCACTTTGAATGTGAGCATACAGTAACTAGATGAATATGTAAAAATGCCAATATTTTGAAAATCAAACTGTTACAAAAAATCAAAAAAAGTCAAGCACAACGCTTTTCCCAACGCAAGAACCTCAATCGAGTAGCACAATACCAACTGTGATGGAATCTCCAATTGTCTATGAGAGGGAGGTTATGGAAGTGGCGGAGAGATTTGGCAATACAAAGGCACCCGGACTTGATGACATCCTGAACAAAATACAAAAACAGCGGCTGGTTCTTCTTCAAAAGCCAAACAAACCGGCGGGAAAGCCAAGTGCGTATCGCCCACTCTGCATGACCGGCACGATGGCCAAAATACTGGAAAGACTGAAAACGCTTGAAACGTCACCTAGAGGAACAGTCTCCTGGGTTAACTGAAAACCAATTCAGATAACCCAGATGTCAGAAGACATCGGTCCACTTTGAACGCAGTTATAAAAGTGACAGGTATTGCGGTCAAGGCCATAGAAGGCGCCAGATGGATGCATGGAGATAAAAAAATACTGCGCAGTGTTTACGCTTGACGTGAAAAGCGCTTTCACCTTGGCAAGAAACACTCCGGCGTATTTGTCGGACAGACTATTGCTGTATGATACCGATATAGGTCCAAAAACCTACATAGTGACAGGCTCCGTACTAGGCTCATTACTATGGAATGTGCTGTACGATGGGGTTTTACAATTACCGCTGCCAAAAGAAGCACAGATAACTGGCTGTGCAGACATTGGTGGCCTAAGTCAAAGTTACAGAGCTCTACTGGCTAAAGTTAGCCAATCAATGCTTATATACGCAGCTCCTATATGGGGGACAGCTCTTCGTCAAAAAACCTGTGTCATTATAGCCAAAGCTGTGTCTAGATTATGCGCTCTTCGAGTTGCCTGTGCGTTTAGATCGGTGTCGCACGAGGCGAGTGCTATCATATCTGGTCTTATGCCACCGGATATAATGGCCTCTGAGTTAAGAAGAGTCTACTGTAAAACACAAGCCATGAATAGGCGCCTCACAGCCGACGAGCGCAAAAAGTAGAGGAAAACAAGTCTCAAGAAGTGGCAAAAACGAATGGGATTCGGCAGATGAAAAAAGACGGACATATAGACTTATTAAGAATGTACCGGCCTGGATTGACAGACAACACGGGGAAACAGATTTCTACTTAACGGAGTTATTATCGGGCTATGGCTGTTTCAGGGAATACCTGCACAAATTAGGCCATGATGACGAAACACATTGTTCCTTCTGAGGAAGTGCCGCAGGAAACGCAGGGCACACCTTTTTCTCAATGCAATGGAGAGAGACACCATAGAAAAGGCAACTATAAAGGATGACGCCCGAAAAAATAGTGACTCACATGCTGCGATCACAGCTGGTGTGGGCTGAAATGAAAGAGTGGACTACAATAGCGCTCCGAGAACTCAGAATGAAAGAAAGGCAGCAGAAAGCATAAGACCACATGAATGACCCTGAAGGTAAGTCAAGAACGGGTTATCGCCCAGACGGCAGAATTGTGCATTTAAACAGCTCATTGTGAAATTGTTCATTCATTAAAAAAAAGTGAAATAAAAAACCATAAAAGGAAATTCTTGATGGAAATTTTGGTATTTTTGGAAAACCAGTATAAATTTAACGAAAAAAGTTGTTTATTATTAAATACGTTAAAAGATAATAAAGTGTAATAAAAAGCAATACTTGATTGTAACGCGAAAAAAGTATGCGAAAAAGTTAAGGATATTGGAAAAATATACATTGTTTATTTTCTGCCTTGTTAATATACATACATACTTGCACATAATTTAATTAGCAATATAAAAACTGCTGATGCTGTAAACTCGAAGGATTTGATAGGCTTGAAACGACATCTGTCAAACAATAAAAACTAAAAATATTAATGCCCGGTTTCACAGTCCATACTTAAGTTGTGCCTAAATAAAATCTTAGCTAAGCATTGTTGCAAACTGAGTAGTCGTTTGCGTTTCACAGTCAATGCTTAATTTCTATAAAATTTTTTATGGTATATGGCAACGTGTCATTCATAAAAATATGTTTGAAATATTTAAATTATAATATACAATACATAAATTTGCGAGGAAAATTATATCAAAAATTGATGAAAACAACAAAAGAACCCCAAATTTCATCACTAGCGAGTTGGAGCGCACCTATGGGAACTGAAGGAAAAGTATAAGCTGTTTTTGAGTGCAAGCGAACGGACACTTGCCCTACGCTACGAAAGATGTCGCTGAAAATTCAAAGCAAATTCAAAACAAAAATCAGCTGTTAATTAAGCATTGCTTAAGCCTCCCATTTTCAGTGCTTAAGCATAACCTAAGTATGAACTGTAAAACACTATTTTCCTGTTTTATCTTAAGCACAACATAAGTATGGACTGTGAAACCGGGCATAAATGTCCAAATTAACTATAAATGATACATGCGAATATAGCTGTTAAATGTAAAGTAGGTTTTATGTACATACATTGATTATTATAATATTAGTATTTTATAGCCATATGTTATGTATGTATAGTATATAGTAAAATTTCAAAAATTTTCGTTTCTCAAAAACAACCATAGCATATTCAGAAAGTTCAATTTTCAAACTTTAAATTTAAATTTCTGCAAAAATGTTTGATTATCTCAATTATACGACTGAACATAGAATTTTCAAGCCCTACCAAAAAAGTGGTGAGTTCGCCAAAGGCCGCATGCGGATTCTAACCACTTTTCCCTTTACACGTTTGTATACATATGATCATACATACATCTCTGTTGCGCTCATTCAGCGGCGTCATACAAATTAAATATGTAAAAATATAACCAAAATGCTCTAAATATCCTAATGGTTAGCTGATGAAGCACTTTTTAATTTTGATATTATTAATTTTGTTATATTTTACACATATTCATATACAATTTATTATAATTAAATATACTAAGGCTAACATTTTGTAAAAAAATTATATTTATTTAAAAAAAAATAATTAACAACTGAGATTCATTAAAGAAAAACATTATAAATAACTAAAAATAAAAAACAAATTGAAAAAAGAATATAATAAAATAAAGATTAATTTGAAAAAATATTATAATAGGAAAAATATTAGTTATTTCTTATACAATAATATGATTACAATAAAACCAATTATATTAAATAAAGATTAAATAAATATTAAGATATTAAGCGAATTTTTATTAGTATTTTCATTTCCATTTTTCTAAATCAAAAATGCAAATATGCACAGATGTAAAAAAATATTAAATATTGTAGGAATATTAATAAATAGAATTAATATTAGTTAAAATAAATTTACGCACAACTATATACAATTTTTATTTTTAGAATTAATTTTATTATTATCATTATACAAAAACATTAAAATTAAATTTAAAAAAAATCTACTTCCTTGTACCACGTCTAACTTGCTTATACTTATCTATTATGGCTTAAAGTAACATAATGTCTTATAGCTAAAATTTTTTTCATGTGTATACTTGCTACATATGTAGCCACACCAACTCGTTGCTAATAATGACTGCATTACCTTCTCTATGGATCCCTTGGTAGATTTTAAGTTTAGGATGATGGCAGCCTATAAATGTATAATTATCTATAAATATTTAAATATGTACTTATGTATACATATGTACATATGTATATGGAAAGATAGACAAACCTACCATAGCGTCAGCGTAAGCTTGCGGTGTAGGTGCTCCTCTACCTTCAGCACTGTTTCCTCTGTAGACGTGGGGAGCAAGCTTTACAGTGATGCGGCTAACATTGTGGTGGGTTTTACAGAGAATACCTTACACTCCCTCACAATTGACTTTGTGCTTGCATCTCCGCATGTAGGGCATCTAAAATTTAAAATAATAAAGAATGAAAATAATTTTAAAATATAATAATTTTATTTCAATAAACCCTGTCTCAGCAAGAGCGCTTTCTACAGCTGATAGCCAATTTATGTTTTCTTACCGAAACTCTATTCTACCAAGGGTGTCACAAAATATTCTGCAGTACCAACGCATTATCGGAACTTTTATAAGGTTGGAGTTGGGTGGCCATACGCTGCGAATGGGGTTCGGTGATACGAAATCGGTTCATTTCTTCTCCTTTAAAACAACTTATTAAATTATTTCAACAATTCATTGGCAATAGTGGATTCTACTCTATAAGATTTTTCGCAACTTAGAAGAAGAATACAAATCGTCGGGTATGCAATCTTTTTACAATTATGCTCGAATATAACAAAAATTTACGGTATTCTGTAGACTTCCAGTTGCTTATTTCATCCAGACCTCTACTACGACTGGAAAATTCACAGCGAGGGAAATACGGCTTTTAGTTTTCCTAACGAGGGAACGAATCTCAAACGGTAAGTAATTTAAATAGACTATAAGTAGTGAAAAAAGTGACTAAATAAATAATAAAAATCCGGTATTACAATTTTTTTTAAGAAACAAAAAAGTGTATTAGATATATCGATACGTTTCGATATTTTGAGATAAAATTTCTTAAATTTATAAATGTAATAATATTTAATTATATAATTTAAATAACTAAACTCAATTTAGCTGGATAAAAAAGTGTAAGAAAAAGTTTCGATAAATTTTGATATCTTGAAGTTTAATTTTTTAAATATTTAAATGTAACGAATATACCGGTTCATTTAAATAGATAAGTTTACACGTTTGGTATTTTATGTAACACATAAAGTTATTTTTTGCTTTTAAGTTCTTTCTTTTTCTTTTAAATACGCGTAAATGTTTGCTCAACTGTTTAGGTGTTTCCGAAAAAATACCTACACATATTTTTGCTTGTGAGCGATATTTTTCGGCAAAAATGCGCTATGAAAAGCGATTGCGTTCGAGGAGTTTGTAGTAAAGTTCCTTCTGAGTTAGGTGCTTGCATTAGGAGCAGTTTTATAAATAGTAATCGCCGTACCCACGGTCAGCGATATGAGATTTTTTTTTAAACGACAGACGTGGGTGTATTTTTTTTTTTTTTTGTCGCCAGTTGCAAATCGACACTTGAAGCACCAATTAGATTTTCCATCCGAAAGTACTTTGGAAAATTTTATTACAAATTGGCCCCGTTTCCAGGTTGCACCCAAAGCAGCATAAAATCGTTAGAGATTAGTAGTGGGGGATTCACTTTCGAACAAAAGATCGTATCGGTTTCATGTGATGAAATGTCACTGAAATGTCATTTTCAGTATGATAAGAAATTCGATAGGGTGATAAGTATTGAGAATACGTTTGAAGCCATCTACGTAGATTAGAAAAGAACTGCAATGACCATAATGGTCACGATATATGTATATAAGTGGAGAGCCTTGGTTCCACCCATTGGCTTATTTTTTCGTAAAATATTCCTGCAAAGAGAATATCCTCAAGAAATACATTCTTGAAGCCATAACCCAACTGCAAAATATAGGACTAATTCCTTGCCATTTTGTTTGCGACCAGAGCACCAATTTTCAGAATTTGGCTAATTTGTTAGGAGTTTCAGTGTCACGGTCTTTTTTAATGCTAATGGCAAGGAAGTTTAATTTTTTACGATAGCCCCCATTTAATAAAAAGCAGCCGTAACTGTTTACAAAATTTAAAAAATACGGGTTTCTTTAAAAATTGTCGCCTAAGATGGTTGTTTACTTTTGTGAAACCGACTCTAAGTCAAATTATCGGTATGCGAGCTCATATTTATCCAAATACCTTCCAAAATATGAAGCTTAAATTCACTTTGCAATTGCAAATTTGCGAGCATACTTTTGCTTTTACACTAACAAAATGTGTAGCGATGCCTATGCTACACTCTTGCAAATAGGCAACACTAAAACGCCATTGTATTGTTTGCAACACTGGTTTGCAAATTATCAGCTGCTGTCAAAAATAAAAACATTGTAAACAAAGAGAAGAAATGGAGAAATTTTTGCAAATTTTGTAAATTAAAAATGAAGAAATTTGAAATTTGTGCTATGTGTCGCATAGAAATATTTCTTCCCTTCAATGTCCATAATTTCTTCAACAGCTTCATCAAATAAAGTGTCAGTTAATTCTTCCTGAAAACTTTTTTTTCGGAATATTTTCCAATTTTTGCGAAAATTTTGTTTACAAACAATAATTTTCTTCACCGATCAGCTGTGAATTAATAGTGTGGACTCTCACATATGGCAGCACTGTTTGTCAGTTATTCCATTATTTCATTCTCTGTATATTCTTGGAAATTTACAGTTTCAACTGAATCCCTAATTCTTAGTTTTTGGTTTTAAAAAGCATCACTTCTTGTACAGACGCCAACCAGAGTACAAGTGTTTTAGGATCTCTTCAATAAATAATCTTTAATTTTATATAAATGTTCATTCGCCACAATGGTCTTTGCAAGGGTTGCACAGAAACTACATAAAAGACGTTCGGTGTTGATGGTAAATATTTGCAATTTCATAATTTTGCAAGCTCGGATGTACAAGATTCTGAATTGCCCTATAGTAATAATGTTCTACTTTTTGTGTGTAATGATTCACTGTCGAATGACCTTTCTTGGCAGGATTTTAAAGGTTTACCACGGCCTGAACACTCCCTCGTTAGATCAATTACATTAGATAGTAGTTTAGATATTCATTTGCGGTTAGCAACTTTTGTGGCTATTTTTATTTAAAAATTTTCAAACTGCACACATGCTCCCTGCCTTTGCCATATTTAGGAGATGAAACTGTTTCGGACGAATTCATATTCATGCATCAAAATCAAATAAACAAATGCAAATTAGTGAGCTGCCGGAAGATTATATTGCATTTGTAAAAAATTTGGAAACAAGATTTTTAGAATTCGATAGTAATTGTTATAAAATAGGAGATATTTTTTTTAATAAAATAAAAGATGATAGGCCCTATTTGTGTTGTGATTATTGTGACCCTTTTTGTTAGAATAAGAATCTATTTTTTAAATAAAGGCCTTTCTGTCCGTAAATTAAAAAATAAAATTTTGTGTGCTTCACATCACATTTTAATTTAAATGCCCAAAAATTCTTATTTCGTTCGATCTGGGTACAATGGAAAATGTTATAAAAAACGCTTATTTTGAGGCGCTGCCGAATGTACTTTAATACCTGGTCTATCTAAGCTCTGTAAAAGGTCCGTTCAACTATTTTGGGATGTGTTATTTTTAACCGTCCGTGGTTTCAATCCCTAACGAAGTTCGAAAATGTCCTTTTGTTCAATTTTACGTGTCACGTTGTTTGTCCGTGATGGATGCCTAAACCATTGTATAAACCTACAAGTAACCAATAATTCATTTTTCACTAACACATACGCAAAAATCTACTACAAATAAGGCACTTGGTTCGGGTTGCCCCCAAATATTCTGCTACAAATTAGTCACTTGGTACGGGTTGCCCCAAATATTCTACTACTAAAACGTTCAAATGCCTCAAATTTGCTATAGTGTGTTGCCGTGTTAGGTTTTAAAATTTATAACTTTAACAATATTTTTATAAAATACTAGCTGACCCCGCAGGCGTTGTCCTGCGTGAAATTAAGTGTTTGAAATGAAAAAAAAGTTGGATTTATATTGTTTTGAATTTTCAAATTTCAAAATTTATTTTCCATTTTTCTAAATTTTTTTCAACGTAACGTAGCTTGATAAGCAACATTTTTTGGTTTTCCAATTCGTGAACACGCCACGTATAGCATGCCAGACTTCGTACTACGTAATTAAATAACAGTAAAAAACATTTGTAATGTGCCATTTTTTTGTTTCTTCATATTTTATAGTCGCGGCAAAACATTCTCTTGAACAAAAACATCACCGTGGTGATAGGGCGTTGTGAATAAGAAATATAATTAAACAAAATACATATATAGAAGCATTATTGTTAATCACGTGAATCATAATTATTCACAAACATCAGTTTTATTTTCATTGTAGTGCTTTGTGATATACGATGTTCTTTGTTTGATTACCTGGTGCATAGAAAAACAAATCTAATGATTTTCCAACACGGGAACAGGCGACATACAATTGACCATGTGAGAAACATGGATTTTCCTGATTAATACCACAAACACTTAACGATTGCCCCTGGGACTTGTTTATGGTCATTGCAAAAGCAAGCCGAATTGAAAACTATAGCCCTTTAACCCTAGAACCATAATATGCGTAAATTTTACGCATATACAATTTTCAAATTGTGTTTGCACAAGTGTGCCATGACGTAACGGTACCCAGCGCCGGCAGTGCTTGTAGCAATTAGTTTTATATATGCAGGAATGAGAAAACCCAGCAAATGTGGTCATTTGAAGGTTTGAGAGCAAGTGCAGCACAAGTCTATGCGTAAAATTTACGCATTGTAGGTAAAAAGCGAAAAAATCGAATACGTAAAATTTACGCATTGTTGGTAATAAGTGGAATAATTATTCGTAATAAAAGTATACAACTGTTGTGCAAATTTTATGTAGGCTTGTTTTCACTGACGAAATGGCAGCTGGAAAACCGTGTTTTTCAAAACAAAAATTTGATGATGACGATATAGAGGTTATTCTGCATGATGAAGATTTTAGTGATATCAGTGGAGATGGAGAAGAGGAAAATGAAGATTTCGATAGCGATGATAAATAGTTTGGCCGATATGAGCTATTTTCCTGATCCAATTGATGAAGCAGAGCTAGAAAAAGAACTAGAAGTTGCCTGGTCTGAAAAAAAAACAGCAACAGCATTGGAGGGGAATAAGCAGACAAAAATAAAACGTAAAACTTTAACATTGCCAAATTTGGAACAAGAGTTGGATAACCAACTTGCGGAAATTGGGAAAATAGTCAAATTTTGGGCAAAAACGGTCACATTTGGAATGATTTTCCAATAAAACGTGAATACGGTAAATGCGCAGCACGAAATATTATATGCATTCGGCCAGGTAATAAAATAATAATGAGAGAAGTACACTTTCGTACATCTACACTAAATATTTACAGGACCATCGGGTAACGCCAAAGAAGCCATGGAACCAAGCGATGCATTTAAACTGTTTATTAGTGACGAGATATTGAATATTGTTTTATACCATACAAATGCCAAAATTTCTCAACTAAGAAATAAATATCAATCAAGAACTGCCACGGTTTCAAATACAAGTCTTATGGAATTGAAAGCCTTGTTGGGTTTGCTGTATTTGTCTGCTGTTTTGAAGAGCAACCATTTATCAACTGATATCTTGTTTTACACTTCTTATTCGGGCGATCGATATAGAGCGACAATGAGTAGACATAGATTCGAGTTCGAGTTTCTTCTAAACTCACTTCGTTTCGACGATATGACTACAAGAGAAGAGCGGAAGAAAAAGTCTTCATTTGCGCCAATTTCTGAAATTTGGGATATTTTTGTTGATAGTTGTACAAAGAATTTTAAGCCTGGTTCCTATGTAACCATCGATGAGCAACTTGTTGGTTTTCGAGGTAGATGCCCATTTAGGATGTATATTCCGAACAAACCAAATAAATTCGGAATAAACATTGTAATGGTCTGCGATGTCGCTACAAAATACGTTATTAACGCAGAGCCGTATCTCGGAAAGTCTACTAATACACAAGGAAAACAACTAGCCAATTACTTTATTGAAGGACTGACGAAACCTTTGCATGGAAGTAACCGGAATATAACAATGGACAACTGGTTTACGAGCATCCCTTTGGCAACAAAACTGTTAAGTAATCCCTACAGTATGACAATTGTTGGCACACTACGTAAAAATAAAGCTGAAATACCACCGGAATTACTTGACACTAAGTCACGGCAGTGTGGCTCATCCCGATTCGTTTACAATGAGAATATGACTTTAGTGTCATTCCAGCCAAAACAAAATAGGATGTACTATTACTTTCAACGATGCATATTAATGGAGCGCTAGACCCAACCACAAAAAAACCTGAAATTATACTCACATATAATTCGACCAAAGGCGCAGTTGACACTTTTGATCAGATGACTCAAAATATTTGCTGCAACAGAAAGACGAAACGGTGGCCACTTTGTTTCTTTTACAATATGTTAAATATTGCTTCAGTTAATGCCTACGTTATATATAGTCACAATGTAACACGAAACGGTCTTAAGCCTATGAGTAGGTCAAAGTTTGTACTTAAACTTCATGAAGAACTCACACAACCGTGGCAAGAGGAACGATTGCTAAATGCACGGTTGCCTACAAAATTAAAAGAAAAAATAAATGAAATAATAAAAACTAACAACCTAATAGGTTCAATAGTTAGTCAAAAATCTTCTCCGCAAAAGGCGAAAAGGAAATACTGCACATTTTGCCACTACACAAAAAGACGATTTACTACAACATATTGCTCTGTATGCAAATCATCAGCAATTTGTGGTGAACATCAAATTAAAGTTTGTAAAAACTGTGTTAATGAAATTTAATCTATTCCTTCTCTTTTCTTTAATAAAATGAACTGAATTTTCTTTTAAAATCTTATACTTTATTTTAAAAATAAATTGTTTGATAAGAATTATCAATTTAGACTGCAAAATGGCTCAAAATCGGGTTATATTAGGCGGATTCTCATTTCTGCGTAAAATTTACGCATAGTTGGTCTTAACGTAGTATAGAATGACGTTATGGTTCTAGGGTTAAAGTCA
>CM050323.1:85681022-85703055 GCA_027475135.1 Bactrocera correcta | reverse complement strand
CTAATTATTGCATTTTAGATATGCCTCCTATTAGACAAAGCAATTTAGGTAGAAGAACCCGAAATGCTGCAAACCAAGCTAATTACAAATCTTATAATGCTGCACAAGGACGTGACGATCGAAATGAACGTGAAAGGATTCGGATATCACAAACGCGTGAAGAGCGAGCGCGACATTCAAAACCAAATCGAGCAAGTTTGAATCGAGCTGCTTTCAGTTACAATGTGTCAATTGACTACAGTAACTACCAATGTGTTGTTATTGGTTCGATGAACTCGGTTGGCTCACATTGTAAGGCATTAAAATATAAAAATGAAGTTAATGGGTTGTGTTGCGCAAATGGTAAAGTGAAATTGTTACCATTGGAACCACCACCAGAGCCATTGTACTCATTGGTTTCAGGAATAGGAACTGATTCTAGACACTTTTTAACAAATATACAACAATATAACAGTTGCTTTCAAATGACTTCATTTGGATCAACTATCGTAGTTCGGGAAAATTTTATGCCAACTTTCAAGGTAAGTATTATAGCAGTTAATTATAATTATTTTAGCCAACAATATGTTCTGTCACCTAATTTAAGATGTGTAACTGATGTTGTTGTTTTAACGGTTTATCTAATCCCTGTTAGGATGGTAAGGATCGTTTGCGTTCGTTGTGTAACTGATCATAATCATCACTTAGTCATCATATTGTATTATTTGGTGATTTAGTTTTAGCGACACTTTTATTATTTTGAAACCAAATATAATTATTTGATGAAAGATATTAGTTACAACTAATTAGGAGACAGATATAATTTTTAAGAATAAATATTACCTAAGTTTGATCACTGACAATCCATAAATTTATATCACACATTGCTTATTTAGTTTAATGTATAGTGTTTGGTACAAGCGTAATATTTTTTTTAATTTAAAGGTACAACGCCATATATGTATATCACAGAGCAGGTTCACTGTTACCAGTGTCAGATAGCAACCACAAATTCCTGCAAATTTATTTTATGAATAATTCAACACAAGAAATTAATCTGCGTTGTGCACATAACAATTTAGTAAAGAGGTCTATTGTAGAACAATTACAAAATTTATTTCATGAACACAATCAATTGATTATATTACTTTTAAAAATGCCCTGGATCTGATGCCATCGGATAATCACAAAATTGTAATCAGAGCTGATAAAACACCTTCGGGTCAACATGCTAGACGTTTGAATGCACCAACTATTGATGAAGTTGCTATCGTTGTAGTTGGAGAAAACTTGGAATCCCGTGATATTGTTTTACATCGTCGGAATGATCAATTACAACGTATAAAGGAAACACACCGCTCATATGATGCACTGCAATATCCCATTACATTTTGGCAAGGTGAAGTTAGCAATGGCGATAATATCTCAGTCACTATATTATGTATTTTAATTTTATATGTCAATGCTATTACACCAAAAAAAGGCTCTGAAACCAACAAAAAAGTCAGTTCAATGAAATATTATTCATACCGGCTAATGATTCGGGAAAATGAAGACAATCACATATTGCAATGTCGGCGATTATATCACAAATACTTACAGTGGGCGACAAAAGTCTACGTACGACCCATATTTTTGATGTATTGCTGAATGTAAAAATAGTATAGAAAAAGTAATGATGCAGTTTTGTTTTAATTACATTTTTATTAGGAAATTATAAAACAAAAAGTGTACTCCAATACAAACATAACAAACTGTTCACAAAAAACTAAAAAAAAAAACATTGCAAAAGTCTACGTACGACTAGCATTTTAATAAAAAAAAAACATTTCAATAAGGCACTGAATCTTAAAAATTAGTATTTTGTTGGCCCACCATGGGCATAAGCGTCTAGGCGTTGAAGAAACTAAATTTTCAATCTCAACGGGTGTTATATGTTGCCATTCTTCCTGTAGTTTCTCTTTTAGTGTTTGCGCACTGGTAATGACATGTTTTCTCACCTTACGTTCCAAAATCTCCCAAACATGCTCAATAATATTTAAATCTAGGCTTTGTGGTGGTGTATTTAATTGACGTGGGGCATAGTAAAGCAGCCATTCCTTTACAATGTGGGCCGTGTTCTTCAGATCGTTATCCTGCTGGAAGAGCCAGCTCCTACCAAGGTTTAGTTTATCCACGGATGCTCTTAAATTTTGTTTAATATATTCTTATATTGAAAACGATCCATGTTCCCCTCCACAAATACTAAGTTTCCTACTCCAGGTGCAACCACAGCGCCCCAAACCATGACATTTCCACCGCCATGCTTGACAGTAGGGATGAGGTGTTTAGGCTGCATTGCTGTATTGGCTCTTCTCCAAACTTTGGCTCTTCTATCACTTCCAAAAATGTTGTACTTGGATTCGTCTGTAAATAAAACTTGTTTCCAGAAATCAACATCTTTATCTTTATACTTGTGGCGAATTCCAAACGAAGCTTTCGGTTCTTTTCAATGATAAGGGGTTTTCTACGTGGAGTTCTGCTGTGCAATCCATTGTCATTTAAAGCCCTTTGAACTGTTCTGGAATGTACAATTTTATCCGATCGTAATGTTAATTCCGTGGCTAACTTAGCGGCATGAATTTGTGGATTCTTATCAACTTCTTTTAAAATAAAAGAGACATCTCTCCTACTAAGCTTTTTCGGTCGACCGGTTCGTGGTTTATTTTCAACACTTTTATTTTTTATAAAGTTTTCATATATAGTTTGAACAGTTGATTCAGGTAAATTAAGCAGTTTTGATATTTCACCAAGTGATTTATTCTCTTTTTTGTATTTTACCATAAGGTTTCGCACATCTGTTGAAATTTCTTTCCGAGGACCCATTGTGACGACTATACGTTGTGTACACTACTAAGAAACTAAATTTTCAATCTCAACGGGTGTTATATGTTGCCATTCTTCCTGTAGTTTCTCTTTTAGTGTTTGCGCACTGGTAATGACATGTTTTCTCACCTTACGTTCCAAAATCTCCCAAACATGCTCAATAATATTTAAATCTAGGCTTTGTGGTGGTGTATTTAATTGACGTGGGGCATAGTA
This sequence comes from Bactrocera correcta, assembly GCA_027475135.1. Classification (NCBI taxonomy): domain Eukaryota; kingdom Metazoa; phylum Arthropoda; class Insecta; order Diptera; family Tephritidae; genus Bactrocera; species Bactrocera correcta. The sequence goes on along the minus strand of CM050323.1, from coordinate 85,699,995 downwards.
AAGCAGCCATTCCTTTACAATGTGGGCCGTGTTCTTCAGATCGTTATCCTGCTGGAAGAGCCAGCTCCTACCAAGGTTTAGTTTATCCACGGATGCTCTTAAATTTTGTTTAATATATTCTTATATTGAAAACGATCCATGTTCCCCTCCACAAATACTAAGTTTCCTACTCCAGGTGCAACCACAGCGCCCCAAACCATGACATTTCCACCGCCATGCTTGACAGTAGGGATGAGGTGTTTAGGCTGCATTGCTGTATTGGCTCTTCTCCAAACTTTGGCTCTTCTATCACTTCCAAAAATGTTGTACTTGGATTCGTCTGTAAATAAAACTTGTTTCCAGAAATCAACATCTTTATCTTTATACTTGTGGCGAATTCCAAACGAAGCTTTCGGTTCTTTTCAATGATAAGGGGTTTTCTACGTGGAGTTCTGCTGTGCAATCCATTGTCATTTAAAGCCCTTTGAACTGTTCTGGAATGTACAATTTTATCCGATCGTAATGTTAATTCCGTGGCTAACTTAGCGGCATGAATTTGTGGATTCTTATCAACTTCTTTTAAAATAAAAGAGACATCTCTCCTACTAAGCTTTTTCGGTCGACCGGTTCGTGGTTTATTTTCAACACTTTTATTTTTTTATAAAGTTTTCATATATAGTTTGAACAGTTGATTCAGGTAAATTAAGCAGTTTTGATATTTCACCAAGTGATTTATTCTCTTTTTTGTATTTTACCACCAGGTTTCGCACATCTGTTGAAATTTCTTTCCGAGGACCCATTGTGACGACTATACGTTGTGTACACTATACGCGATTATATCGAAATGTTCTTAACATGAAGCTTATTGTAAAGCATAAACACAAAATAAAATTAAACGGTACTTTCCCGTTAATTTCTAGTTTGCAACATGAACATAAAATATATAATACATGCCGTACGTAGACTTTTGTCAATGATTTTTATTAGTTTTTTAAGGACAGTTTGTTATATTTGTATTGAAGTACACCTTTTGTTTTATAATTTCCTAATAAAAGTGTAATTAAAACAAAACTGCATCATTACTTTTTCCATACTATTTTTACATTCAGCAATACATCAAAAATATGGGTCGTACGTAGACTTTTGTCGCCCACTGTATATTGTTGATATGTATCTTAAAATTGAAACGGAGAGATTAACATTCATCAGGTTGAATGAGTCCAAACTCCGATCTGAAGAGTATATTCACCTTCGAGATCCGATTAATTCTGATGGAAATGCACAGAATGTTGGTCGGATGACTATTCTTCCAGCAACATACATCGGATGCCTTCGACATATGCACGAATAAGCTCAAGATGCCATGTCGTATGTTCGTCATTATGGTACAGCAGATTTGTTCATCACATTTACATGCAATCCGCACTGGATAGAAATCAAGCAGGAGTTATTCCCTGGGCAATCACCCATTGATCGTCATGATATTACAGCCAGAGTCTTTAAACAAAAATTGAAATCTTTAATGGATTTCATCGTAAAACATTGTGTGTTTGGTGAGGTACGCTGCTGGATGTATTCTGTAGAGTGGCAGAAACGAGGATTGCCACATGCACACATTTTGATTTGGTTGGTTGAAAAAATAAGGTCAAATGAAGTTGATGCAGTGATATCAGCTGAAATCCCTAACGTACAAATAGATCCTGCCATTCTGTGAAATCGATTAAATACATTTGTAAATATGTAAGTGACCAACGGGAGGCTGTGATAGGAATTGGTGCAGAGAATTCCAATGATGAAGTTATCCAATACTAGATGGGCCGCTATGTTAGTAGTAATGAAGCAGTATGGCGAATATTTTCTTTTCCTATTCATGAGAGACACCCGTCGGTTGTTCACTTAGCTGTGCATTTAGAAAATGGACAAAGAGTGTATTTTACAGTACAGAACGCAGTACAAAGAGCTGCTCAGCCACCATCTACGACATTAACCAGTATTTTTGAGACATGCCAAAACGATGATTTTGCACGCACAGTGCTATATTCTGAAATGCCAAAATATTAGACTTGGAATCAATCGTCAAGAAAATTTATACGACGGACACAAGGAAAACATGTTTCAGGATACCCAGATGTGTATTCCACCGATGTCATTGGTCGAATTTATTCAGTACATCCAAGTAATGATGAGTGTTTTTTTTTACGACTGCTATTAGTCAATGTACGTGGTCCAACGTCCTTCCAACATTTACGAACTGTTGATGGTGAATTGTGTAGATCTTACAGAGAAGCCTGTCAACGTTTGCAATTGCTGATGATGCTGTAATATCATCACACGCTCACCAAATACGAACATTGTTTTCTATAATCATATCTACATGCTTCCCGTCAAACCCAATTGATTTGTGGATCAAGTACAAAGATTATATGTGTGATGATATTTTGTATCAAATGCGAAATAGAATGGAGAATGCAAATATACAAATCAGTGAAGAAATTTACAACGAAGCATTGATTTCAATTGAGGACATGTGCTTGAGGATGTTAAACAAATGATTAACTCAATTAGGCCTGACGGGAACCTATCTTCCAATGCATGATGCTTTTAACCAAGAGTTGAATCGAGAGAATCAGTATGATCTCACCACTTTGAAACAAATAATTCAAACAAATCTTCCACTGTTGAATGAACAACAGAAGTCTATATTTGATACTCTTATGAAAGTAACAAACGATGAAATTGGAGGGATTTACTTCTTAGATGCACCTGGTGGTACAGGAAAAACATTTTTGATTTCATTAATTTTAGCAGCGATTCGATCGCAAAATAAAATTGCACTTGCACTCGCTTCATCGGGAATCGCAGCAACTTTGTTTGAAGGTGGTCGAACGGCCCATTCAGCATTAAAATTGCCATTAAATATGGAAAAAAAATAAAACTCCGACCTGTAACATTTCGAAGAACTCTGCAATGGCAAAGGTTTTGCAGCAATGTAAATTAATTATTTGGGATGAATGCACGATGGCACAAAAAAAATCTTTGGAGGCTTTAGACAGAACGTTAAAAGATCTACGGAGCAATCATAACCAATTTGGTGGTGCAATGATTTTATTAACAGGAGATTTTCGTCAATCATTGCCAGTGATTCCACGATCAACACCAGCTGATGAACTCAATGCATGTCTAAAGTCCTCCAATTTGTGAAAACATGTCAGAGTACTTCATTTAAGCAAAAATATGCGCGTCGAGTAAACAACTCATTGACATTGGTAATGGAAAATTTCCTATAGATATGTTGACTGGCTGCATTAACTTTCCTCAAAGTTTTTGTCAGTTAACTCGATCAAAAGATGAACTTATTCGGAAGGTGTTTCCAGATGTTTCTCCAAGTTACAGAAATCATGATTGGTTGAGCAAACGAGCTATATTGGCTGCAAGAAACATATATGTAAATGAATTAAATGAAAAAATTCAAGAACACATTACAGGCGAATCGAGGATATATAAATCAATTGTTTCGGCTACTAACCAAAATGATGTAGTGAACTATCCACCAGAATTTTTGAACTCGCTGGTGGCAAACCTGGCAACCACCTCACAATCTTCAATTAAAGGTTGGATCGGTAGTTATAATGTTGCGAAATATCAACCAACCACGCCTTTGCAACGGCACACGGCTAGCGACAAAAAAATTACTAAACAACGTGATAGAAGCAACTTTTCCGAAAGGAAAGTATAAAGGAGAATACGTTCTCATACCGCGCATCCCAATGATTCCGACTGATGTGCCATTTGACTTTAAACGACTACAGTTTCCAGTTCGGCTTGCTTTTGCAATGACCATAAACATGTCCCAGGGGCAATCGTTAAGTGTTTGTGGTATTAATCTGGAAGATCCATGTTTCTCACATGGTCAATTGTATGTTGCCTGTTCCCGTGTTGGAAAACCATTAGATTTGTTTGTCTATGCACCAGGTAATCAAACAAAGAACATTGTATATCACAAAGCACTACAATGAAAATAAAACTGATGTTTGTGAATAATTATGATTCACATGATTAACAATAAAGCGATTATTTATTTTCAATGCTCCTATATATTTTATTTAATTATATTTCTTATTCACAACGCCCTATCACCACGGAGATGTTTCTGTTCAAGAGAATTTTTTGCCGCGACTATAAAATATGTAGGAACAAAAAAATGGCACATTACAAATCTTTTTTACTGTTATTTAATTACGAAGTACGAAGTCTGGCATGCTATACGTGGCGTGTTCACGAATTGGAAAACCAAAAAATGTGGTTTATCAAGCTAGGTTACCTTGAAAAAAATTTAGAAAAATTTAAAATAAATGATTTTCAAAACAATATAAATCCAACTTTTTTTCATTTCAAACACTTAATTTCACGTGGGACAACGCCTGCGGGGTCAGCTAGTATTTTATAAAAATATTGTTAAAGTTATAAATTTTAAAACCTAACACAGCAACACACTATAGCAAATTTGAGGCATTTGAACGTTTTAGTAGTAGAATATTTGGGGCAACCCGTACCAAGTGACTAATTGTAGCAGAATATTTGGGGGCAACCCGAACCAAGTGCCTTATTTGTTATGGAATATTTGTAGTAGATTTTTGCGTATGTGTTAGTGAAAAATGAATTATTGGTTACTTGTAGGTTTATACAATGGTTTAGGCATCCATCACGGACAAACAACGTGACACGTAAAATTGAACAAAAGGATATTTTCGAACTTCGTTAGGGATTGAAACCACGGACGGTTAAAAATAACACATCCCAAAATAGTTGAACGGACCTTTTACAGATCTTAGATAGACCAGGTATTAAAGTACATTCGACAGGACGTAGAAATTAAAGTTATTGTATTTAGGAATACAATATAATTTTAATTTTCCAGATTTTGATTTCTTAGACGATGTAGAAAGAGTTTCTATAGATGTAGGAATAGATGGACTTAAATTTAATAAAAGTTCCCAATAGGACATTATGATCAATCTTAGATCATGTATTAGCCTTCCTTAATACAAAACCTTTTACCAGGAATAATGGGATGACCATCTTATACCAGTGTGAGAGCGTCTCAAAATAAGCGTTTTTTATAACATTTTCCATTGTGGCCAGATCGAACGAAATAAGAATTTTTGGGCATTTAATGAAACACACAAAATTTTATTTTTTTAAAATTTCGGACAGAAAGGCCTTTATTTAAAAATTTATTTAAAAAATAGATTCTTATTCTAACAAAAAGGGTCACAATAATCACAACACAAAATCATCTTTTATTTTATTAAAAAAATATCTCGTATTTTATAACAATTACTGTCGAATTCTAAAAATCTTGTTTCCAGATTTTTTACAAATGCAATATAATCTTCCGGCAGCTCACTAATTTGCATTTGTTTATTTGATTTTGATGCATTAATATGAATTCGTCCGAAACAGTTTCATCTCCTAAATATGGCAAAGGCAGGGAGCATGTGTGCAGTTTGAAAATTTTTAAATAAAAATAGCCACAAAAGTTGCTAACCGCAACTGAAAATATCTAAACTACTATCTAATGTAATTGATCTAACGAGGGAGTGTTCAGGCCGTGGTAAACCTTTAAAATCCTGCCAAGAAAGGTCATTCGACAGTGAATCATTACACACACAAAGTAGAACATTATTACTATAGGGCAATTCAGAATCTTGTGCATCTGAGCTTGCAAAATTATGAAATTGCAAATATTTACCATCAATACCGAACGTCTTTTATGTAGTTTCTGTGCAACCCTTGCAAAGACCATTGTGGCGAATGAAACACCACATTTATATAAATTTAAAGATTATTTATTGAAGAGATCTTAAAACACTTGTACTCTGGTTGGCGTCTGTACAATAAGTGACGCTTCTTAAAACTAAAAACTAAGAATTAGGAATTCAGTTGAAACTGCAAATTTCCAAGAATATACAGAGAATGAAATAATGGAATAACTGACAAACAGTGCTGCCATATGTGAGTGTCCACACCACTAATTCACAGCTGATCGGTGAAGAAAAATATTGTTTGTAAACAAAGTTTTCGCTCAAATTGGAAAATATTCCGAAAAAAAGTTAGAGTGAAGAATTAACTGACACTTTATTTGATGAAGCTGTTGAAGAAATTATGGACATTGAAGGGAAGAAATATTTCTATGCGACACATAGCACAAATTTAAAATTTCTTCATTTTTAATTTACAAAATTTGCAAAAATTTCTCCATTTCTTCTCTTTGTTTACAATGTTTTTATTTTTGACAGCAGCTGATAATTTGCAAACCAGTGTTGCAAACAATACAATGGCGTTTTAGAGTTGCCTATTTGCAAGAGTGTAGCATGTGCATCGCTACACATTTTGTTAGTGTAAAAGCAAAAGTATGCTCGCAAATTTGGAATTGCAAAGTTGCAGGACCATATACACCAGATTCTGAATTGCTCTTATATTCCGAAATAACTGTAGCATGATACGCTGAACACAATGGTTGCGACAGACGACAACCGACAGCTGTCAAATATTAAAATACACAAGTTCTTATGGACACTGTTATTTAGACAGCGGCACGACTACACGACGGTAGGCCGACAGTTGTCGTTCTCGCTAACTTCAATATTCTCCTATATTTGCCAACGACAGTAGGACGACAATAGAGTTGACAGTAGAATGGAAGATAGAGAGATGAGGAAGAGTGGTGGTGCCACTAATGTGCAAAATGTAAAATTATTCACAGATCTTACAAACTTAACGTTATTTTACAAATAAAAGCATAAATGGCTCTATTATAGCTCTATTATATCATTTGTAATAACAATTGATAATTTAAAACAAAAATATATACTTATTTACTTAGTTTTTGCATAAAAAATTTCACTTTGAACAAAATATTAAAATTTCATTGAAGTGCAAGGTATTAGTATGGCCACAACGAAATTGTGTACATGCAAAATGGAGAGCTATGTTGTCTTGTGTACATGCGTTCAGGTAGTAGGATGCACAACGCCGTTTTCAGTTCACTGTCGTGATGCAATGTTGTGTCGCAAGCATTGTATTCAGCATATCAGGTTCTAAAGCAGCTCACAGTTTCCTTTTGTTGCGATGTTTACGTAACGTAAGCTCCACGATTTCCCAAATAAACTAGAAAATATATAGGGCGTTACTCTAGTACCTCTTCTGCCCAAAAAAATGTTCTAAACTGTCCTGACATAGTTGTCTCGTCTCAAACACCTTTTCAGTGGGTCCAACAGCCTCAACGAAACTGTTATTTAAAATATCAAACAAGTTATTAAAAACGAAACGAATTCCGCGGTATTAATAAAGTCTTTAAAAATTTTTCTGCCGCATTTAAAAACTTTAACTGTTCAGGGGAACCTACAAAAACTTTTATAGTGGGTACAACAGCCTCAACGAAACTGCTATTTCAAATATCAAATAATTTATTACAAAATGAAACGATTTCCCCTCTATTAATAAAGCACCTACTATTCGAACTTAAGGCTCCCGATGTAGATATATAGGGCCAATACACCAGAAGCGACCGTGTTACTTAATACTTCAGAAGCGAATTTAAGCTTCATTTTTTGGAAGGTCTTTGGATAAATATGAGCATCGCATACCGATAATTTGGCTTAGAGTCGGTTTCACAAAAGTAAACAACCATCTTATGCGACAATTTTTAAAGAAACCTGTATTTTTTAAAATTTTTGTAAACAGTTACGGCTGCTTTTTATTAAATGGGGGCTATTGTAAAAAATTAAACTTACTTGCCATTAGCATTAAAAAAAGACCGTGACACTGAAACACCTAACAAATTAGCCAAAATCTGAAAATTGGTGCCCTGGTCGCAAACAAAATGGCAAGGAATTAGTCCTATATTTTACAGTTGGGTTATGGCTTCAAGAATGTATTTTTTGAGGATATTCTCTTTGCAGGAATTTTTTACGAAAAAATAAGCCAATGGGTGGAACCAAGGCTCTCCACTTATATACATATATCTTGCACCATTATGGTAATTGCAATTTTTTTCTAATCTACGTAGATGGCTTCAACGTATTCTCAATACTTATCACCCAATCGAATTTCTTATCATACTGAAAATGACATTTCATCACATGAAAGTGAATCCCCCACTACTAATCTCTAACGATTTTATGCTGCTTTGGGTGCAACCTGGAAACGGGGCCAATTTGTAATAAAATTTTCCAAAGTACTTTCGGATGGAAAATCTAATTGGTGCTTCAAGTGTCGATTTGCAACTGGCGACAAAAAAAAAAAAAACACCCAAGTCTATCGTTTAAAAAAAAAAATTTTCTTATCGCTGACCGTGGGTACGGCGATTACTATTTATAAAACTGTTCCTAATGCAAGCACCTAACTCAGAAGGAACTTTACTACAAACTCCTCGAACGCAATCGCTTTTCATGGCGCATTTTTGCCGAAAAATATCGCTCACAAGCAAAAATATGTGTAGGTATTTTTTCGGAAACACCTAAACAGTTGAGCCAACATTTACGCCTATTTAAAAGAAAAAGAAAGAACTTAAAAGCAAAAAATATCTTTATGTGTCACATAAAATACCAAACGTAAACTTATCTATTCAAATGAACCGGTATATTCGTTGCATTTAAATATTTAAAAAATTAAATTTCAAGATATCAAAATTTTTCGAAACTTTTTCTTACACTTTTTTATCCAGCTAAAATTTAGTTTAATTATTTAAATTATATAATTACTAGCAAATACCCGGCGTACTTTGTTACGCCGCAAAAACTAAAACGATGAGGGTATTGGAAAGAATTTAATGTAGTTTAAAATGCAAATGAAAGAATACCTTTATTCGTACATGTAAACACACATACATGAGTATAATGTGTAACTTATGTTAGACTTACAAATATTTACTACCCATATTTTAATTAATTGCAAACACTTTTAAATTCATTAACGTTATAAATAATTTGTTTATTAAATTCTTTTTTACAGAAAAATTAAAAATAGATAACAAAAAGGTAACAATTCAAAACTCTTACATAAAATAAATAGGATTGTATAGAGTAAATATTAATTCAAGATATGAAATAAGGTATACTATAATTGATGTATTTTGGAATAATAACCAAAAAGGATATATTTTAATTATTAAAAACTTCAGTGAATACAACATTTTTTGTTTTATTTCCATTGCCAGAAATGAGAACAGTTTGGTTTTGCGGGGAACCAATTCGTGACAGAGCCACATATAATTGACCGTGAGAAAATACTTCGTTTCGAAGATCTATGCCAACAGTATTAAATGTTTGCCCTTGGGACTTATTAATGGTAATCGCAAAACACGTCTTAACGGGGAACTGTACTCTTTTGAAACTAAATGGAAGATCTGTAGGTATCATTGGTATCCGAGGGATCATTGTGCTTTCGCCTGCTGCAGGTCCGGTTAAAATGTTTGCTTGAATGATATTAGCCATCAATTGCGTTACCTTCAGTCTAGTGCCATTACATAAATTGGGAGGCTTAAGATTTCGTAGAAGGATTATTGGCGTACCAATTTTAAGTTCTAGTTGAAATGGAGGTAGTCCCGAGGGATTAAGAGAGTTAAGAAACTCCGTTGGATAGTGAACAACGTCTCCTTCATCTGTCACTGTGTCAAAAGAATTGTAAATTTTATATTCCGATAATATTATTTGACAAACGGCTTTATTAATTTCGTCTGCAGCGGAATTCGTCGAAGTAATTATAGCTCGCTCATATAACCACTTAGAGTCCTTGTGGTGCAAATTAATAATATCTGGATACACGTTATCAATAAGTTGGTCAACTGTTCTAACACAGGTTCCTGCAATATCTGGCATTATTACATAACCATCTTTGGTGACAGATTTGCAACCGTTACCTGTTTTAAGTAGGAACTTTGCAAACCGATTGGATGGTCCAGCTCCACAAAGCTTTATTCGCATATTGGCAGTCAATTTTAATTTTTGTACATGAGACCACAATTCCGATTCTTTATGCACGCGTTAACAATATCTGCTCTTGTACCCTTAGGAACCACCGGTAAAGTTTGTCTAAAGTCTCCTGTGAATACGAATGTAACTCCACCCATTGCCGCATGCGAAGATCTTAAATCTTTAAGAGTTATATCGACCGCATCGATATGACACTTATGAGACATTGTGCACTCGTCCCATATTATTAGCGATGCTTTCTGAAGTATTTCGGCCATAGGGCTATTTTTCTTGATCGAACAAGTACACCTTTGTTCCGGTAAAAAACTAAGTGGTAGCTTAAACGTAGAATGAGCAGTTCTTCCTCCACACAGAAGAGTAGCAGCAATACCTGAAGAAGCAACTGCAACAGCAATTTTGCCTTCACCACGAACTTTAGCTAAAATTAGTGAAGTTACGAAGGTTTTGCCTGTCCCTCCTGGCGCGTCTATAAAAAAAAACATTTCCCATATTATTATCCACACTTGAAATGATCTTATCGTATATTATTCGTTGCTCTGACGTTAGCTTTGGTTCATTTGCTAGTAAAAATTGCTGTAGCTCATGGGTATTATACGTTGTTTCCCGCGTGTAACAAATGGGGTCTAAGTTTGAGTTACTTCGATTTGGTTCAGGCAAACCGAAATCCTTTAGGTGTTTTTCTCCGTAAGAGAAAACTAAATTCTCAAGTAAAATTAGTCCTGTATTAAAAATGTCACCAGTAAACTCCATCTCAGGATCATTACTACTCTCGCGCATATTATGTAAAATATCTGCACATAAATCTTTGCGGAATAAATTCCATAATCCTTCCGGATCAGAAATTTCACAATAAATAAGCATTATCGCAAAAAGCTCTCGCATTTTGCCAGCGCTATCAGAAATGGTGGCATCAAACAATGTATTCTTCCAGTGGCTATCGTCCTGTAGCAATTGTCGTGCTCGGCAAGCCGCCTGATATGTTGAATATAGTTGACCATCTACTCGCCGTAAATCAGTGAAAGATGTCGGTCCTCGAACATGATGCAGCAATAGTCTAAGGTAGAAGCATTCTGAGTAATTGGGATGTATTGTGTATACCCTTCCTAACGCAGTATCTCGCTTAATACCGGGATGATTAGGGACATTCTGTCCACGTTTTCTACGTTGCCATTTTTTATTAGTCCAGGTGTAGAATGTGGGTACTTCAGAATACAACAAAGTTTTTGCAAAATTATCAACGGAACAAAGGGAAAAAAATGCTGTCAAAGTTGTTTGTGGTGGTTGCTGTAGCACGTGTTCAACATTATTCGGTGTGAAGTACACTCTTTGTCCATTTTCTAAGTGAACAGATAAATGTACAACTGTTGGGAAACGCTCATGAACCGAAAATCCCAATAACCTCCAAATACCCTCCGATGTACTTAGATATCGTCCATTCAAAAAATTTTGCACCTCGTCTTTATTGTTCTGAACAGAAAAGGTCGCTGCGTCGCTGCCTTTGTTGACATATTTACAAATGTATTCAATTGCTTGCACAGAATGGCAGTACTCTACATTGATATGGGCGGAGAAACACCTGGAAAGAACGGGGCAATATGGAACAATCCATCGATTGTCGACTTTGTACCCAGAGGCAAGTAAATGGGTATGTCCGCCATCCGCTGGAGACTTTCGCCTATATTTTGGATATCCATCTTCTCCGGTCTGAGTATGCTGCAGAAACTCGCGCGGGTATCTTTTTGAGCATCGTCCATTCGACATGCAGGGTGCTGATGGGTTATTAGACCCACATGGACCGTGGATCATATTTTTAGTAACAATATCATACAGCAAAGGATCCACTTCTTTATTTGGAATTTCCGCTGATATAATCCGATCCATTTCATCGGGTAGAACTTTGTCTGCTAGCCAAATTAAAATATGCGCGTGAGGCAAACCCCGTTTTTGCCATTCAACTGTAAACATATGGCACCTAACTTTCCCAAAAATTTCTTTTTTCGTAATTATACTCATGAGTTGATGTAGTTTGATATGGAATATTCTTGAAACAATGTCATGACGCTCACATGGTCGTTGATTTGGAAATTCGTTTTTGATATCACTCCATTCAGGATTACATGTAAAAGTTACAAATAAGTCAGGTCTACCATAATGACGGACATATAAGAGTGCATCTTGTGTCCGTTCATGCAAATATCGAGGGGAGCCAGTAAACGAAGAAGGCAAAATTACCAACTGGCCAATATTTTCGGGGTTGCGATCTTCGTTAACCGCATCTCTTAGGTGTATATAATTTTCTGCACGTAACGTCTTTTGATGTCCTCGTATAAAATTCAGCCTTTCCGTAATCATTTTAGCAGCCATGTCCACACAGTATTGGTTGAAGAGATATCCATTCCTATGAATCGCATTAAAGCTATCTTCCCTTACCATAATTCTATATGCGTAAAATTGCATACAGGAAATTTTTTTTTGTGGAATAGGCGCCCCACTGTTTGGACAAGTTTGCGGTATATTAATACAATAACCGTCCTCACCATTCAAAAATATAAGAGGGTACTGCAAGGGATCATATGAACGATGAAGTTCTGATACCCTATGGAGAGTGTTGTCACGTGAATGTAAAATAATATCACGGGGCCAGAATTTTCGTTAACCATCAATACTGCGACCTCATCTGCGACGGGGGCATTATAGCGGCCATAATGTTCATTAGCGGGGCGCTTGTCCGCATGGATTACAACCTTATAATTATTCGAATTAGTGGGCATACAGTCTATAGATGTCTTGAAACTTCTAACATACACATTATTTACTCGAAGAATTTGTTGAATTGATTTCAAAATGTCTCGTTGAAGAGTTGGTATAGCACTTTGACGTAAAGAAAGTTGTTCCTCTTCGGACGAAAAATATATTTGCAAAAATTTTGGTGCTGTGTTCGGCGCTGGCAATAAACTCCCAATAGCGTAGTAAATTTGCCCATGTATTTTAAACGTTGGCATGAAATTACCCTCCCTAATTTCATTACCACCAAACGAAGTCATAGCGAAACAACCATTGTATTTTCTTATATTTTTTTTAAAGTGACTGGACGCCTGATGCTCGCCTGTAAGCAGCGCTTTGATTGGCTGCGGAGGCTCACCTATATCTAATAGTTTTACATGGCCCTTGCTACAACACATACCTGGTGCCTCTTTCACCCACTTTTTAGCCTTACAAAAATTGCAAATGACATTCATTCGACCAATGAATAAAAGGGAATGGTCCAAATAATTACAATCCGGTTTATAGTTAAACGCTGATTTGAAAGCAATCGCCCCTTGTCTATTCTGCATCATTCGCAACCTTACATTCTCTACGCGATTTGCACTCTCATCGACCGTCTCATTTCGTCTTAGCTGAATTGCCGTCTATTTGATGAAGATCTAAATAATTGAGATTTTGCTTTTGGCATCTCTGAAAGCTTTTATTGTAAAACCATATATTTATTATTAACCAAATAAGTTTCGCTTAAATCTAATCTTTACCTTTTGATTTAAAGACAATAAATTTTCAATTTTACTCTACCCTTTGCAGAATACGATCATAAATACAATAAAGTTAGAAGAAACCAGCAAGTATTTCGCAGACACACATGAAAACCACACATGAAAAACCCACCTCGCGAGCCTAGAGCAAATGCTTTATTAAAAAAAAAAAAATTATAAAAATCGCTTCAGAACTTTAGGAGATTAGCCGTTACAAACATTTTTCATATAAGCGATTTTATATAATTAGTATAGAGTATAGATAATTAGTATAGATGTACATGCATACATACGGCAATTTATGCGAGCATTTGATTGTGCTGTTTCACTTGTTCAGCGATCATTTATATATGCAAACTTTTTTGCTTTGTACTTTTCTTCAATAAGTTATGTAGTAAAAGATGCGAGAGATGGAAGAGAGAGAGTGCATACATATGTATGTACTTTACTTCATTACGTTAAGCTGGAAAAGATGCGCAGAGATGGAAGAGAGAGAGAGTGCGTGCCGCAAACGATATAGGGCACACGCACACACACAAAGCGCGCTTCGCTGTAGACTGCGTTTGGTGAACGAAAAACCTTTATGCTTGCAATATTTTTGGTTTTTCAAAAACTTCAACCCGAAAGAAAAAGGATTTGATTTCGGAAAATTAAAAAAATAAGAATGCCACTCGCGAGCCTAGAGCAAATGCTTTATTTAAAAAAAAAATTATAAAAAATCGCTTCAGAACTTTAGGAGATTAGCCGTTACAAACATTTTTCATATAAGCGATTTTATATAATTAGTATAGAAATATTGTTACATTTATAAATTTAAGAAATTTTATCTCAAAATATCGAAACGTATCGATATATCTAATACACTTTTTTGTTTCTTAAAAAAATTTTAATACCGGATTTTTATTATTTATTTAGTCACTTTTTTCACTACTTATAGTCTTTTTAAATTACTTACCGTTTGAGATTCGTTCCCTCGTTAGGAAAACTAAAAGCCGTATTTCCCTCGCTGTGAATTTTCCAGTCGCAGTAGAGGTCTGGATGAAATAAGCAACTGGAAGTCTGCAGAATACCGTAAATTTTTGTTATATTCGGGCATAATTGTGTTAAAAGATTGCATACCGGACGATTTGTATTCTTCTTCTAAGTTGCGAAAAAACTTATAGAGTAGTCCATAGTAGTCCACTGTTGCCCATGAATTGTTGAAATAATTTAATAAGTTATTTTAAAGGAGAAGAAATGGACCGATTTCGTATCACCGAACCCCATTCGCAGCGTATGGCCACCCAACTCCAACCTTATAAAAGTGGCGATACTGCGTTGGTACTGCAGAATATTTTGTGACACCCTTGGTAGAATAGAGTTTCGGCAAGAAAACATTATAAATTGGCTATCAGCTGTAGAAAGCGCTCTTGCTGAGAAAGTGTTTATTGAAATAAAATTATTATATTATTAAGGTGTTCTCTGTAAAACCCACCACAATGTAAGCCGCATCACTGCAAAGCTTGCTCCCCACGTCTACAGAAAAAACAGTGCTGAAGGTAGAGGAGCACCTACCTTATGGTAGGTTTGATTTTCTTTCCATATACATATGTACATATACATAAGTACATATTTAAATATTTATAGATAATTATAAATTTATAGGCTGCCATCATCCTAAACTTAAAATCTACCAAGGGATCCATAGAGAAGGTAATGCAGTCATTATTAGCAACGAGTTGGTGTGGCTACATATGTAGCTGCATTTACAAGTATACACATGAAAAAAATTTTAGCTATAAGACATTATGTTACTTTAAGCCATAATAGATAAGTATAAGCAAGTTAGACGTGGTATAAGGAAGTAGTTTTTTTTTAAATTTAATTTTAGTGTTTTTGTATAATGATAATAATAAAATTAATTCTAAAAATAAAAATTGTATATAGTTGTGCGTAAATTTATTTTAACTAATATTAATTCTATTTATTAATATTCCTACAATCTATATAAATAAAAATGAATTGTTGTTCGTTAGTCTGATTAAAACTCGAGAACGGCTGGGCCGATTGAGCTGATTTTGGTTTTAAAATGTTTGTCGTAGTCCAGGCTAGGTCTAAAAGGCGAGAGATAATCGAATTATTGCCAGCAAAACTCTAAAAACAGCCCTTTTCTATTTCCCAGACAAAAGTGACGTGATGTCACAGCACAGGGCATGATATCACATCACATTGCATAATTACCCATCATATACAGGGTGGCGCGAAAGTAATTCTACTACAGAAGGTGCTATAAATTTTGCAATTGACCTCTAATGTCAGTTCTGTTTTGACAATTGGACGCTTATTTGACCAATAATCGGTCGGTGACTTTAGCACAACGTGAATTTAGTCGCAGATTTCCTGGCAGTCCGACGCCTACTGGTGAAACACTGCGACGTTGACCCGCTCATATTGCTGCTGTTGCCGAGGATGTTATGGAAGCGCCGTCGACATCGACCAGACGACGTCCACGCAAATGGGTATCAGTCGACTGTGTTTACACCGAATTTTAGTACAAGATTTGAAAATTTTTCCACACAAAGTCCAGACGGTGCATCAGCTGTTAGCTGGTGACCGCCAATCGTGTCCAACATATGCTCAAGCCATCTTTAATCACCACCAAGAAGAAGATGATTTTTCATTAAAAATAATCATGAGTGATGAGGCCCATTTCCATCGTAGCGGATACATTAATAAGCAAAATTTACGCGTCTGGGGTACTGAAAATCCTTTTTTCTTCAAAGACGTCGTAGGCCAAACTGTATGCGTCTTTCATACAAAGTGATCAAATACAGATTGAAATTTGTTCCGATGCCACGAGTAGATCGTGCTAATATTGGCAGCCCAAAGCACATGTGCGAGCACTCGCAGGATGCGATTATATACCTGTACGTGCGGAATTATGGACGGGCGGATTTATTAGTCACTTTCTGCAATGCACAATGACCATAGATTACGGAATTATGGAATCGTAATCAATCAGCAAGATCGTCACAATGTCACAGCACAACTTTTCAAACAACAGCTATGATGTTTGATGGACTTTATTTTAAAGCATCGTATGTATATATGGTACTGTTAGATGCAAGATTTATTCTTTTGAGGGCCAAAAAAGAGGTTCTTGAGATGGTGGATGGTGGTTACACCAGATCAAATTGATGAAATCATTTCTGTGGAAATTTCTGATCCAGAGAAAGATCCGGAATTATACGAAGTGGTGAAAACCAATCTGGTTTATGGACCTTGTGGACATCACAATCGCATTTCGGTGTGCTTTTCTTTCGGAAACGCAAATTGAATATGATAGATATCCATTGTATCGGTCTCGCTCACCAGACGACAATAGCAGAACATTTAGCACTCAATTAAGAGCTGTGAATAACGAAGTTGACAACACATGGATTGTACCATATTCGCCATTCGCCATTACTGTCTAATTCACATTCAAAGCTCATATCAATGTTAAGTATTGCAGTTTGGCGAAATCGATCAAGTAAGTTTGCAAGTACGTCACCAAAAGACGTAGCGGCCAATAACCGCTATGGGCGTCAACGAGATGAGATCAGCAACTAGCAAATAAGTCGATGCGTGTAGTGCAATGAAGCATTTTATGATGTATTTAATTTTGCGATTCATGAACGTTTTCCGGCTATTGTGCATCTCGCAGTTCATTTGGAGAATGGCCAAAGAGCGTATTTTAATCCTTAGAATACAGTACAGCCAGTGGAAACACCGCCAGTAACAAAATTAGCATTGATGAGTTTTTTCTCAACTTTCGCCGGTGATCCGTTTGCGAGAACATTGCTCTATTCGGAAATTACGTGATATTATACATGGAATTCATCGTCGAAGAAATAGCTACGCAGAAAGCAAGGCCAACCAGTAGATTGACATCCAGGTGCGTTTTCAACTAATGCATTTACATAGAATTGAATTTACACAATCCTCCCGAAAAACGACGATTGCTTCTACCTTCGGTTGCTATTGATAAATGTACGCGGTTCAATTTCAATTGAGTCATTGCGTTTACAACTTTTTGAGAAACATGACATCAGTTACAATTGCTGGGACATGATAATCAATAGAATCAAACGATGGACGATCGCCGTGATCATTTCGACACACCAGCCTTCAAATCGGCGTCAATTATGAGATATGAATAAAAATGACATTGCCGAGGACACTTAAAATCGTTTTCGATAAGATATAATAAATAAGAAAATTCCGACTGATACTTCCAGGCGTTTGATACCAATTCCACGTGCCTTTTTTCAATTCAAGCAGCAAAAAATAACGATGCCGATGACTTAAACTGGAAGATTCTATATCAAATTCCGAGAGCTTTGCGCTCATATAAAATTATCGTCTTGACAATGAATACGATGCCGTGAATTATCCAGTAAAATTTCTAACTTCTTTGGGGCTTGATATGCCGCCGCATCATTTGCGTCTCAAAGTTGGATCTGTCATTATCATGTTATCCAATCTTCATGCGCCGAAACTGTGTAATGGAACCCGATTGATTGTAACGCAGCTATCGAATACAAGGGGCAGACTGGTTGATTTTACGAATTCCTTTGAGTTCCAGTGATTTGCCATTTCAGTTCAAACCTATTCAGTTTCCAGGGAAAATTGCATTTGAAATGATAACTAACAGGACACAATGATAGTCGCTAGAAGTGTGTGACATAAATCTGGAAATGCCATGTTTTCCACACGAGCTATATGTAGCGCGTTCTCAAGTTGGAAAACCATCCTCTCTGTAAATTTACACGCCGAAACAAACTACGCTACATTGAAAAAAATGTGGATAAATCGTAAATAAATGATTTTTTAAAACAATATAAATTAAATTTTCTTTTCATTTTAAAACACATAATTTCACGCAGGACAACGCCTGCCGGGGCCCGCTAGTATTTAATATTTTTTACATCTGTGCATATTTGCATTTTTTATTTAGAAAAATAGAAATGAAAATACTAATGAAAATTCGCTTAATATCTTAATATTTATTTAATCTTTATTTAATATAATTGGTTTTATTGTAATCATATTATTGTATAAGAAATAATTAATATTTTTCCTATTATAATCTTTTTTCAAATTAATCTTTATTTTGTTATATTCTTTTTTCAATTTGTTTTTTATTTTTAGTTATTTATTATGTTTTTCTTTAATGAATCTCAGATGTTAATTATTTTTTTTAAATAAATATAATTTTTTTTACAAAATGTTAGCCTTAGTATATTTAATTATAATAAATTTTATATGAATATGTATAAAAAATAACAAAATTAATAATATCAAAATTAAAAAGTGCTTCATCAGCTAACGATTAGGATATTTAGAGCATTTTGGTTATATTTTTACATATTTAATTTGTATGACACTGCTGAATGAGCGCAACAGAGATGTATGTATGATCATATGTATACTACATACGTGTGAAGGGAA
>CM050323.1:85663737-85680022 GCA_027475135.1 Bactrocera correcta | reverse complement strand
AAATTTTTATGTGCTGCACACATGTAAAATTTGACTGAAATCCTTTGTCCGGGTGTTAGTCTAAAAAAAATTTTCATTGGTTGTCCGAGTTCTAAATTATTAAAATAATTTAATTTTGATATTTTGAAGTGCTTGTATATTCTTGCTATTAAGCACTTTCCGCATTTTTTATTCATAGGCCCCCCCCCCCCCCCCATTCCCCCCACATATCATTTGAAAATTTTCAGGCTTTTGTTAGATCTCCACTGTTGGCATATATACATATTAAAGATTATTATATGTATTTTTATATATTTTATTATACAATATTTTTGAATTGTTTTTGTTACTTTTAATTTATTTTCAAAATGAATTGTTTTTGTTATTTTTTATTTCAATTTTAATTTCCTGTAAATATTTGTTACTTAGTTTTAAAGTATATGGGTGCAAATAGGCCTCCGGGGGAACCGCACACCCAAAAAAATATCAGAAACGCGCCTAGTTGCATACCTCATGGTGGTAAGAAAAATACACCATAGGCACAAAAATATGTAAAAAAAAGAAACAATAAATAATATCAACTGAAATAAAACATTTAGTTACAATTTACTTTTTATTTTGGCTTATAATTATAAGTTTTGCAGTTCACAAAGTAAAACTAAATGCAATAATAAAAACAAATAATTGCGATAAGTTATATACTTTCATATTCATAATTCACTAGATGGAGGATGGAGTCATGTGTAGAAGTTCACGCAAGTGAGGAAAGTTCTCTGATCGCCATTCACTTGGGAGTGGCCAGAAACGATTCTTTTACATATGACTCAAGCAGCTCACGACTTCCGGTCTTTGACCAAGTATCCTCTGGGTAGCCTAAGAACATCCGTTTGAAGGCGAGCTAAAGTGAGAAGGCGAAACACCCCTGCATAGGGTTGTGCGCTGGGTTTGGGACCCGCCACGTAAAAAAACACCCCCAATGAAAGACAACAACAAGCCTGGGATGAGTGCCCCCCCTTTTGATGACGACCATGGAAAACGAAATAAGGACTATGATTTGAGGGCATGCACCTGGAATGTCCGGTCCCTTAATTGGGAAGGTGCCGCTGCCCAGCTGGTAGATGTCCTCGTAAAGATAAAGGCTGACATCACCGCCGTCCAAGAAATGCGATGGACGGGACAAGGACAGAGACGAGTAGGTCCTTGTGACATTTACTACAGTGGCCATATAAAGGAGCGCAAGTTTGGTGTTGGATTCGTGGTGGGAGAGAGACTCCGCCGCCGAGTACTATCATTCACTCCGGGGAATGAACGTCTAGCCACAATCCGCATCAAAGCGAGGTTCTTCAACATATCGCTGATTTGCGCCCACGCCCCGACGGAAGAGAAAGGACGATGTGACCAAAGATGCCTTTTATGAGTGCTTGGAGCGCACTTATGAGAGATGCCCCCGCCACGATGTCAAAATCGTGCTTGGCGACTTCAATGCCAGGGTGGGCAAAGAAGGTATCTTTGGCACTACGGTCGGTAAATTCAGCCTCCACGCGGAAACATCCCCAAATGGGCTGAGGCTGATCGACTTCGCCGGGGCCCGAAATATGGTTATCTGTAGCACTAGATTCCAGCATAAGAAGATACATCAAGCTACCTGGCTGTCTCCAGATCGAAAAACCACCAACCAGATCGATCATGTTGTGATAGACGGAAGACACGTCTCCAGTGTTTTAGATGTGCGTGCGCTACGAGGTCCTAACATCGACTCGGACCACTATATTGTTGCAGCCAAAATACGCACCCGCCTCTGTGCAGCAAAAAACGCACGCCAACAAACACAAGGATGGTTCGACGTCGAGAAGCTGCAATCACAACAGACAGCCGAACGATTTTCTACTCGGCTTGCACTCCTGCTCTCTGAGAGCACTCGTCAACAACTCGGTATAAGGGAACTGTGGGACGGCATTTCAAACTCCTTACGTACAGCTGCAACCGAAACCATTGGTTTTCGGAAAGTGCAGAAGAACAGCTGGTACGACGAGGAGTGCCGTGTCGCAGCGGAGAGAAAACAGGCTGCCTACCTCGCAACGTTACGATCGACCACAACACGTGCGGGATGGGATAGATACCGAGAGTTGAAGAGGGAAGCGAGACGCATTTGTAGACAGAAAAAGAAAGAGGCCGAAATGCGTGAGTACGAAGAGCTTGATAAGCTGGCCGACAGGGGTAATGCTCGAAAATTCTACGAAAAGATGCGGCGGCTTACAGAAGGTTTCAAGACCGGAGCATACTCTTGTAGAACCCGCAAAGGTGATCTAGTTACCGATGCCCAGAGCATACTTAAATTATGGAGGGAACACTTCTCCAGCCTGCTGAATGGCAGTGAACGCACAACACCAGGAGAAAGCGAACCCGATACCCCAATCGATGACGATGGAGCAGACGTTCCATTGCCCGACCATGAAGAAGTTCGAATAGCAATTGCCCGCCTGAAAAACAACAAAGCGGCAGGGGCCGATGGATTGCCGGCCGAGCTATTCAAACACGGCGGCGAAGAGCTGATAAGGCGCATGCATCAGCTTCTTTGCAAAATATGGTCGGACGAAAGTATGCCCAACGATTGGAATTTAAGTGTGCTATGCCCAATCCACAAAAAAGGAGACCCCACAATCTGCGCCAACTACCGTGGGATTAGCCTCCTCAATATCGCATATAAGGTTCTGTCGAGCGTATTGTGTGAAAGATTAAAGCCCACCGTCAACAAACTGATTGGACCTTATCAGTGTGGCTTTAGACCTGGTAAATCAACAACCGACCAGATATTCACGATGCGCCAAATCTTGGAAAAGACCCGTGAAAGGAGAATCGACACACACCACCTCTTCGTCGATTTCAAAGCTGCTTTCGACAGCACGAAAAGGAGCTGCCTTTATGCCGCGATGTCTGAATTTGGTATCCCCGCAAAACTAATACGGCTGTGTAAACTGACGTTGAGCAACACAAAAAGCTCCGTCAGAATCGGGAAGGACCTCTCCGAGCCGTTCGATACCAAACGAGGTTTCAGACAAGGCGATTCCCTATCGTGCGACTTTTTCAACCTGCTTCTGGAGAAAATAGTTCGAGCTGCAGAACTTAACAGAGAGGGTACTATCTTTTATAAGAGTGTACAACTGCTGGCGTATGCCGATGATATTGATATCATCGGCCTCAACACCCGCGCCGTTAGTTCTGCTTTCTCCAGACTGGACAAGGAAGCAAAAGAAATGGGTCTGGCAGTGAACGAGGGCAAGACGAAATATCTCCTGTCATCAAACAAACAGTCGTCGCACTCGCGACTTGGCACTCACGTCACTGTTGACAGTCATAACTTTGAAGTTGTAGATAATTTCGTCTATCTTGGAACCAGCGTAAACACCACCAACAATGTCAGCCTAGAAATCCAACGCAGGATAACTCTTGCCAACAGGTGCTACTTCGGACTAAGTAGGCAATTGAGAAGCAAAGTCCTCTCTCGACAAACAAAAACCAAACTCTATAAGTCTCTCATAATTCCCGTCCTCCTATATGGTGCAGAGGCTTGGACGATGACAACAACCGATGAGTTGACGTTGCGAGTTTTCGAGAGAAAGGTTCTGCGAAAGATTTATGGTCCTTTGCGCGTTGGCCACGGCGAATATCGCATTCGATGGAACGATGAGCTGTACGAGATATACGACGACATTGACATAGTTCAGCGAATTAAAAGACAGCGGCTACGCTGGCTAGGTCATGTTGTCCGGATGGATGAAAACACTCCAGCTCTGAAAGTATTCGACGCAGTACCCGCCGCGGGAAGCAGAGGAAGAGGAAGACCTCCACTCCGTTGGAAGGACCAAGTAGAGAAGGACCTGGCCTCGCTTGGAATATCCAATTGGCGCCACGTAGCGAAGAGAAGAAACGACTGGCGCGCTGTTATTGACTCGGCTATAATCGCGTAAGCGGTGTCTACGCCAGTAAAGAAGAAGAAGAATTCACTAGATGTAAAGACGAATTGTAATTGGCATAGATGCAAATATTTCTTTTTAAATCGCTTCTTGGCCACCAACGCCACCAACTGATGAGTGTTGTTTAATATTTGCTTGGTTGTTGTTGTTAGCATTGTTGCCATTATAGTAGTTTTATGCAAACATATGTAGTTATTCTATCGTTTTGGTGGAGCTGGTTCCTCACACTCCCAATTCGGCATCATAATATTTCGCAACACGATATGGTCGCAATTTTCATGGTACTTGCTCTTCCATGGAGGTCAATTGTACATTCAAACGACCAATAAGTTATCAAGGGCAGATAAGGTCAGTAAACTTGGCTTTCAATAGGAAGATAAGATCGCAACGGATGTCTTAACGACGGTATCCCCTCCATTTTTCATTTTTGCGCATAATACGATGAAACCAGTAAATTATTCGCTCAACTGGTAACGCTTTGATCTGCAAGGTGGGTGTTGAGTGTTTAGCATTATGTAAATTCAATATTGCTCAAAACCTACCCAACAGCTTGATAAACCTGACCAACAGTATCGGGATCCTTAGCGCAATTGACAATAGCTTGTGCAACATCCGAATGTGCTCACCGAAGTATTTGCTCTTCAAAAAGTTGCTTCCACCCTCAAGCACAAAGCTCATTGGTTGGGACTAGCGTTCTACACCAGCTCCTTTGCTGATTCTATAAAAAAATTAAAAAATGCATGGTAAAGCTTTTGAAACAAAGTTTAATTTTAACTTACCTAGCAATGCGACGAGCACGCCATTGAATTTAAAATTTTGTCTCGAATTCACGACCAACTAATTTGATAACTACATTTGAGTACTTCACAGCATCACGTATCGCTTTTTCATCTCTTAAATTATAAAATTGGTACAGCGCCTGACCCATTACGCAGCAATATTAACGAGGCCATGTTTAGTTATTTCGTACTTTTATTGGAATAAAATATCAGCCGACCTGTTGTTTATCGTCCCAAGCGAAATTTGTAAACACTTCTTTCAGATTCAAATAACTAAATAAACCATCGTAAAGCATTTAACCATGAAATAAACTCAAACAAATTGTCTTGCGAAAACCTTCGTTACGATGGCAAAAATGTTAATATGGCAGTGTATGAGCATAATCGTTCGTAACATTTTTCTGTGGTAAACATTTATTAACTTACCACAGCTAAAAAGAGGCATAAATAAAAACTTAATTTCTCATGTAATTTGCTCATATTGTTCTCATCTTTAAGAATATATGTTAAAATAAAACGATTTTCTTTTGAAAATATATTAAACTTATATAACCAATATTTTTGGGACAACTTTTCCATAAATTTTAAGAAAATAATACAATGCAAGATTTTTCCGGTTAAAAGTCGGCCATCTTGGATTTCAATAGAAACTCAACCCCGGACTACACTTGACGTTTCTACAGTGGCACCTCTCAGCTGTGCCTTTGTTTACATAACATCAGCTGATAGTGACCTTACTCCTCCTCTACCGTGGTTTAAACTTATCAAAATGTTATTTCCTATTAGTCCATCGTATTTTTCATTAAATGGATATTCTAAAAATTCGCTATGATAATCAATTAAATTAAACTCCTTAAATAAAGAAAATTTGCAAAGTTTTGCTATTGATATTGTTGTGTTTAAAGCTTTGGCCATTACACTTACATCCCGCTTCCATGTAGGGTTATCAATGCTGGGGTTAATTACCCTAAAATCGCCCCCAGAATAAATAATGAATTTTTAATGGGTTATTGATTATTATATTATACTATTAGCAGAATCCGCAGGCGTTGTCCTGCGTGAAATTATGTGTGTTTAAAATGAAAATTATTTTCGATTTTTCTAAGTTTTTTTTTTCAATGTAACGCAGCTTGATAAACAACAAGATGGATGGTGTTAAAAACATGGCACTTCCAGATTTATGCCACACTTTTTGTGTCCTGTTGATTGTCATCGCAATCGTAAGTTTGACTGGGCTCTGAATACGTTCGAACTGAAATGGGAAATCGTTGGAACTCAAAGAAATTCGTAGAATCAACCATTAACCTCATTATATTAGTGATGAGTTTATATATCGTTTAACTGAATTGACAAAAGGCGGGTGAAATTGATATCAAATCACTGTAAGTATCAATCGGAATTTTCCTATTTCCAATTCTTATCGAATACGATGTAAAATGTCTTCGGCAATGTAATTTTTGTTCATATCCCATAATTGACGCGGATTTAAAACCTGATACGTCAAAATGATCATTGCGTAAAGTGTGCGAACTTCAGTGGCATGCGAAGTAGCTATAGAATCGTCCATCGTTTGATTCCATGTATTATCATGCTCCAAAAAGTACACTCTTTGGCCAGTCTCCAAACGAACTTTGAAACGCATAAAAGTCGGAAAACGTTCATGAATTGCAAAAGCAAATATCCTACAAAGTGCTTCATTGCGTATGGATCCTTTTCATACTTGCTGATCTCATCTTGTTCAAAGCCAATAACCGCCATGTTGCTTTCTTTGGTGACGTATTTGTAAACGTATTTGATCAAAATGAGTTTTGAATGTGAATTAGACAATGGTGAATATGGTACCATCATGTGTTGTCGACTTCGATATTCACTCCTTTAAGTTGAATGCTAAATGTTCTGCCATTGTCGTATAGTGAGCTACGGCGATAGAGTCGATATCCAACATTTCCAGTTTGGGTTTCTGATAGAAAAGCACAGGGATAGTGTATCGTGCATTTATTGTCAGATATAAACCGAAGTGAGGTTGTGGTGTCCGCAAGGTCCATGAACTATATTGATTTTCATTACTTCGGATAATACTGGATCTTTCTCTGCATCAGGAATTTCCGCAGAAATGATTTCATCAATTTGATCTGGTGTAACCACCATCCACCATCCAAAGAAGAATGTATGCGTTCGCTAAGCCACTGTTTTGCAACTCAACAGAGTTGTTAAGATAAAGTCGATCAAAAACCGTATTTGTTGTTTGAAAAGTCGTGCTGTAATATCGTGACGATCGCTTATTGAATGACCGCAATTCATAATTTCACACGTATGTCATCGCATCCTGTGAGTACTCGTTTATGTGGCTTGGGCTGACAAACGTTGATGGTAAAAAGAACGCCGGACGATTTAGCGCGATCTCTTCGTGGCTTCGTAACAAGTTTAAATCTGTAATTGATCACTTTGTGTGAAACACACATAAAGTTTTCATTGAATAATTTTGAATAATTTTTCTTTTAAAAAAGCAAGCAACGGAATTTGAATGATTCAAATTATTTACAAATCAAAATATTGAAAAACAAAACAAACAAAAATTGAGAAAAAAAAAAATTGTATGAAAAACAGTTACTTTTTGGAAATTTTCCAATTTTCTGACTTTTTCGGATGAAGAATATAATGCGTTAGCATTACTAACAAACAAACATTCAAGAAAAGGGCTGTTGCTAAGGGCTTTTCGGCAATTATTCGAATTTTTCTCGCCGTAAAAACTACATATGTACTTATCTTTGAACTTCAACGAACATTTATAAAAAAATTATCAAATTGGTCCAGCCGTTGTTGAGTTAAGCGCTTACCAACACATTTTGCGATTCATTTTTATATTATAGAAGTCTATCGAAATTTGGGATAACTTTGTTTTCGAAGCTTTACACCATGTGCTCCTCTGAAGTGAAGTTACTCATACGACATATACACTGAGAAAATTTTTTAAGTAAATTGAGAAATGGCAAAAGTCATTCAATTAGTTAGATATATTAATAAATTCAAACTTTGTTCATTATATTTTATTATTAAATATGTACATATATATATTATAATATATCATATATTTATATCTCCCGATAATTTCACGAAATTCTTAGAAAAACGAAAATTATTATATGAAGTGTATGAGAACTGGATTTTACTTATTAACTATTATCATGTCACATGTTAGAAATGTTCGCTGGGTTTCATCAACGTACTTCACTTACTATCACCAATTATATGGAATAAAGTCGTCGAATGTTCGAAAATCCTGATATTCATTATATGGGGGATAGGTCAAGTTTTTGACCAACTATTTTGGGTACAAAAGTACACTGCTATGACTAAAATACATTCATTGAGACAACTCAAATATTGGCCGGTTTATGCAGAATACAGTCACCTGAGAGTTTGAAAATCTTTATATTATAATTGCTAAGAAAGGATTCTCTGTGAATAGTTTTGGTGTCATAAAGAGCTCAACTTCTTCTTGGCTCTTTATGTCAACTCTACAGTTAAAAATAAAAACAATGAGCTTCTTTGCTTAGGTATAATCTTCGACTGCATTTTTCTTTATTTCAATTTGTTGCTTATATTCTAATTTGAAGTGCGCACAGGGACTTATACATGTGTTTATATATACTTATAATTATTTACTTACATACATACACACATCTGCATGCATGCCAGAAGAATTTGTTTTATCAGCAGAAAATGTGTAAGTAAACTTGATTCGTTTCAAGATAGACTTCATACACGAACATAAAACATCTTGATATGAATATTGCTTATTTATTATTTTTTTCTAGGGAGTGTGTGTCAATATGTGACTATATCCCATACATTGACCGAAATTTTCGGTCAACATTCAACAGTATAAACTGGAGTCCACATTTCCGGTATTTGGGGGTATATAATTTGCTAAAAAACCTTTGCTCAATTCACCTTTGACGAATTCGAAAAGCAACTTAAACGATGAAAATTGAAGTGGTTGGAAGTTAGCGTATGTATATGCGCACGGATCGAAAAGAAAAGAGGTTCGGCGCCGTCCGCCCGCCCTTTTGTTAATTGTGTTTTGGTGTCCTCGTGTGTGGTGTGAAAGTATGGTGTAGATGATGATGCGGTGTGCATGATGCCGATGTGTTGAGTATGGGGTGTGTAGTGTGGGATGAAAATATGATGTGCATGATGCCGATGTTTTGAGTATGGTGTGTGTAGTGTGGGATGAAGATGTGGTTTGTAGCTGTGTTATATTAGTAGGGGCGGCTCAAAAGCCCATTTAGCCATCCAGCCCCCCCTTAACCTAGAAGGCGCCACAACGCTGCTTAGACCCGTAGATCGACGAGGTGGTGGTGCAGGCTGTCGATGCCGCAACGAGGTTCCGCTTCTCTGGTGTGCACCACGAGCTGTGGCCGCGATGGATGGGTGGCCGATTCACTTCGCGTGACGAGCTGGGATGCAGCAGCGTTCGGCCGGTGGCATATTTGGCACTGCCCTCGTGACTCACACTCTGGAGTCATATGTGTATGTGACAGGCAGTTGTGGCAGCGCCCGTGTGCCTGGGCAACTTGCTGCCGTTGCATGGGTTGCATGCCCCTAAATACGTCACAATGGTGCAGGCGATGTGGGCGTCGACAGATGGGGCACCTTAGGGTCTCCGAAGTCCGTGATGGGTTTGGTGGTGGTCGAGTGCCACCACGAGGGGCGGAAGGAAGGACCGCTGCAGGCGCGGTTGCCGGTTCAGGTGGCGGCGTTTTTGCCAGGGCAGTTGAAGGCGTTGTTGCAACCACAGTTCGGGGCGCTGGTGTAGGCCCGGAGCGTGGCGCATTGGTAGCCCGAGCGGTTGGCGTGGTTGCGACTGGTGCATCTACATCCATGGTGATCTGTGTAGAGAAGATCATCGATTATAAATCTATCAGACAATTAGATATGGGCCATCGTGCCACGATATATGGCATGATTAGGTCGTTGTATTGATTGACCATTTTGTGTTAGTTTTCTTTGTTATTATTCGACGGTTTGTTATTTTGTGGCGATTTGTTATAATTTGACGGTTTGTTATTGGCGTACTTTCTCGTATTTTATTGTTTTCATTTGGTTCGTGTATTGTGTAGCGATAATATCGGCTTATTTTTTGGGGTTTTCGGGTTCGCGATCGTCGGTCGTCGGTGGTTGGTAAAAAGCACAGCTTCACTAGCGGTCTGGTTAGTGTTCCGTTTGATGTACGGAGATCCACGACTCGGAGCCTTAATGTACCATTTCTATGCGACCAAGTCGCCACTCGATAGGGGGTAGACAATCATCATGACACAGTCTCAAAGCTTAGGCGCTTGTTCAGGAGTCTTCCAACGGTATCTTTTATGTACTCGTCCTTCCAAAGGCGGCTGAAATCATGATGGAGAATTTTAATTCGTTCCCATCGATTTAGTAAGAATAGCGACTCCACACCTGGCTCAGGAATGGCCAGGATGGGTGCTCCTTTTAGAAAATGCCCTGGAGTTAAGGCGGTGAAATCTGAGGGGTCTTGCGATAGTACTGTAAGTGGCCGTGAATTGAGAACGGCTTCAATTCGATTTAATAACGTCGTGAACTCTTCGTAATTGAATTTATAATTTCCAGCTACCCGTTTGAAATGGGATTTGAAGCTTTTTACTGCTGATTCGCATAAACCGTCCATATGAAAGCGCTTGGGGGTATAAATTGCCAATTGATACCTTGAGGGGCGTACTTTTGTACGATGTCGGGTAACAATTGATTTAGGAAATCCACAAATTGTTTTTTTGTGGCTCGTTGAGCTCCAATGAAAGTTTTGCCATTATCGCTCATGATCTTGGACGGGTAGCCACGTCAAGCGACGAAGCGAGCAAATGCCACGAGAAAAGCCTCTGTCGTCAGATTACTACATAGCTCAAAGTGTACTGCCTTTGTCGCGAAACATACAAAGACAGCCACATAGCCAGGGAGACCTTAACATGGAGCCTTTACCTGGAATGCCCAGCAAAATCAACACCTGTTGTGGTGAAAGGTAGAGCGAAATTGCAGCGTTCAGGTGGAATTGCTGCCTAAATCTGCGTTCGCATCTCCTTCCTGTGCATAGTGCAAATCTTGCACATGAAAATGCACTTGTTGATTTGCGGCTTAAGACGGGGGATATAACACTCCTGGCATACCATATGTTGCATGAGACGATGTTAAGCATGTAGCATTAAGATGTGGATGTAATTAGGGAATAATGTGGCAAATGGTGACCTCTCTGGAATTATTATGGGGTGGCGTTCGTTGTATGTTAGGCTCAAATTAGCAAGCCGACCATTGGTACGAAGCGACCTTTCGTGTCCAGAAATTGGTTTAGAACTAAGAGTGAGCTTTTTTTTATCAATCGGCTTCGATTCTCTTAGTAGTGATATATAGTGGCTCAAGTAGCGCGCTTGTGTATATGCTATTAGTACGATCTTTGCCTTTTGTAACTCTAGGTACGTCACTGTGTTGCATGGGAAATTATGTGATCCCTTGACTTTGCTTTTGAGTTGTTCTATAAATTTGAATATATAAGCAACTACTCTGAGAGCTCTTGGAAACGATGAAAATCGTTCAAGGATGTCGGCATCATCCATTAATGTGTGGAAGGTTGTACCTAGATCGGCAGGATTGTCAGCACTGGCGACGTGATGCCAAATGGCTGATCCCACTAGGTCAAGTATTTGAGACGTTCGGTTAGAAATAAACGTATGAAATGCATGTACTGGTTTTTCCAACCAGGCTAGTACAATTTCTGATTCGGACCACGTACATATATTGATTGCTTTTTGTCATGTTTAAACACATTTGCACCATGGCTACTTATTTGGAAAGTAGTAGTGTGCCACATAACTCAAGTAGTGAGAGAGTTATGGTTTTTAAAGGTGCCATCTTTGCTTTTGCGACTCATACTAAGTAATAGATAGTAGCGCAATATACTTTTCAGATACGTCACAGAAGCCATGTAATTCGATTTAGTGTTCGAAGGAGTAGTTTACCCATCGCGGAATTTGTATCTGAGAAATATCATTCAGATTGTTTGCGAACTGGGGCCATTTTTCCAAGCGAAGAGGTTTCAATTGTTCGTCTCAGTCGGTTCCAGTCGGTTCTGGTCGAAAGCCACCGAGGATAAAAGCTGTCTTTTTGTTATGGCTGATAATGCGGATATGGACTCAGTCGTGTATGAAAACTGGTCCGATATTGCATTCCATTGGATGCCTAGATTTTTTGTTGTACTTTCCTTTTCGAATATAAGGAAATTAGTGTCCAACAAACTTTCGTTTGGAATATTTTTGAGTATATTTGGGTGATTTGGCGTAATATTTTTTAATGGAAACCCTGCGGATTTGAGAGCTTTTATTACCTGTGATAAGGCCTCGTATGCTTGTGGAAGGGTGCGACTTCCAGACAGAATATCGTCTACATACGTTTGAGTTGTCAGAGGAAATTTCGACTTTGTGCTGTCTGCCAATTCGTGGAGGGTTCAAATGGCTAAATATGGTACACAGTTAACGCCAAAGGTAACTGTTTTTAATTTGATGACGCGTAATGGACTGGTGGGGGATCTTCGGAACATAATACGTTGAAAGTCTTGGTCGTCTTTATGTACGACTATTTGCCGATACATTTTTTCAACGTCCCCATTGAATACGTATTTGAATATACACCAATTTATTAAATCTGGTTGGAGTGTGGGCCCCTAAATAGGATGTCATTTAAGGAATTTCTTGAACTAGTGGTTTTCGAAGCATTAAAAACAACTATTACTTTTGTTGTTTTTTTGTCTCGCTTTACTACGCCGTGATGTGGTAGGTAAATGGAGTAGTATTTACTGTGGACGATTTTCTCACCTGGGTTTACTTCCTCCATATGATCTAAATGGAGGTATTCTTTTAACACATTATTATATTCTGATTTGAGTTCACCTTTTTTAAGAAGGTTTCTTTTCATACTTAGAAACTGCTGTATTGCAGAGGTGCAAGAGTGACCTAAGGCACGTGTGTTAGGAAATTGTTGCTTAAGTGGTAGTCGTACGACGTACCGACCGTTTTCTGATATAGTAGTTGTGGCTTTGTAAAAGTCCTCACAATACTGATCTTCAGAGGTAGTGACTGATATTGGGGGGAGTTCTTCTAATTCTCAAAATTTGTTTAATTGTAAATTGAGGTACTCGTTTGAGACTTGTAAATGGTTCCGCAACTAGTCCACTTAGGACCCATCCGAAAATGGTATTTTGCGTCAGAAGTGTATTTGTGATTTTCTCAATACCTTCGAGTATTATCTGGGATATGAGATCGCCGCCTAATAGAAGATTTAGTTGAGCGGGAGTGTTGCAGTTTGGGTCTGCTAGCTTTAGGTGTGAATCGTTTTGCCAATGCTTGATATTTATATGATAGCTTGGTAGAATATTGGTTAATTGCGGTAACACAATAGCTCCTGTTTGTATGCGCTTATCCGCTTTGGGGGAAAAGAGGATAATGGGGCAGATTTTATTTGAGTTTTGAACAACTCTTCAGCCCATTACCGTGATTTCAAAATTGGCTAGTTTTGTTGGTAACAGTAGTCTGTTTTGTACCCTAGACGCTATAAATGATCGTTGTGATCCTTGGTCTATTAAGGCTGTGAGTTTAAACAGTTCTCCTCGGTGTTCGATGGAGACAACTGTTGTGGGTAATAGTACCCTACTGTGATTTTCGCTATGTAGCGTTTGGATTTTTAACACCTTTGATCAGCATGGTGCTTCTTGGCAGTTTTCAGAATTTGTTGTTGCAACTAAACCTGTTGCTCTTTTTACGTTTGCGTTGTTTGGGGGTGAGCTGGAATAATTTGTCTTTTATGGCAGTAAACGCAATTAAATTTGCTTTCGCAATCTCTAAACGTATGCGCATGTAACAAATAATTGGTACATAGTTTTTTCGTTCTTACGAAATTGTTTCAATTGCTAATATTAATTTTATTGAATTTCTCGCTCGATTTGAACTTGTGACCTCCTCTACAAAGTACGCATGACGTTTGTTTCTATTGTTCGGATGCGAACGATTGATTCTTAAAAAAGCTTCTATTTAAATTAATGTGGCTTCTTGCTTGGGGTCTATTGTAGCTTCTATTGAGGCTGTTTTGAACGTTTTTCGTTCTGACTAGTTTTTTATCTACCCTTTCTGCAATTTCGTATTGGGTAGTAAGAAATTCTTTCATTTGCTGCCACGTTGGGCACTTTCTTCGCGATGAGAGCGATTGCTCCCACAAAAGTAACGATTTTTCTGGTAATGCAGCTGTGCATATATTTACCAGAATGGGGTCCCAATTATCTGTGGGAATATTCTGTGCCGATAAAACCGACAAACAATTTGAAACAGTAAATTGAAGCTTTATGAACTCTTCACTCGTTTCTTTCTGAATTTTTGGTAAATTCATTAATATCGTCACCTGTTTGTCGACCAAAATTCTCTCGTTTTCGTAACGTACTTTAAGAGCTTCCCCAGCAAAATTGAAATTTTCGTCATTGAGAGCGAACTGTTTGACTATTACGTCTGCTTGACCTTTGATTTTGTATCTGAGGTGATACAATTTCTGCGCCTGTGATAATTTAGGATGGTTTAAGTACACAGCTGTAAACATGTCCCGGAAGGACGGCCACTGTTCATAACTACGATTAAAGATATTTGTGTCGAACACTGGCACTTTAAGGTGAATGCCTGAACTTTCCTCTTGGGCTTGTCTTTGTGGCAGCTCTACTCTCGGTTGTGGAGTATGTGCATTTGGTTAGTTTTAGTTGATCAGAGATCATGGTTTTGTCTCTTCGAAGCAATTTTCGTATTTTGAGCAAGCCAAGTTTTCTGGTAGATCTGAGTCGTCAGATTCGACGATTACGTCATATGCCGCTTGGAGACGTGTCCAGAAGTTGTCAAGATTTTCTTTTTTAATTTCTAATACCGATTCAGAATAATCTTGAATCGGTGAAGATGAGAATTGAGTGCATTACCGGATTAGACTGTCACTCTCGGAAATAAATTTGGCGTATGAAATATCTTTTTGCCTTTTTTGTTTTGTAGCACCTTGCTTTGAGCGTTTAGAATCTGCAGGTGAACACAGACTTTTTTCTTCTGAAATCATCTTTGGAACTTTTAGCAACTGAGTTGTTTTAGATTCCTTTGAGTCTGAGCTCATTTAAAAGATGTATAGAATAAATTGTGAAAAAATGTTCTTTCTCATCAATATCCAATGGAATGATGAACGCAATCGTATCCTTGTTGAAAATGTTCGCAAAATGATTGTCACTAAATATAATTATAAGAACATGTCATGCAACGATTTCCGTAAGTATGGCCGACTTCCTAAACGCAAGTTGCGATGCATACCCCAAAAAAATACGTATGAAATGCAAAGCTGATTTTCAACGCAACTCTGCGTTGCAAATAAATGCCTTAAATGACCTTTAGTCACGTCATCGTAAAACTCATACATAAAACATATGTCAAATAATGACTGTTATTACATATAACGAAATTTTGAGTTAATATGGACGAGAGAAGAAATTATTCATTAAATTTATTAGCTTTAGCTAATTCTTCAAATATTAAGTTAATAAAAAAACTAATTGAAAAGAAAAAAAGAAGCGGCAGTTTTTATTAAGGACTTTGAATTTAACGAGAAGAAAGGTGGTGAAAAATAAAAATTTTTGTGGATCTATTGTATTGATGGAAGACGATATATTTTATTTCCATTTGATGTAGGAATGGGCGCCACTTATAGAGCATTTATTAAAATCCTCAAACTTATATGTCGTCTAAAATCGACAATAATAAAATTTCCAACTACTACTGCAGCTCAAAAAAAGATCGCTGATGGGTTTTCTCAACGTCGCCACAATATATTTCCTTTTGTATTAGGATGCATTGATGGAACGCACATTCCCATATCACAACCAAAACATGATGCAATAAGTTTCTATAACAGAAAAGGGACGTTTTCCATCATTGCACAGGTGATTGCACATGTATACTCATCTCTTGTCAAATTATAATAAGCAATTTGCATAGGCCATTGTTGACAGCGATATGAAATTTCTGGACGTCTTTGTCGGCTGTCCCGGACGATGTCATGACGCATCAGTGTGGCAAAGGAGCCCATTTCGTAGAGCACTAGTATACGGTGAATTAAAAATTCCACCAAATCACCACTTCTTAGGCGACGCAGCTTATCCGCTAGAAACGTTTCTCATGGTGCCATATCGGCATAATGGTTTTTTAACATCGCAGCAGAGCAAATTTAACACTTTTAAGTACTAACCGAGTTTTTGTTGAACAGGCGTTCGGGATATTAAAACAAAAGTTCAGAATTTTAAAATTTATTGGTTTACAGCTCGCTCATATTCCCAAAATTATTGTATTAACGTGCATGATAATACATAACGTGATTATAATCAATGAAGGTCAGCAAAACATTGATTGCATAGAATTGGACGAAGAGGAGGCCCAAACATCTGAAGTTAGTGTTCCATCATTGCAAAGAGATGAAGCCCAACAA
>CM050323.1:85637737-85662737 GCA_027475135.1 Bactrocera correcta | reverse complement strand
CAAGAAGAGGAAAAAGTACCAATACATATTCAGGTAATAGTACAAACTTTGTTAGAGCAGCAAACTCTTTGGGCAAAGACTTAAAATTGGCTATTACAAATAACAGAGTTATTGCACCAATAATGGAAAAAGAAAACATAAAGTGGCGTTTTAAGTTTGTAGGAACTATTCATCACATTATTTTTGGAACGATGGAAAGATCTAACTAATTTATTAGACAACGAGAAGAATTTATAACAATTGATACAGAAGCAAATGTCGGTAATTGATTCATCGTATAACATTATGAAGAAATCGCAAGAAGAAGTGCGAGAAACTTTCGTAAAGATGAATGGACAATTGAATTTATTCTACTCAGAATTAATAAAAAATTTCAATGCCGAGAGGATGGCATTAATTTATCAAATGATGGTAGCACAACTATGACGTTTAACACAATATGACGTTTACAAAATGTGAAGATAATAATAAGGTAGTGATCAAAACAACCATTTCATTATTCGCACAAGTTTTGGTTTTTGGAGCGCAGGAGAAAAATATAAATGCCGACGATGTTATTTTTGGGACATCATAATTTTTTCTCTCTGTTTTTTTCAAATTATTTTCTGCTTATATAACTACTAAAGTTATTACAATTTCCTCAATCTATTTCTTTGTTTTTCTATTTTCTTATTTTAGGAGTAAATACAATATTTGTTATATATAATCTTATTTTTTATTGAATGCCAACAAACATAATTGTGTAGTTTACCCGATAATGTGTGGGTTTTCCTTATAGTCAAACATAAGGGCCAAAACATGTTTGTATGCATTTGCATTATTTTCTTTTGTTCTTTATCTCTACTTGTTTCTTATGTTCTAGTAATTTTTTCTTGTTTTTCTTTAATCTTTTGCAATATTTTGCTGTGTGGTGTCTGGTTGGGGTGATAGTGTACACATAACTCCTCCCACCCTTAATGGAAAACTCTCCTGAGTTTTAATAGTATTGTCTTTATTATTATTTTTTTTAATTTTATAAAAAATTTAAATTATTGTTATAATCACAATAAAAATTAAAATTGATATTCCAATATGAGAGATATTTTTGTGATATTCGAATTCATTAATTTCTTTTAAATTTTCTTCGTTTTTAAATATAAGATCGTAATTTTATTAGTGAAATTGTGAGTATAATAGTTTGGATAACAAAATCTCTGATTGTATGATATTTTAGTATTTGAGAATGTTTGGTACAAGATCTTAATTGTGCAAATATTATAATGAATCAATGTAGTGTTGTTTGGAGGATGGTGTCATGTGTAGAAGTGAGGAAAGTTCTCTGATCGCCATTCACTTGCGAGTGGCCAGAAACGATTTTTTACATATGACTCAAGAAGCTCACGGCTTCCGGTCTTTGACCAAGTATCCTCTGGGTAGCCTTAGAATATCCGTTTGAAGGCGAGCTAAAGTGAGAAGGCGAAAAATTCCCTACTTAGGGTTGTGCGTTGGGCTTGGGACCCGCCACGTAAAAAATCATAGCAATGAAAAAACAACAACAGCCTCGTATGAGTGACCCCCCTTTTGATGACGACCATGGCAAACGAAATAAGGACTACGAATTAAAGGCACGCACCTGGAACGTCCGGTCCCTTAAAAGGGAAGGTGCCGCTGCCCAGCTGGTTGATGGCCTCGTGAAAATAAAGCCTGACATCACCGCCGTCCAAGAAATGCGATGGACGGGACAAGGACAGAAACAAGTAGGTCCTTGTGACATTTAATGCAGTGGCCATATAAAGGAGCGCAAGTTTGGTGTGGGATTCGTGGTGGGAGAGAGACTCCGTCGCCGAGTATTATCATTCACTCCGGTGTATGAACGTCTAGTCACAATCCGCATCAAAGAGAGGTTCTTGAACATATCGCTGCCGCCACGATGTCAAAATCGTGCTTGGCGGTATCTTTGGCACAACAGTCGGTAAATTCAGCCTCCACGACGAAACATCCCCAAATGGGTTGAGGCTGATCGACTTTGCCGGGGCCCGAAATATGGTTATCTGTGGTACTAGATTCCAGCACAAGAAACTACATCAAGCCACCTGGCTGTCTCCGGATCGAAAAGCCACCACCCAGATCACTCACATTGTGATAGATGGAAGACGCGTATCCAGTGTTCTAGCCGAACGTACGCTCCGAGGTCCTAATATCGACTCGGACCACTATCTTGTTGCAGACAAGATTCGCACCCTCCTCTGTGCAGCAAAAAACGCACGTCAACAAACGCAAGGATGGTTCGACGTCGAGAAGCTGCAATCACAACAGACAGCAGCACGATTTCCTACTCGTCTTGCACTCCTGCTCTCTGAGAGCACTCGTCAACAACTCGGTATAAGGGAACTGTGGGACGGCATTTCAAACTCCTTACGTACAGCTGCAACCGAAACCATTGGTTTTTGGAAAGTGCAAAAGAATAGCTGGTACGACGGGGTTTGCCGTGTCGCAGCGGAGAGAAAACAGGCTGCCTACCTCGCAACGTTACGATCGACCACAACACGTTCGGGATGGGACAGATACCGAGAGTTGAAGGGGGAAGCGAGACGCATTTGCAGAAAGAAAAAGAAAGAGGCCGAAATGCGTGAGTATGAAGAGCTTGATAAGCTGGCCGACAGGGGTAATGCTCGAAAATTCTACAAAAAGTGCGGCGGCTTACAGAAGGTTTCAAGACCGGAGTATACACTTGTAGAATCCGCAAAGGTGATCTAGTCACCGATGCCCAGAGCATACTTCAATTACGGAGAAAACACTTCTTCAGCCTGCTGAATGGCAGTCAACGCACAACGTTAGGAGAAGGCGAACCCGATTCCCCAATCGAAAACGATGGAGCAGACGTTCCATTGCCCGACCAGGCAGAAGTTCGAATAGCAATTATCCGCCTGACGAACAACAAAGCGGCGGGGGCCGATGGATTGGCAGCCGAGCTATTCAAACACGGCGGCGAAGAGCTGGTAAGGAGCATGCATTAGCTCCTTTGTAAAGTATGGTCGGAGAAAGGCATGCCCAACGATTGGAATTTAAGTGTGCTATGTCCAGTCCATAAAAAGGGAGACCACACAATCTGCGCCAACTGCCGTGGGATAAGCCTCCTCAACATTGCGTACAAGGATCTATCGAGCGTATTGTGTGAAAGATTAAAGCCCACCGTCAACAAACTGATTGGACCTTATCAGTGTGGCTTTAGACCTGGCAAATCAACAACCGACCACATAATCACTTTGCGCCAAATTTAGGAAAAGACCCGTGAAAAGAGAATCGACACACACCACCTCTTCGTCGATTTCAAAGCTGCTTTCGACAGCACGAAAAGGAGCTGCCTTTATGCCGCGATGTCTGAATTTGGTATCCCCTCAAAACTAATACGGCTGTGTAAACTGACGTTGAGCAGCACCAGAAGCTCCGTCAGGATCGGGAAGGACCTCTCCGAGCCGTTCGATACCAAACGAGGTTTCAGACAAGGCGACTCCATATCGTGCGACTTCTTCAATCTGCTGCTAGAGAAAATTATTCGAGCTGCAGAACTTAATCGAGCGAAATATCTCCTGTCATCAAACAAACAATCGTCGCACTCGCAGCTTGGCTCCCACGTCGCAGTCATAAATTTGAAGTTGTAGATAATTGCGTCTATTTAGGAACCAGCATTAACACCACCAACAATGTCAGCCTGGAAATGCAACGCAGGATTACTCTTGCCAACAGATCCTACTTCGGACTGAGTAGGCAATTAAAGAAGTAAAGTCCCCTCTCAGCGAACAAAAACCAAACTCTATAAGCCGCTCATAATTGCCGTCCTGTTATATGGTGCAGAGGCTTGGACGATTACAAGAACCAATGAGTCGACCTTAAGAGTTTTCGAGAGAAAGGTTCTGCGAAAGACTTACGGTCCTTTGCGCATTGGCCATGGCGAATATCGCGATCGATGACACGATGAGCTGTACGAGACGTACGACGACATTGACGTAGTTCAGCGAATTAAAAGACAGCGGCTACGCTGGCTAGGTCATGTTGCCCAGATGGACGAAAACACTCCAGCTCTGAAAGTATTCGACACATTACCCGCCGGGGGAAGCAGAGGAAGACCTCCACACCGTTGGAAGGACCAAGTGGAGAAGGACCTGGCTTCGCTTGGGATATCCAATTGGTGCCACGTAGCGAAAAGAAGAAACGACTGACGCGCTGTTGTTGACTCGGCTGTAATTGTGTTACTATCTATTCTACTTAGAAAATCTACAACGTTATTTTTCTTTCCTCTCACGTCGTTTATATTAATAGTGTATTCACTTAGTTTAATTAACCATCTTTGCAATCTTGGGTTAATGTCTTTTCCCTTGTTTTTTATTTGGAATGTCCTGGGTTAATACTGAGCCAATTGCAAAGTCACTTGCATCGGTTGAAATACCACATTTTTTTCTATAGTGTTGATATTTCAATATTGGGGGGCTTACTTATAAATTTTTAAGTTTTTCAAAGGATGATATGTACTGAGGATAGCGAGTGTTTATTTGAATATCCTTTTTTAAATTTTTTGCTATACCATGTGCTACTTTAGCGTAATTTCTTACACATTTTCAATAATAACCTGTTATACCTAGGAATGATTTCATTTGCTTTGATGTAGTAGGTAACTTTAGTTTTTGTTTTGCTTAAATTTGGTTGTATCCCTTCTGTTGT
The DNA here is from genome assembly GCA_027475135.1 of Bactrocera correcta. Classification (NCBI taxonomy): domain Eukaryota; kingdom Metazoa; phylum Arthropoda; class Insecta; order Diptera; family Tephritidae; genus Bactrocera; species Bactrocera correcta. The sequence continues at coordinate 85,658,039 of CM050323.1, read as the reverse complement.
AAAAGTGTGACCTAGAAATTCAGTTGTATTCGAATCTTTAAATTGTGTTTTCTTACTACTTGAACTAAAAAATAAGATGTCGTCTAAATAAACTACACATATCTTATTGATATATTCCCTAAGAACTGAATTCTTAGACGTTAGAAAGTTGGTGGTGCATTCTTTAGTCCAAAAGGCATTCTTATAAACTTAAAGTGTCCTTGGGGTGTAGAGAAATCTGTTTTTGGTTCGTCTTCTTCTTTTATTAATACCTTATGAAAGCCTTTTGCAAGATCTAGTGTTGTAGAATACTGAGCTCTTCCAAGTTTGCTGAGTATTGTTTCTATATATAAAAATTTGTCATTTATAGTGTCTTCGTTAACTTTCCGTAGTCATTAACTATTCTCCATTTTTTCTGCATTGAAGTGTCTTTCTTTTTCGGTACAATCCAAAGAGGCGAGGGGGAAATACTTTCTTTAATTATGCCTTGGCGTAACATCTCGTTCACCTGTCTACTAATTTCTTCTTCATGAATTTTTAGATATCCATAAATTTTATTATAAGTTGATCTACTTGTTTTTGTAACAATTTCATGTTGAATTTCGTGAGTATGAGAAAGGTTTTTTTCTTCTTGGAAAAATAAATCGCTATTTGCTTTTAGAATGTATTCTAATTTTTCCTTTTCTTCTTCATTCATGTCACTATTTGATAAAATATCTAGCAAATTCTCTTTACATCCTGTAAGTATATTAATATGCTATGTAATTGTAAGGCCATGAATTTATAAATTTAATTTTCTTGCCATTTATCTCTACATACTCCTTTTCTAAATTAATTATTGCTCTAATAGGTTTTAAATATTCTATCCTATTGTAGCATCAAAGTTATTATTTTTTATGTTGGTTAGTTTCCAATGTATATATGTAACTTTTTTCATTGAATTCGTTTGGGGTTAGGGTGACATTAATGGTGCTAAAGTGTATTGGTTTATCAAGCTCAACACATTCTAGTAAATCGTTATAAAAACTCGCGGCAACTCACCTATGCTTTGGTGACTGCTTTGCTGGTGACCGAATTAAAGGGCGGGAAAAAATTAGCTTATAGCTGACCGGAGATACGTATAGGCGTGCGGATCGTACAAGAAAGAGAGCCGTCCGTCAGTCCCTTTTGTTCATTGTGTCCGGTGTCCTCGTGTGTGGTGTATATGATGCAGGTGTGTTGAGTGTGAGGTGTGGATGATGAATATAGTGTAGATGTGTTGAGTATGATGTGTGGATGATATAGATGGTGTAATCGTGTTGAGTATGGTGTGTATGTGTGGGGTGTAGGAGTATTATATTAAGAGGGGGGTCAGGTGCTCATTTAGCCATCCCGGCCCTTCTAAACGACTGTTTAGCCTAAAAGGCGCTGCAGCTGCTGCAGCGTTGCCACAACGCTGCTCAGGTCCGTAGATCGACGATACGTGGCCCAGGCTGTCGACGCCGCAATGAAGTCCTCCTCGCTGGGGTGCGCCACGAGATGCGGGCTGGAGTCGGGGTACGCGGCCGCGATGGATGGGTGGCCGCTTCACTTCGCGAGCCGCGCTGCGATGTAGGAGCCTGTGATACGACCTGTGGCATATTTGGCACCGCCCTCATGACCCACACTCCGGAGTCAGATGTGTATGTAACAGGCAGTTGTGGCAATGCCCGTGTGCCTGTGCAACTTGTTGTCGTTGCACGGGTCGCATACCCCTAAATATCCCACAATGATCCAGGCGTTGTGGGCGTCGACAGATGGGCACCTTAGGGTCTCCGAAGTCCGTGATGGGTGTAGTGGTGGTCGAGTGCCACCTCGAGGTGGGGATGGAAGGACCGCTGCAGGCGCGGTTGCCGGTACAGGTGCCGGCGTTGTTGCCGGTGCAGTTGCCGGCGTTGTTGCAACCATGCTGTAGTAGGCACGGTGCGTGGCGTATTGGTAGCCCGAGCTGTTAGCGTGGTTGCGACTGGTGTATCTACATCCATGGTGATCTATGTAATGAAGATTATCGATTATGAATCTATCATACAATTAGATATGGGCCATCGTGCCACGATATGTGGCATGAATGGGTCGTCGTAATGATTGACCGATTTGTTTTAGTTTTCTTCGTTATTATTCGACGGTTTGTTATTCTTTGGCAATTTGTTATATTTTGACGGTTTGTTATTTGTGGTACTTTCTCGTATTTTATTGTTTTCATTTGGTTATTGTGTAGCGATAACACCGGTTTATTTTTGAGGTTTGGGGTTTCGCGGCCGTCGGTGGTTGGTAAAAAGCACAACTTCACGAGCGGTCTGGTTAGTTTTCCGTTTTGCGTATGGAAATCCCCGACTCGTGTGTGACCGTCGGAGCCATTATGTAGCTTTTTTAAGCGGCCAAGCCGCCACTCAGTAGGGGGTAGACAATCATCATGAATGAGGACACAGTCTCCAAGTTTAGGCGCTTGTTCCTGAGTGTTCCAACGGTATCATTTGTGGAGATACTTTATGTACTAGAGATGAGCGATATTGCGATTTTTCGATATCTGTGATTTCATTGATTGCTAGTTTTAAATCACTGTGATTTTATATTGCTGTTGCGATCGCAACAAAGTCGACGTTCAAACGGAGGCCTTTTGTTGTTGTTGTTGTTGTTGTTGTAAAAGTCCGGGTTGGTTCCAATTACGTAGACCCGACTGTCGTGGGAACGACGGAAACATTTTGTCGTTATTGGCGGTATATTTTCTTTTGGCTCCAGTAAATCGAGTCAAGTTTTTCCGCCTTTTCTTTCACAACATTTTCGCAAATGTTGGAGCGGTTCAGCTACCTGACACGTAGAGCGTATCGCATTATATTCTGTTAAGCGAAGTAATTATAAGAGCTTCTTAATAAAAGAATAAATAAATATACAACAGTAAAAGTAACTCCATTTTTATTAAAATTCATATAATTTATTAATAAGTGTTATCGAAAAATCTCAAGCTTTTTTGAGAAAACTTAATTAATTGGGAATGCGTGAACTGAATATTGTTATGTATCCAGATATTCCCCTCACTCTACACACCATATTTTGTACGCTTCTCAACACTTAATCTCTATTTCTCCTTGTCTCCCATCTCCTATTGCAGTAATTATCATCTCGCCCACTCCACCCGCTATTCGCTTTAAGTAGGCTATGCGCATTTCAGTGTAATTAGAATAAGTCAGTTCAATGTTTGAATTTGTGAAATAAAGAACTCGCTTAACATACTTAACTGGCGCAGTCGGAAGCGAACTACGCGTAGTTTTTTTCTGGAAAAGAAATTTAAGAGCGTGTGCAAAGAAAAACCTAAAAGAAAATTTCGGGATTTTAAAGAAAAATAAAACTATTGTTAATAAAAGGCGCGAGAGTAAATTTCGGCGCGCATAAGTCAAACGTGCATTACGTTCGAAGTAGAAAAACGTACAATTGTGGGTACAGTTGCGTAAGGTCTAAAGCGAAAAGAAAAATGGCATACAAAACCAATAATAACGGAAATTTAAAGTAAGAAGAAAACAAAAAAAAACTTAACAGTTAGACCAGTGAAGAAAAAAAAAGTACAAAAGCGTACAATTAAAGTTGAAAGCAAGAAAAATTACATGCAAAACCAATAATAACGGAAATTTAAAGTAAGAAGAAAACAAACAAAAACTTAACAGTTAGACCAGTGAAGAAAAAAAAAAAAAGTACAAAAGCGTACAATTAAAGTTTAAAGCGAAAAAAACAAGAAAAATTACATGCAAAACCAATAATAACGGAAACTTAAAGTAAGATGAAAACAAAAAAAAAAACTTAACAGTTAGACCAGTGAAGAAAAAAAAAAAAAAAAAAAAGTACAAAAGCGTACAATTAAAGTTTAAAGCGAAAAGAACAAGAGAACAAGAAAAATTACTTGCAAAACCAATAATAACGGAAATTTAAAGTAAGAAAAAAAAACCTTAACAGTTAGACCAGTGAAGAAAAAAAAAGTACAAAAACGTACAATTGTGAGTACAGTTGCAGAAAGTTTAAAGCAAAAAGAACAAGAAAAATTACATGCGAAACCAATAATAACTGAAATTAAAAGTAAGAAAAAAAAACTTAACAGTTAGACCAGTGAAGAAAAGTAGAAAAACGTACAGTTGATAAAACCAACATACTTAAAAGTAAATAAAAATCACATACACGAGCAACAACAGCGGCAACAGTGACAGCAATAAAAATAGCAACAGCTTCAGCAGCTACAGGCAGCAAACACTTGCAAACGTCGAATTGGAAGCTTAGCAGAACCAATTGCAGCATCAACAACAAGAACATAATTTCCTTCATTTTAATTATTATTCTGTTCTACAGAATGAAATGTATGTATGTATGTATAATGGAAGTTAATATTACGAATCGTATCGATAGCTTAAGAATTCATTTTTTTCTTCCTTATTGAGAAGTATAATACTGATAAATACAAGTTGTAACGCAGAAGCGAATTAGAAGTATTGTTGGTTAAGTTCAAAATTATTGTAAATTTTCGATTTATAAATTAAATTGCGTAATAAGTTATAAACATGGATCTGTTGGACATAAGTTGCAGATTTAAGCTCATTTCGAGTAATCTAAATGCGATTCCGCATTATGATGGTAATAGAGACGCACTACTTAATTTTATCGAAAGAATTGACTTAATGGTGCCTATTTTGGAGCCTCTCCCATCCGAATATAAAATATTGTTAATGGGAAACATTAAAGACAAAATTACGGGTAGTGCAAGAAGGTCCCTGCTAATGAATGGAAACTTAGATACTTGGCCATCAATTAAACAGGTTTTGATTGATTATCATGGCGAGAAAGATTCAGTTGAAGAATTAATCGACAAGATTAGAGCATGTCGATGTGACTCTTCAATTGAGAACTTCTATAATAAATTAGCAACACTTTTATGTCGGTTGAACAATGCGCTTTATTTCAGTGAAAACAGATTCCCTGAAGTAAACAGCGAAAGCAATGCCAGAATTGCCCTAAATTCTTTTAAATACGGGTTGCCGGAACCTGTCAAAAGCATAATCGTAAGTCGAAACCCAACAAGTCTAAAGAACGCTTTCGAAATTATAAAATCAAACGGCTATTTAAATTATAAAGTCTCGAATTCCAATAATTTCAGTAGTAGACTACAACAAAATTACGATAGAAATAGAGGAAATTTCGAACAGATATTAAATTACAGAAATACGGGAAGATACAACAACAATAACGAAAGATTCCAAAATCAACATAGACAACAACACAGTTATAACACTCGACAGCCAAATTTTTCTACACAATCGAGACAAACGCACAACATTAGCCACCAGTCACACAGAACACAAAATCACAACCAACAAACAAACCATAGTACACAATACAATCATTTAACTGGACGTAACCAACATCTTCATAGCAACCAATATCGCAACCCTTCTCATAACGAACCTGCACTTGAGCCAATGGATATAAGCATGAATGAAAGCAATCAGAATTTTCAATTTGGCGCTCAAGGAAATTACCCTATATAGTCATAAATACGAAGGTGAAAAAACTAAAATTTATTATTGATACTGGCGCCGAATTTAGCATAATAAACCCAAAGCTTTGCAATCCGAAATGGAGAACAATGTCGCCCACCTTCAATATTAAACTCCTAAATGGAAATGTCTCAACAAACATACGGTATAGCGTACCACTTTTTAAAGAATTTCGGAAAGAAAATCAGTTTGTCGATTTTATTGAACTACCATTTCACGATTACTTCGACGGTATATTGGGAAACAATATATTGCTTAGCCTGAACTGCATAGTCAATTATAAAACTCGGAAGCTTGTTACAGAAAATGCGACACTACCGATTTATTTTTGTGAAGATGAGGAGTACGAAGTAGAAAAATATCTTAAAAATGAAAATTTGCAAGTATTTAGTTGCCAAAACAAAGTACGCGACAGTACACTTAGTGGCGAATTGTAATAGACTACAGGAAGTTAAACGAACAGACGATGGACGACAAGTTTCCAATTCCGAATATGCAAGACATATTCGACAAACTGGGAAAGTGTAGCTATCGACCTTGCTAAAGGCTTCCACCAGATCGAAGTACACCCAGACGATAGACCCAAGACGGCATTTTCGACAGCAAGTGGCCACTACGAGTTTAATCGTATGCCCTTTGGGCTAAAAACAACTCCCGCGACTTTCCAAAGACAAATAAATCATGTTTTACGAGATTATGTCAATAAAATTTGCGTCGTTTACCTGGACGATATTCTAATTTTTTCTACTAGCTTTACAGAACATATTGACTCTATAACGAAAATTTTTAAGAAACTAAGAGAATCAAATTTGAGAATTCAAGGCGAAAAGTGTCACTTTGCAGCATTTACAACGAAATTTTTAGGCCATGTTGTTTCAGTTGACGGCATCAGACCGGATACATCAAAAATTATAGCAATCGCAGCGATGCCACCACCATCCAACACGAAAGAAATTAAACAATTTTTGGGTATCACAGGGTATTATCGGAAATTTATACGTGATTATGCAAAAGTTGCCTATCCAATGGTTCGATATTTAAAAAAGGATTGCGTTGTTGACACTAAAGACAGTGAATTTTTAAACTCTTTCGAAACATTGAAGAAGTTAGTTACAAGTGAACCAGTTTTACAACCACCGGATTTTAATAAAAGATTCACATTAACAACCGATGCATCTCAGTTTGCCATCGGGTCTGTGCTTAGCCAAAGCGGCCATCCAATTTCCTTTGCATCACGTACTTTATCAGACCATGAGATACGCTATTCAACTATAGAAAAAGAAATGCTTGCTGTTGTGTGGTCTGTAAAATATTTTCGAACCTACCTATACGGTCGCAAGTTTACAATTCAAACCTATCACAAACCTTTGACGTGGTTAAACAATCTCAAAGAGCCTAACATGAAGTTACAAAGATGGAAAATTCTTCTTAACGAGTACGATTTTGACATAACCTATATAAAAGGTAAAGACAACATGGTAGCGGATAGCTTAAGCAGATACGTAAAGAATGAGGATTGCAAAACAGCAATAGTATTTAATAACGAAACTATTCAAAACAATAGTAGTGAAGAACAGTTAGAGACATGGTCCATGGACGGGACGGTTCACAGTGCGCAGGAAGATAATTTAAAATACATTTTTTTTACAGAGAAATCCATTAATTATTTCAAAAATCAAATCCATCTTCGATATGGCGAAAACGAAAAGTTTTTTATAAAAATTGTACACAATAAGTGTCAATCACATATTGTTGTAACAGAAAAGTCAAATTTAAAAGAAATAATGCGAAAAGTATTGTTAGAGAAGGGGCTAATGTGCATTTTTTGTGAGAACGACGAACTTTTTCTTAAATTTCAAGACATTTATAGATCAAAGACAAAATATATTATAGATCAAAGACAAAACTAATGGAAATTACGGACAAAAGTGAAATACTAACTATAATAGAAAACGAACACCTTCGTAACAATCACAGAGGCATACAAGAAATATTTCTTGAATTGAAGAATAAAGTTTTTTACCCTAAATTATTTAAAATAATAACCAAAGTCATTAATAATTGTTCAATTTGTAAAATAGCAAAACACGACAGAAATCCAGTTAAACACCCTTATCAAATAACAGAAACTCCAAAGTATTTCAACGACTTAGTCCACATAGATATTTGGTTTCCGTACAGAAATGTAATGTATTTTACAACAATAGATATATTTTCAAAATACGCAACGTTCCATAAACTTAACGACAGGAATTGGATTGCGATCTTGGCAGCTTTGAAGCAACGTATACAATTTTTAGGCAAAATGCGGAAACTAGTATTTGATAACGAACGCTGTATATTGCACAGCGCAGTAAGATTGTTTTTGGAAGAGGAAAACATTGCGACACATGTAACCACCCCATGGCATAAAACAGGTAACTCTGACATCGAACGTTTACACGGTACCCTAAACGAACATTTGAGAATAATAGAAGCAGATAAAGGCAATAAGACAGTAGAGTTAGGTGACAAACTTTTCAAAATATTTAACTCGTACAATAACACAATACATTCAACAACAAAAATGAGGCCAATTGATTTTATAATTAAAAATTTTGACAAAGAAACGATTCAGAATTTATCTAGAAAATACGAAGAAGAAAAAATTGAAAGAAGCAATCAGCTTAACAAAAAGAGGCACCATGAGTCAATTCAGTTGGATAACGTAGTAGTTAACAGACAAATTGCAAAGAATACACCTAAATACAAAAAATTGGATAAATATGAGCGTCATGGTAATTATGTAATAGACACATCAAATAAAAGAAGAACGAAATATTATAAAACACAATTGAAACGCAAATATAAATTCCAAAATGAATGAAGAGAAAATTTATGACAAATGAAAAAAATAAAAAATGTTTAAAACTAAATGTATGAATTGTAAACCAATTAAAGAAATTTATGTAATATGAATAATTTGCAGAGACGCAAATTTCCTAAGAGTGGAGGTTTTATGTATCCAGATATTCCCCTCACTCTACACACCATATTTTGTACGCTTCTCAACACTTAATCTCTATTTCTCCTTGTCTCCCATCTCCTATTGCAGTAATTATCATCTCGCCCACTCCACCCGCTATTCGCTTTAAGTAGGCTATGCGCATTTCAGTGTAATTAGAATAAGTCAGTTCAATGTTTGAATTTGTGAAATAAAGAACTCGCTTAACATACTTAACTATATATAATATTTGGACACGGATGTATATACATACATACGTACACATATATTGACGTAGAAGAAAAAGGGATAGAGGGATGTTAGCGTCTATGATCGCATCACTTAAACATTAAGGTGCGATTTTTCTGATTTTTCTAAATATTGGCAAAAGCAAACGTGTATATACATACATACGTTATATAATCGACATTAAAAACAAAGGATCAAACGATTTGCGGTAGCGTTTAGAGTATATCTCACATATATCTTACATATTAAACATTAAGGTGCGATTTCTAATAATTTGAAAAAGCAAAAAAAAAAAAATGCAATTCGGTCAGTGTTTTCACACAGTTTTCAATTTCTCGTTTTCAAAAAACATTGTGCTCATTACGAATATTATCGGTTAGGCTTTCGTATAATTGGAAATCGATATCTTTTTATTCTTTTTCTTTTTCGTTTTCGTAATCGATTCCTATTATACATTTTTGTTGCCAACCTTTACCGTTCGTTTTCGAAATATTTATTTCAACAAACATAAATGAGCAAGCCAAAGCCAACTATCGCCAACCAATCTCCAAGTAAGGAGTTGATCGATTTAAAATCATTAAAGCGTCAAAGGACGGTGGCGAAAAGTAGCATTTTGCGTATAAAGACCGGGCCTTCTGGAAAAAACCATGTCGTTAGATCCAATTGAGTTGGAATGTCGTCTCGACAATATTAAACTCACACAGTGAAAAGTTGATGAAGTGTCAATCTAAAATTGAAGAGATTGATGAAGACGACATGGCCCGAGGGGAGTTAGAGGACATAATTGTAGAAACAAAATCTATAATTAAAACAATTTTAGCAAAAAGTAGAGCGTCTATTGCGGACACATCTTTCGTAACATCTCACAGCTCAAGGTTCCCAAAAATGAATTTGCCGAAAGTATTCCGAATTTAAAAATTTAATGAGTTTGTTTGAGAGTCTGGTTCACAATGATCCAAATATCCCAGATATTGAAAAATTTAACCATCTGGTTAATTGTCTATCTGGAGAGGCTCTGAGTACGGTGAAAGCGTTTCAAATGTCGGATGAAAATTATCCGAAGGCGTTGGCAAGCCTCAAAAAAGTTTACGATAATAAATGTTTGTTTTTTTTTTAATACGATTTCAAAACTTTTTGAGCTGCCAACTATCCCTAAGCCATCAGCCGCTTCATTGCGCGCGATGATTAATGAAGTGTCGGCTGTATATGACTCATTGCTATCGCTGGGCGATGAGAAACAAATTACAAATGTGATTTTTATACACATGGTCATGACAAAAGTGGACTCTGCCACCCGATCAAATTGGGAAGAACAGCTGGATTACGACAAGCTACTATTATGGAAGGACTGTGAAGCCCCCCTGAATAGAAGATTTCTGCAATTATCAGCAGAAGTAGCGTCATGTTCGAGAACGAAGCCCGGAGCTGCAATCAGCACGAGGACAGGAACCAAATCGGACAGGACCAAATCGTCGTTAGTAGCTACAAATACAAAGCAGCCTCTTTGCCAGCAGTGTAAATCAAAGGACCACTACATATCTGCTTGCCCCACTTTTAAAACTCTCTCTGTGCAACAAGGATTTGAGTTTGTCAAATCGGTGCCCTTATGCATAAATTGTTTGCGTAAGGGACATACGGTTTCCAAGTGCAGAGCGGATCGATGTCGTGTGTGCAATCGATCCCATCATACGTTACTTCACCAGTATCCCGTTTCCTTTGCTGCTGAATCTCATCCGCAATCAACAACAACTACACATGCAATGCATACATCGAGTATGCCGGATCGGGTAATGTTGGCAATAGCAGTTATTCTGGTGAGGACCAGCTGTGGAGCGTACCTACCTGCAAGAGCCGTACTGGACTCAGGGTCACAAGTCAATTTTATGACAGAGGATTTGGCCCAGAAACTGCGGATTCGTCGCCAAAACAGGACCTTAAATATTATAGGAATTGGAAATTCCAGTACGAAAGTCGGGGCCAAATTAAGTACGTTTATTAAGTCACGCGTTAATAATTATGAATTTTCGGTGGAATTCTGGATTATGCGATGCATTTCGGTTAATCATCCAGACCATACCATTAATGTTAATGGTTGGAAAATTCCGCGCAATATTGAATTGGCGGATCCAGAATTCCACACTTTCCAAAAGATTGACATCTCATTGGGTGCAGAAACCTTTTTCGATCTGTTAGCGGTTGGCCAAATTAAAATTGGCCCTAATCAACCAACGCTACAGAAAACTCTTTTGGGATGGATTGTGTCTGGCAAATATGTTAGCAATCTTAGTCCTCCTCCCGAAGCATCTAGCACATTATGCCAAACTGAAGAGGACTTAACGTCCATAGATTCAGTAGTCCAAAAATTCTGGGCTCTGGAGGAACTTCCTTCAGAAACAAATGGCAACAAATTCACACCAGAACAAAAAGAGTGTGAACAATTTTTCGTTAACACAACTGAAGTATTGCCTTCAGGAAGGCTTCAAGTCAGAATGCCCTTCAAATCTGACCGTAAGTTACTCGGTCACACCTATGAAACCGCAGTTCGGCGGTTTCAGGCCCTGGAAAGGAAAACATTGAAAAATCCAGAACTTCGTAGAATGTATCTGGACTTCATGAATGAATATAAAGCACTGGGTCACATCAGGCCAACAAACAATAAGATCCCGAGTGAGCCACACTATTTCATTCCGCATCAATGCGTTTTAAGACCCGAAAGCACAACAACCAAATTACGTGTTGTTTTTGACGCTTCGAGTCGTACTTCATCTCAAATTTCATTGAATAAACTTTTGATGGTAGGCCCAACCATCCAAGAAGAGTTGTATTCAACTCTTCTTCGTTTTCGTTTACACAAATACGCTTTAACGGCAGACATTACTAAAATGTACCGCCAAATAATGGTGCGCGAAGAAGACAGAAATTGTCAGCTTATTGTGTGGAGAGAGCATCCATCAGAGCATATTCAAATTTTGCGACTTAACTCCGTAACATACGGCACTGCGCCTGCTCCATTTCTCGCAACACGGTGTTTGCAAATGCTCAGCGATGTTAATACAACTCAATACCCTCTCGGTTCATTGGCCATTAAAAGAGACTTTTATGTCGATGACTTATTGACAGGATCTGAAAATTTTGAGTCTCTCGATCTTATAAGAAGTGAAGCAGTTAAAATATTAAACTCGGCAGGATTCACCTTAACGAAGTGGTTTTCGAACCTAAATTTTTCGACAGTGATTGCACTGAAAAGTCATTAAGCTTCAATGACAAAAATTCTACAAATGGGAATCCATTGGTTGCCGAAAGAGGACTTGTTTCGATTGGTCCTGGACGACAATTTTAATGATTTGCGAGCCACGAAAGGCCAATTAACACCCACTTCCAGCTCTCACCAGAAGACGAAGCATTAAAGAAGAAGAAAAATGCATTTACATTAATTTCGACCACTGAGGAAAATCCAATAATGGAACTCATTGAAAAATTCTCTTCTCATAGAAAATTGCTTCGTGTGGTCGCATATTTACTACGATGGATCAGACGACCAAAAATGCCTACGGAGGGTAGGGATCTGACATCTAACGAATTGCACTTGAGTTTTTTCAAAATTGTTCAAGTGATTCAACATTCGGAATTTGCAATGAAATTCAAAAACTGACTAAGGGCACCACGCTACCGGCAAACTTGCAAAAACTAAATCCGTTCTTGCATGAGTACTCGGATATGTCGCTTTCGTTCAAATTAATCCGAGTAGGAGGTCGCCTGTTAAATGCACCTCTCCCATACGATGCCAAATTTCCACTATTGCTATATAAAAATCGCACTTCGCTACAACTTACTTACGGTTCCTGCACTTTCGGAATCACCATGCTGGAGCAAAACGCTGGTTGCGCTTCTTCGAGAACGCATATGGCTGATTAATGCAAGTGAAGCATGCAGTAGAACCGTAAGAAATTGCACACACTGCTTTCATTACAAGCCGAAGCTGCAAACCGAAATAATGGGAAACTTGCCATCAGAAAGACTTCGAGCACTACGACCCTTCCTTATATGTGGCGTAGATTTTTGTGGTCCAATATATACAACATAAAAAATACGTGGTCGACCACCTATGAAAACTTATATTGCTGTTTTTGTGTGCTTTACTTCGAAAGCAGTACACTTAGAATTAGTTTCTGACTTTCGCCCTCAAAAGGTTCATTGGTCGCCGAGGGATTCCGCAGAAAATATACTGCGACAACGCAACCAATTTCGTCGGCGCCGACCGCAAGCTACGCGAGCTGAAAGAGGCATTTCTAGCTCAGTCAACGGAAGTGAAGGGATTCGCCGCAGAAGAAGGATTCAGCTTCACCTTTATACCACCCAGGGCGCCGCACTTCGGCGGATTATGGGAGGCCGCGGTGAAATCCGCCAAACACCTGGTAGTTCGCGCACTCGATAACGCTCTTCTCACCGCAGAAGAGCTGTCAACAGTACTAGCCGAAGTGGAAGCCATTCTCAACTCGCGTCCACTAGCACCGTTGAGCCAGGACCCCAGCGATGGAGAAGCTCTAACGCCAGCACACCTGCTGATCGGTTGCCCTCTACGAGCACTGCCACCAGCACAAGTGCCAGCGGACATAATTCGTTGTTGCGAAAGATGGCAACTTGTTTTCTGTCTCAAGCAACAGTTTTGGCAGCAGTGGTCCAAAACATATCTTACGAGCCTTCAGGAGCGCAACAAATGGCGACATCCGGAGCGGAATCGAAGACAACACACCACCGCAGCAGTGGGTACTAGGACGAGTCGCCGCAACCGTAGAAGGGCTAGACGGCAAGGTGCGAGTGGCAGACGTGGTAACGAAAGCAGGCACAATCAAGCGGCCCATTCATAAGCTCGCCCTGCTACCAATCAACGTTGCAGGATTATGATCCTGTCAAGGCGGCCGGTGTTGCGTCAAGCGACATCCTTTAAACATAAATACTATTTTTAAATATGACATTTAACTAATGTATACGAATTAATTTTATATTAAATATGTATTTGAATTAAAATGTTAAAGTTTATTTTATAATATACTCACCCTAATAATATTCTTTTATATACTCGCCATATTTTCTACCATAATGTAACGAATTGAATTCTACTTACCCCTTTTTTGTAAATACATACTTACGCGTCCCGTTAGTTTAAGCCGTTAGGTTAAGGTTTAGGCTAAGTCATAAAATTCCTGGAATAAAGAAGTCAATTGTGCAAGAAGAACATTCGCGAGCGGTCGCAATTTTATTTTCTCGGCACAGGCAATTTTATATATAGTTAAGTATGTTAAGCGAGTTCTTTATTTCACAAATTCAAACATTGAACTGACTTATTCTAATTACACTGAAATGCGCATAGCCTACTTAAAGCGAATAGCGGGTGGAATGGGCGAGATGATAATTACTGCAATAGGAGATGGGAGACAAGGAGAAATAGAGATTAAGTGTTGAGAAGCGTACAAAATATGGTGTGTAGAGTGAGGGGAATATCTGGATACATAACACCTCCACTCTTAGGAAATTTGCGTCTCTGCAAATTATTCATATTACATAAATTTCTTTAATTGGTTTACAATTCATACATTTAGTTTTAAACATTTTTTATTTTTTTCATTTGTCATAAATTTTCTCTTCATTCATTTTGGAATTTATATTTGCGTTTCAATTGTGTTTTATAATATTTCGTTCTTCTTTTATTTGATGTGTCTATTACATAATTACCATGACGCTCATATTTATCCAATTTTTTGTATTTAGGTGTATTCTTTGCAATTTGTCTGTTAACTACTACGTTATCCAACTGAATTGACTCATGGTGCCTCTTTTTGTTAAGCTGATTGCTTCTTTCAATTTTTTCTTCTTCGTATTTTCTAGATAAATTCTGAATCGTTTCTTTGTCAAAATTTTTAATTATAAAATCAATTGGCCTCATTTTTGTTGTTGAATGTATTGTGTTATTGTACGAGTTAAATATTTTGAAAAGTTTGTCACCTAACTCTACTGTCTTATTGCCTTTATCTGCTTCTATTATTCTCAAATGTTCGTTTAGGGTACCGTGTAAACGTTCGATGTCAGAGTTACCTGTTTTATGCCATGGGGTGGTTACATGTGTCGCAATGTTTTCCTCTTCCAAAAACAATCTTACTGCGCTGTGCAATATACAGCGTTCGTTATCAAATACTAGTTTCCGCATTTTGCCTAAAAATTGTATACGTTGCTTCAAAGCTGCCAAGATCGCAATCCAATTCCTGTCGTTAAGTTTATGGAACGTTGCGTATTTTGAAAATATATCTATTGTTGTAATATACATTACATTTCTGTACGGAAACCAAATATCTATGTGGACTAAGTCGTTGAAATACTTTGGAGTTTCTGTTATTTGATAAGGGTGTTTAACTGGATTTCTGTCGTGTTTTGCTATTTTACAAATTGAACAATTATTAATGACTTTGGTTATTATTTTAAATAATTTAGGGTAAAAAACTTTATTCTTCAATTCAAGAAATATTTCTTGTATGCCTCTGTGATTGTTACGAAGGTGTTCGTTTTCTATTATAGTTAGTATTTCATTTTTGTCCGTAATTTCCATTAGTTTTGTCTTTGATCTATACAATGTTAGATTTTGAATTTGAAAATTCTGAGTATAAATGTCTTGAAATTTAAGAAAAAGTTCGTCGTTCTCACAAAAAATGCACATTAGCCCCTTCTCTAACAATACTTTTCGCATTATTTCTTTTAAATTTGACTTTTCTGTTACAACAATATGTGATTGACACTTATTGTGTACAATTTTTATAAAAAACTTTTCGTTTTCGCCATATCGAAGATAGATTTGATTTTTGAAATAATTAATGGATTTCTCTGTAAAAAAAATGTATTTTAAATTATCTTCCTGCGCACTGTGAACCGTCCCGTCCGTGGACCATGTCTCTAACTGTTCTTCACTACTATTGTTTTGAATAGTTTCGTTATTAAATACTATTGCTGTTTTGCAATCCTCATTCTTTACGTATCTGCTTAAGCTATCCGCTACCATGTTGTCTTTACCTTTTATATAGGTTATGTCAAAATCGTACTCGTTAAGAAGAATTTTCCATCTTTGTAACTTCATGTTAGGCTCTTTGAGATTGTTTAACCACGTCAAAGGTTTGTGATCGGTTTGAATTGTAAACTTGCGACCGTATAGGTAGGTTCGAAAATATTTTACAGACCACACAACAGCAAGCATTTCTTTTTCTATAGTTGAATAGCGTATTTCATGGTCTGATAAAGTACGTGATGCAAAGGAAATTGGATGGCCGCTTTGGCTAAGCACAGACCCGATGGCAAACTGAGATGCATCGGTTGTGAATGTGAATCTTTTATTAAAATCCGGTGGTTGTAAAACTGGTTCACTTGTAACTAACTTCTTCAATGTTTCGAAAGAGTTTAAAAATTCACTGTCTTTAGTGTCAACAACGCAATCCTTTTTTAAATATCGAACCATTGGATAGGCAAATTTTGCATAATCACGTATAAATTTCCGATAATACCCTGTGATACCCAAAAATTGTTTAATTTCTTTCGTGTTGGATGGTGGTGGCATCGCTGCGATTGCTATAATTTTTGATGTATCCGGTCTGATGCCGTCAACTGAAACAACATGGCCTAAAAATTTCGTTGTAAATGCTGCAAAGTGACACTTTTCGCCTTGAATTCTCAAATTTGATTCTCTTAGTTTCTTAAAAATTTTCGTTATAGAGTCAATATGTTCTGTAAAGCTAGTAGAAAAAATTAGAATATCGTCCAGGTAAACGACGCAAATTTTATTGACATAATCTCGTAAAACATGATTTATTTGTCTTTGGAAAGTCGCGGGAGTTGTTTTTAGCCCAAAGGGCATACGATTAAACTCGTAGTGGCCACTTGCTGTCGAAAATGCCGTCTTGGGTCTATCGTCTGGGTGTACTTCGATCTGGTGGAAGCCTTTAGCAAGGTCGATAGCTACACTTTCCCAGTTTGTCGAATATGTCTTGCATATTCGGAATTGGAAACTTGTCGTCCATCGTCTGTTCGTTTAACTTCCTGTAGTCTATTACAATTTGCCACTAAGTGTACTGTCGCGTACTTTGTTTTGGCAACTAAATACTTGCAAATTTTCATTTTTAAGATATTTTTCTACTTCGTACTCCTCATCTTCACAAAAATAAATCGGTAGTGTCGCATTTTCTGTAACAAGCTTCCGAGTTTTATAATTGACTATGCAGTTCAGGCTAAGCAATATATTGTTTCCCAATATACCGTCGAAGTAATCGTGAAATGGTAGTTCAATAAAATCGACAAACTGATTTTCTTTCCGAAATTCTTTAAAAAGTGGTACGCTATACCGTATGTTTGTTGAGACATTTCCATTTAGGAGTTTAATATTGAAGGTGGGCGACATTGTTCTCCATTTCGGATTGCAAAGCTTTGGGTTTATTATGCTAAATTCGGCGCCAGTATCAATAATAAATTTTAGTTTTTTCACCTTCGTATTTATGACTATATAGGGTAATTTCCTTGAGCGCCAAATTGAAAATTCTGATTGCTTTCATTCATGCTTATATCCATTGGCTCAAGTGCAGGTTCGTTATGAGAAGGGTTGCGATATTGGTTGCTATGAAGATGTTGGTTACGTCCAGTTAAATGATTGTATTGTGTACTATGGTTTGTTTGTTGGTTGTGATTTTGTGTTCTGTGTGACTGGTGGCTAATGTTGTGCGTTTGTCTCGATTGTGTAGAAAAATTTGGCTGTCGAGTGTTATAACTGTGTTGTTGTCTATGTTGATTTTGGAATCTTTCGTTATTGTTGTTGTATCTTCCCGTATTTCTGTAATTTAATGTCTGTTCGAAATTTCCTCTATTTCTATCGTAATTTTGTTGTAGTCTACTACTGAAATTATTGGAATTCGAGACTTTATAATTTAAATAGCCGTTTGATTTTATAATTTCGAAAGCGTTCTTTAGACTTGTTGGGTTTCGACTTACGATTATGCTTTTGACAGGTTCCGGCAACCCGTATTTAAAAGAATTTAGGGCAATTCTGGCATTGCTTTCGCTGTTTACTTCAGGGAATCTGTTTTCACTGAAATAAAGCGCATTGTTCAACCGACATAAAAGTGTTGCTAATTTATTATAGAAGTTCTCAATTGAAGAGTCACATCGACATGCTCTAATCTTGTCGATTAATTCTTCAACTGAATCTTTCTCGCCATGATAATCAATCAAAACCTGTTTAATTGATGGCCAAGTATCTAAGTTTCCATTCATTAGCAGGGACCTTCTTGCACTACCCGTAATTTTGTCTTTAATGTTTCCCATTAACAATATTTTATATTCGGATGGGAGAGGCTCCAAAATAGGCACCATTAAGTCAATTCTTTCGATAAAATTAAGTAGTGCGTCTCTATTACCATCATAATGCGGAATCGCATTTAGATTACTCGAAATGAGCTTAAATCTGCAACTTATGTCCAACAGATCCATGTTTATAACTTATTACGCAATTTAATTTATAAATCGAAAATTTACAATAATTTTGAACTTAACCAACAATACTTCTAATTCGCTTCTGCGTTACAACTTGTATTTATCAGTATTATACTTCTCAATAAGGAAGAAAAAAAATGAATTCTTAAGCTATCGATACGATTCGTAATATTAACTTCTATTATACATACATACATACATTTCATTCTGTAGAATAGAATAATAATTAAAATGAAGGAAATTATGTTCTTGTTGTTGATGCTGCAATTGGTTCTGCTAAGCTTCCAATTCGACGTTTGCAAGTGTTTGCTGCCTGTAGCTGCTGAAGCTGTTGCTGTTTTAATTGCTGTCACTGTTGCCGCTGTTGTTGCTCGTGTATGTGATTTTTATTTACTTTTAAGTATGTTGGTTTTATGCAACTGTACGTTTTTCTACTTTTCTTCACTGGTCTAACTGTTAAGTTTTTTTTTTTTTTACTTTTAATTTCAGTTATTGTTGGTTTCGCATGTAATTTTTCTTGTTCTTTTTGCTTTAAACTTTCTGCAACTGTACTCACAATTGTACGTTTTTGTACTTTTTTTTTTCTTCACTGGTCTAACTGTTAAGGTTTTTTTTCCTTACTTTAAATTTCCGTTATTATTGGTTTTGCAAGTACTTTTTCTTGTTCTCTTGTTCTTTTCGCTTTAAACTTTAATTGTACGCTTTTGTACTTTTTTTTCTTCACTGGTCTAACTGTTAAGTTTTTTTTTGTTTTCTTCTTACTTCAAGTTTCCGTTATTATTAGTTTTGCATGTAATTTTTCTTGTTCTTTTCGTTTTAAACTTTAATTGTACGCTTTTGTACTTTTTTTTTTTTTTTTTTTCTTCACTGGTCTAACTGTTAAGTTTTTTGTTTTTTTTGTTTTCTTCTTACTTTAAATTTCCGTTATTATTGGTTTTGCATATAATTTTTCTTGTTCTTTTCGCTTTAAACTTTAATTTTACGCTTTTGTACTTTTTTTTTTCTTCACTGGTCTAACTGCAACTATCCTCACAATTGTACGTTTTTGTACTTTTTTTTCTTCACTGGTCTAACTGTTAAGTTTTTTTTTTCTTACTTTAAATTTCAGTTATTATTGGTTTTGTATGTCAGTTTTCTTTTCGCTTTAGACTTTACGCAACTGTACCCACAATTGTACGTTTTTCTACTTCGAACGTAATGCACGTTTGACTTATGCGCGCCGAAATTTACTCTCGCGCCTTTTATTAACAATAGTTTTATTTTTCTTTAAAATCCCGAAATTTTCTTTTAGGTTTTTCTTTGCACACGCTCTTAAATTTCTTTTCCAGTAAAAACTACGCGTGGTTCGCTTCCGACTGCGCCAGTTAAGTAAGTTAAGCGAGTTCTTTATTTCACAAATTCAAACATTGAACTGACTTATTCTAATTACTCTGAAATGCGCATAGCATACTTAAAGCGAATAGCGGGTGGAGTGGGCAAAATGATAATTACTGCAATGGGAGATGGGAGACAAGGAGAAATAGAGATTAAGTGTTGAGAAGCGTACAAAATATGGTGTGTAGAATGAGGGGAATATCTGGATACATAACAATATGTATATTGTATATAAGCATATAAGTAAAAAGGGAGAGTCAAACACTGAAAGGGTGCAAATGTTAATTATTATTATTTATTTTCTCTGTTTGCACCACTTTCTATGATTCGCACTCGTTACCTGTTTTAAATGCGTGGTGCAGATGAGGCAACGGCAGCTCATTCCCACGAAGCTAGTAGGTCTTGACGCAGCAGAGATATCGTTGGCAGCAGCGATGGTGTCAGCAGCAGCAATGTTGTAAACGGCAGCGATGTTATAAGCGGCAGCGATGTTATTAGCGGCAGCGATGTTATAAGCGGCAGCGATGTTGTAAGCGGCAGCGATGTTATTAGCGGCAGCGATGCTTTTGGTAGCAGAGTTAGAAACAGTACGGTGTAGTACAGTACTTTGTAGAAAACGGCAAACTTATGTACAAAACGACAAACG
>CM050323.1:85411737-85636737 GCA_027475135.1 Bactrocera correcta | reverse complement strand
AGATTTTTTAGGTAAAAAACCTGCGAAAAGTGTAAAGTGTGGATTTCTTAAAAAGTTTATAGTGTAATTTAATTAATTTGAAGTGAAAAATGTGAATAAAGTGTGTTAAAGGTGGTGAAATAGCTTCTTGAAATGTTCGAATATTACGAATTTTTGAACTTTAAGGTCGAATATCTCGTAAACTAAGCGTTTGCGGTACCTATAATATATACAGGGTAGGCCATTTAAAGTCGACCCATTTGTTTGTTTGCCAAAATTAAGGCGTCGCGGATAATCAGCTGGGTTTAGTTTTTGTGCCATTTGAATTTTATATGGAAACATCTTCAAATCTTTATGAATTATGCGTCGGAGAGTGGTGCGAGAGATGTCTAATTCCTGAGAGCGGCGATAACTCGATGTCGATGGAGTCTTCTCAATACTGGCTCGTACAGCTTCGATATTTTCATCAGAACGTCATGTGCGTTGTCTGGATGCATGACTGGCATTACTGAGATTACCGGTGTTCACAAATTTTGCGTATAAAGACTTAATTGTGTTCTTAACTGGAGCACTTTTCACTTTATTTTTTTTGCGAAACGCACGTTGAGTTAACACAATTGAAAAGTTATTTTGAATATAAAGCTGAACAATTTCAGCGCGTTCTTTTGGAGTGTACTGTTCCATGGTATAAATTGTCTTCGAATGACGCTTCTAACGCGGTATGACATTAGCCGATTTATCAGCGCTGTTAAAAGTTACAGCGTTGCCAGAGGGGTCAACTTTAAATAGCCTACCCTGTATAAATATATTTTTTAATCAGGAGGTCTACTTCTTTCCAACGGTACCTTCAAATCGCGGCGCCAAAGAAATCGGAATTGTGCCCGACAGTGAACTGAAAACGGCATTGTGCATTCTACTACATGAACGCATGCACACAAGACAACACAGCTCTCCATTTTGCATGTGCACAATTTCGTTGTGGCCATACTAATACCTTGCACTTCAATGAAGTTTTAATATTTTGTTCAAAGTGAAATTTCTTATGCAAAAAATAAGTAAAGAGGTAAATTTATTTGTTTTATATTATCAATTGTTATTACAAATGCTAAAATAGAGCAATAATAAGCTATTTTATGCTTTTATTTGTAAAATAACGTCATGTTTGTTAGAGCTGTGAATAATTTTAAATTTTACATATTAGTGGCATCACCACTCTTCCTCATCTCTCTATCTTCCAATCTACTGCAGTGGTCGGCATGAGAGGATCTGTCACTGTGTTGGTGAGCACGAAAAAAAAGTAGCCCAGTGAGAACTGGAATTAAAATTAAGCATCTAATCTAAATAATTAATAGTATAATGAAAATTAAAAAATGTCTTTTAAGGATATATTCCCTATTATCTTTTAAAGACTTGTGAGATAAAAGGCATTGCATGGCACCAAAGGCATTTCTGATCATAAAATATTTCTCGCAGGGCATATTTGGTTTTGCGCTATTGTCTTGCGTGATGTCAATTCGTTGATGGCTCGACAACGACTGAACCAGGAATAAAGGGATCCATGGTCCATGATTGAACAAAATAATAATTTTTGGGCAGTTATCAACCCAACATCCAACATTTAGTACGAATAATTATTACTAAATAGTGGTTATTTATTATATGGGGAAACTATTTAAATCTTTTTGAAGTATATTAGAACTTTCAATACTCAATAAAAGGATTTAAGCTTGTTAGCTATCAATCATTAAATGTTTTTAATCATTTTCCATTGAAAATAATACTATGATGCTTCAAATACAAAACGTTTAATCAAATACCTTTAAATTTTACAAATTTATTTAATTTTCATTGTTTTACATTTTTTATAAGTGGTCTTGAACGATGCAACAAATCCCTCCGTTTTCATATTTTTTTGGCAAGATTTCAGTCTGGCCATCGCCCGTTTCCAATTGATAAACGTCAAAAACTACTGAACTCGATTAGTTTTCAAAGTTCAGTAGGTTTTGACGTTTAGCAATTGCTCTCTCACTTCCAGTGAGAGAGGAGTTAAACATCTCTTTATCTCTGGACTGAACGTTAGAGCGTAAGCGTACGTGTGAAGTTGGTTTGCAAAATTTTGCTATGAAATGCCGACCACTGTTCTACCAGGGATAATGGGATGCCCACCTTATTCCAGTGTGAGAGCGTATCAGAATAAGCGTTTTTTATAGCATTTTCCATTATGGCCAGATCGAGAAAAATACGATTTTTTGGGCATTTAAATCAAAACATCCAACATTTATTACGATTGCAAATTATAACATATTGGACTTTTATTAAATGGCGAAACTATTTAAATTATTTTTTATGATTTTATAGTATATTAAAACAACTGACTTTGAATGTTTCAATACTTAATAAGGTGAATTAAGCCTGTTAGTTCTCAATTATTAAATGTTTTTAATCATTGGTAACTGAAAATTAATACTACTATGCATGAAATTGGAAAACGTTTAATGAAATATATTTAAGTTTCGCATTTTCTTTGATTTTCATTGTTTTACATTTTTATTAGTGATCTTCAACGGCGGCAACAAATTCCTCCGTTCACATATATTTTGGTATAATTTCAATCTGACCGTTCCAGTCATTCCAGTTGCAAAAGGTCAAGACCTACCCAATCCAGTCAACTGTCAAAGTTCGGTAGGTGAGCGGCTCTCACATTTCCAGTGACAGGAGAGTTGGCGATCTCTTTATCTCTGGTTCTACTGTCAACTCTACTGTCGTCCTACTGTCGTTGGCAAATATAGGAGTATATTGAAGTTAGCCAGAACGACAACCATCAGCCTGCAGTCGTGTAGTCGTGCAGCTGTCAAAATAACAGTGTCCATAAGAACGGGTGTATTTTAATATTTGACAGGTGTCGTTTGTCGTCTGTCGAGAGCATTGTATTCAGCACTTAATATACGCGGTAGATGGAAATATTTTTCATGAGCTAATTATAATGCATTTACACAAACTTGTGCACGACTTCTATTATCTTATAGATACCTACATATATCTGCTTAAAACATACTCAAATAAATTGTAAAATTCAAATTTTCGAACATATGTATGTGCGCAATCCCAACACGATTGCAAGCTGAAAAGTATTGCAGAGAGAAAAGGCATGTCGACTTATTGACATACTAAATAAGAGCGTTGACCGACGCTTTAATACGAACGCGACGTTTTACCTCAAAATGTCTCAAATTGTGACTAGAAAATGCTCAAAGAAACGCGCTAAAAGTCTCAATTTGTGACTAGTTACTATTCATAACACTAGCCTTTACTTACAAAATATTGTCTACAATTTGGTGTCTGATGGTTAGTAGGTCACATAACTGAAAGGAACTCTTGTTTGCCATTTTGAATATTATGAATAAAGATCATCATACATATTAATCGATTGTTGTTATTGTATATGTTATAAGCAACTCTAACATGAAAAGGTTAATAATATATAAATTTCACTTAAATTTCGTAAATATTTCGTTAAGTCAAGAGATAACTTTTATTTTTATTTAAAATTATGCTTTTCGGCTACGTTGTAGAAATTTTAACATTTGTTGTATATGTACATATTTATTTTCAATCAAGTGTAAATACATCTCTACACAATGAAATATAAGAGCTGATTAGAGCTTAACGTTTTCAATTTAGAGATTCTCTTGACTGTCTGAAGTCACGAAAATTGTCCCTAATGGAAAATCTCAATTTTAGAGACTTATGACTGTATCACAGTACGAAATCGCTCGGTAAACCTCAAAGGTGGGATAAAAGGGTGCCCAACTTAATAACTTTTAAGATATGACGAAACTGTGAAAAAATATTTATTTTATAACTTTATGGCATATTAGGACAACTGACTTTTAAACTTTCCTTAATTAGTAAGCCCATTCTCTCAATTAATAAATGTTTTTATTCATTATTAATTGAAACCAGTTGGGAATGGCTTAGTACGGGTGAAACCGAACATTTTAAGCTCTTGCAACTTGCTAGAATTAAAGCCAGGGAAATATTTTCGGAGTAAAACGTTAACCAGAGGATCGGAATCTAAGATATTAGAAAAAATAAATACAAAAACGAATATCATTATACGTAGTATATGGGAGCTGGGAGGGTATCGATCCAATATTATCCATTTACTATAATTATTTAGGTATCTCATATACAATCAGCAATCATATGGAGCAAAGTTAGTCGGATGTTCGCAAATCCTGGTATGGTTATAAGGGCACAATTTTAAGCACAAAGATACACTCTCATGATTAAAATACGCTCTCCTAATTTCATTGAAATAATTCAAATATTGGCTGATATATCCAGCATAAAATTACCTGGAAGTTAAAAAATCTTTATATTACGTACTATATGGGACCAATTTTAAACATACACACTTAACATTATCAGAGAAAGGTTATCCTTGATTTCCAATTACATATCTCGTACATTGACTGATATTTTCGATCAAAAGTCCACTATAGATATTGGGGTCGACATATTCGTTACTTAGGGTCTTAAACAGTTTATTTGGACAATTTTTAGTCAAAAGGTGTCATACTATAAGGGAATTATTACTGCAAAACTGTATTCC
This sequence comes from Bactrocera correcta, assembly GCA_027475135.1. Classification (NCBI taxonomy): domain Eukaryota; kingdom Metazoa; phylum Arthropoda; class Insecta; order Diptera; family Tephritidae; genus Bactrocera; species Bactrocera correcta. The sequence goes on along the minus strand of CM050323.1, from coordinate 85,632,143 downwards.
GGCATATTAATTACTTCTTGATTTGTGTACCGAAAATATTTGTTGCCGCCGTTCAAGATCGCTAATAAAAAAATGTAAAAGAGTGAAAACTGAAGAAAATGCAAAATTTAGAAATATTTCATGAAATGTTTTGCAATGTGATGGATAGTAATATTAATTTTAAATTACCAATGATTAAAAACATTTATGATTTGTACTAGCAGGCTTATGCACCTTATTAAGTATTGAAAGTTCAAAAATCAGTTGTTTTCATATACCACAAAATCATAAAAAAATTTAATAGTTTCGCGGTATATTAGAAGTCCAATAGAAAAAAGTGTTAATTGTAATAAATGTTGGGTATTTTAACTTAAACGCCCAAAAATCAAAAATCATTATTTTTCCCGATCTGGCTCTAACAGAAACTGATATAAAAAAAGTAAATTTTGATGTGCTGAACACAAAGATCGCGACAGACGACAACCGATATCTGTCAAATATTAAAATACACACGTTCATAAGGAACAGTTATTTAGACAGCTGCCCGACTACACGACTGCAGGCTCAGTTATCGCTCTTGCCAACTTGAAAATACTTTTAAATTTACCGACGACAGTAGAGTTGACAGTAAAGAGGAGTGATGCCACTAATATGTAAAAGGTAAAATTATTCAAAGCTCTAACAAACCTGACGTTACTTTACAAAGAGAAGCATAAAATAATTGTCGTGCTGTCATGTCGTGCCGCTTTCTATGTCTTCAGAGCGTGATGTGCTGAACACAATGAGCGCGACAGACTGCAAGCGACATCTGTCTAATGTTGAAATACAAACGTTCTTAAGGACACAGTTATTTTGACAGCTGTACGACTACACGACAGCAGGCCGACAGTTGTCGCTCTCGCTAACTTCAATATATTTTTATATTTGCTAACAACAGTAGAATTGACAGTAAAGAAATGAGGCAGAGTGGTGATGCCACTAATATGTAAAATCTAAAAGTATTCAAAGCTCTGACAAACCTGACGCTATTTTACAAATAAAAGCATAAAACAGCTCTGTTATATTATTTGTAATAACAACTGATAATTTGAAACAAAATAATTTACCTATTTACTTATTTTTTTGCATAAAAAATTTCACTTTGAATAAAATATTAAAATTTCATTGAAGTGCAAGGTATTAGTATGGCCACAACGAAATTGTATACATGTAAAGTGGACAGCTGTGTTGTCTTGTGTACATGCTTGCCACTGTTATGTTACTACCTTCTCACAAATGTTCATGTAGAAGGATTCACAACGACATTTTCAGTTCTCTGTCGTGCTGCCCTGTCGTACTGCCATGTCGTGTTGCGCTCAATGTGGTCAGCACACAAAGCAGGGATAATGGGATGCCCAACTTACTCCAGTATGAGAGCGCCTCAAAAGAAGCGTTTTTTATAACATTTTGCATAATGGCCAGATTGGACAAAATAATAAATTTTGGGCATTTAAATTAAAACACCCAACATTTAGTAAGAATAAAAATTACTATATAGTGGTTATTTAAATCTTTTTATGGCATGTCAAAACAACTGACTTTTGACTTTTCAATACCCAATAAAAGGTTTTAAGCTTTTTAGCTCTTAATCAATAAATGTTTTTTAATAATTTTCCATTGAAAACAAAACTATGATGCTTACATTACAAACCGTTTCATCAAATTCATATAAATTTCATAAATTTATTTAATTTTCATTGTTTTACATTTTGTGTAAGTGCAACAAATCTCTGTTTACATATTGTCACCGACGCCCAGAGCATACTTAAATTATGGAGGGAGCACTTCTCCAGTCTTCTGAATGGCAGTGAAAGCACAACACCGGGAGAAGGCGAACCCGATTCCCCAATCGATGACGGTGAAGCAGACCTTCCATTATCCGACCATGAAGAAGTTCGAATAGCAATTGCCCGCTTGAAGAACAACAAAGCGGCAGGGGGCGATGGATTGCCGGCCGAGCTATTTAAACACGACGGCGAAGAACTGATAAGAAGCATGCATCAGCTCCTTTGTAAAATATGGTCGGACAGAAGCATTGGAATTTAAGTGTACTATGCCCAATCCATAAAAAAGGAGACCCCACAATCTGCGCCAACTGCCGTGGGATTAGCCTCCTCAACATCGCATATAAGGTTCTATCGAGCGTATTGTGTGAAAGATTAAAGCCCACCGTCAACAAACTGATTGGACCTTATCAGTGTGGCTTTGGACCTGGCAAATCAACAACCGACCAGATATTCACCATGCACCAAATCTTGGAAAAGACCTGTGAAAGGAGAATCGACACACACCACCTCTCCGTCGATTTCAAAGCTGCTTTCGACAGCACGAAAAGGAGCTGCCTCTATGCCGCGATGTCTGAATTTGGTATCCCCGCAAAATTAATACGGCTGTGTAAACTGACGCTGAGTAACACTCAAAGGATCTCTCCGAGCCGTTCAATACCAAACGAGGTTTCAGACAAGGCGACTCCCTATCGTGCGACTTTTTCAATCTGCTGCTGGAGAAAATTATACGAGCTGCAGAACTGAATCGAGCAGGTACAATCTTTTATAAGAGTGTACAGCTACTAGCGTATGCCGATGATATTGATATCATCAGCCTCAACACCCTTGCCGTTAGTTCTGCTTTCTCCAGACTTAACAAGGAAGCAACACAAATGGGTCTGGCAGTAAACGAGGGCAAGACGAAATATCTCTTGTCATCAAACAAACAGTCGTCGCACTCGCGACTTGGCTCCCACGTCACTGTTGACAGTCATAACATTGAAGTTGTAGATAATTTCGTCTATCTTGGAACCAGCGTAAACACCACCAACAATGTCAGCTTCGAAATCCAACGCAGGATTACTCTTGCCAACAGGTGCTACTTCGGACTGAGTAGGCAATTGAAAAGTAAACTCCTCTCTCGACGAACAAAAACCAAACTCTATAAGTCGCTCATAATTGCCGTCCTGCTATACGGTGCAGAGGCTTGGACGATGACAACAACCGATGAGTCGAACTTCAGAGTTTTCGAGAGAAAGGTTCTGCGAAAGATTTATGGTCCTTTGCCCGTTGGCCACGGCGAATATCGCATTTGATGGAACGATGAGCTGTACGAGATATACGACGACATTGACATAGTTCAGCGAATTAAAAGGCAGCGGCTACGCTGGCTAGGTCATGTTGTCCGGATGGATGAAAACACTCCAGCTCTGAAAGTATTCGACGCAGTTCCCGCCGCAGGAAGCAGAGGAAGAGGAAGACCTCCACTCCGTTGGAAGGACCAAGTGGAGAAGGACCTGGCTTCGCTTGGAATATCCAATTGGCGCCACGTAGCGAAGAGAAGAAACGAGTGGCGCGCTGTTGTTGACTCGGCTATAATCGCGTAAGCGGTGCTTACGCCAGTAAAGAAGAAGAAGAAGAATCAGTCAGCAAGATCGTCACGATGTCACAGCACAACTTTTCAAACAACAGCTATGATGTTTGATGGACTTTATTTTAAAGCATCTTTTTTATATATGGTACTGTTAGAAGCAAGATTTATTCTTTTGAGGGGCAGAAAAGAGGTTCTTGAGATGGTGGATGGTGGTTACACCAGATCAAATTGATGAAATCATTTCTGTGGAAATTCCTGATCCAGAGAAAGATCCGGAATTATACGAAGTGGTGAAAAACCAATCTGGTTTATGGACCTTGTGGACATCACAACCGCATTTCGGTGTGCTTTTCTTTCGGAAACGCAAACTGGATATGGTAGATATTCATTGTGTAGCGGTCTCGCTCACCAGACGACAATAGCAGAACATTTAGCATTCAATTAAGAGCTGTGAATAACGAAGTTGACAACACATGGATTGTACCATATTCGCCATTCGCCATTATTGTCTAATTCACATTCAAAGCTCATATCAATGTTAAGTATTGCAGTTTGGCGAAATCGATCAAGTAAGTTTGGAAGTGCGTCACCAAAAGACGTAGCGGCCAATAACCGCTATGGGCGGGAACGAGATGAGATCAGCAACTAGCAAATAACTCGATGCGTGAAGTGCAATGAAGCATTTTATGATGTATTTAATTTTGCGATTCATAAACGTTTTCCGGCGATTGTGCATCTCGCAGTTCATTTGGAGAATGGACAAAGAGCGTATTTTAATCATTAGAATACAGTACAGCCAATGGAAACACCGCCAGTAGCAAAATTAACATTGATCAGTTTTTTCTCAACTTTCGTCAGTGATCCGTTTGCGAGAACATTGCTCTATTCGGAAATTACCTGATGTGAACTACGCAGAAAGCAAGGCCAACCAGTAGATTGACATCCAGGTGCGGTTTCAACTAATGCATTTACATAGAATTGAATTTACACAATCCGCCCGAAAAACGACGATTGCTTCTACCTTCGGTTGCTATTGATAAATGTACGCGGTTCAATTTCAATTGAGTCATTGTGTTTACAACTTTTTGAGAAATATGCCACCAGTTACAATTGCTGGAACATGATAATCAATGGAATCAAACGATGGACGTTCGCCGTGATCATTTCGACACATCAGCCTTCAAATCGGTGTCAATTATGAGATACGAATAAAAATGACATTGCCGAGGACACTTTAAATCGTTTTCGATAAGAATTAAGAATAAAAAAATTCCGACTGATACTTCCAGGCGTTTGATACCAATTCCACGTGCCTTTTTTCAATTCAAGCAGCAAAAAATACCGATGCTGATGACTTAAACTGGAAGATTCTATGTCAAATTCCAAAAGTATTGCGCTCATATAAAATTATCGTCTTGACAATGATTACGAAGCCGTGAATTATCCAGTAAAATTTCTAACTTCTTTGGGGCTTGGTATGCCGCAGCATCCTTTGCGTCTCAAAGTAGGATCCGTCGTTATTATGTTTCGCAATATTCATGCGCCGTAACTGTGTAATGGAACCCGACTGATTGTGACGCACCTATCGAATACAACGGGGAGAAGGCTGCGTTACATTGAAAACAAAAAAAAACACCACAAATGAAATGATGAATTTAACTTTCTTATCATTTCAAAATACATAATTTCACGCAGGACAACGGCTGCGGGGTCAGCTAGTAAAATATAAAATGCTTATTTTAAGCAAATATGTAAATAATAAATAAAAAATAAATATGTAGAAACAATGTAATGATGTGTAAGTGCATAAAAAGGGCATAATATAAAATAATTACTAGAAATCGAGAAATTGCAAGATGAAATTTGCAAAATTTTCAGCTTTAAATGCAAATATCTCGAAAACTCAAAGTTTGCGGCGGCAACAATTATATATTTTCTTAATCAGGAGCATAGGATAGGGCTGAATCCAACCATACCACTAAACCAATTAATCCTGAAATCTTGGGATGGTATACTAAAGCCGACCCCAGATTTTTTTCGCATAGAACTCTTTTTTGCGTGGGCGGCCTTCGGCCGCGCTTTAAAAAAATAACCCTGGTCGGTCCAACACCGGTATTTCAGCATTGAACACCTTTTCGCGTTCACTTCATACATTTATTGCTAAGTGGGTTTAATTTATTCCCTTTTGTTCGTAATTTCTTGGTAATTTGACAGTTCAAATTAGGCAGTCATTTTGGTTTTTTGCATTATTGAACTCAATGCAGAAAAAGGTGTATTTTTTTAAGATTTACAAAGAAATTAACAATCAAAAGTAATTAAAAACATTACTAGTGGTTTTTATAATTCATAAGTAATATATGTGCTTGCAAATGTATCCATAATTGGTTTGGTACAATGCACAATAGATGAAAATAAACTAGCATATATTTAGAAATTTGCAAAAAATAGCATTTTTTAAAGTCAATTTGTGGAAGAATTTGTGAACCGATTTTTATAAAATATGTTTTACAATAAAGTTCGATAATATAAGCATACATGCGTGTTTAAAATTTTCAATTTGGTTCTCTCGTTTAGGTACAGTAAACCAAAATTAACCGGTGCGATATTATATTCAACCCGATCATTCTATTATATTGTCCGGAACTAAATCAAAATAATTGAAATAAAGCTTTACTTACAACAAATATTAAAAAAATGAATATACAGAAACGTTAAAGTGAAGTGTTAGTAAGTGAAAAGTGCATAATATAAGTAAAAAAGTTATTCACAATATACAAATTATCACTATAAACATTGTCGATTTTTCAACTTTAAATGCAAATATCTTTAAAACTATAAGTCAGCGGCAACTATGTGTATATATTTTCGTGATCTGGAGAACGTCACCTTTCCAGTGATACCTATTTTATTCCCGAAATCCGAGGAGGCTATTCCAAATCCCAGCCAAAATTTTACCATGAAAATAATATACATTTACATATTATAATATATGTATAAAGAAGCTGTTTAATTTATTTATTTATTTTTTTTTTTTTCGAAAAAGCTTTTTCCAAAAATTAACATTACGTACATGTTACACAATGAGCGTTCACTTATTTAAATACGAGGCAAATATTTTTGTCAATGAACATAAAAAGTGAAAGTAATTGCTATAAAAATGTGACATTACCCAATATTTATATCATATATATAAAGAACATTTCAGGCGAAACAAGCCGTACAATATTCGCAAAATTAGTATCAAATTTTTTTATAATAGTATTAGACATAAAATTACCAATAATGAGATATATTGATGTCTAAATAAAGTTCAGAGCAAATATATGCGACCGAAATTTATTATTTATTTCTCCATATTAATTTAGAATACCTAAGATATGACGATATGTGTATACGAAAATCCATTTTAATTAATTGAATCATTTACTAGCATATGCTTTGTCCGTATAATTTGATGACTTATAAAACTTTTTTTTTAAGGATATAAAAACGACTAAACTTTATGTATAAACTTAACTATAAACTTCATACGGTCGCATCACTACTCGAAGAGCATGCAATTTATACACATATGTGTATATTTTTTCTCAGTTGAGCACAATATTTCTAATTGGTTTTTAAGTTTTATTTTCAACATCAAATAAATTTTTCCCCGATAATAATTTAATTCCAAAAATAAATAACAAATAGCATGTCATATTACCACTATTTCTGCAGCAAGGATTTACAAAAACAATAAACAAGGTGAAGCAATCCGTAAAATAAATTATGTTAACCGTGCCGTAAGCAACGTACAATTACGACGAACAAGGCGAATAAACGAACGAATGAGACAGCACATCTACCCCGAAAAGGCAACACCCGGAGAACGTGCACTAAGAAATGTGGCGATTGCACTGTGTATCTTCAAAGAACACTTATATACTTTATGTCTCGGAATTATACCACCCGTTTTGTTTTGTTTGAGTACAGCTAGCAATAATTCTGTAATATTTGCGAGTCCACACAAAATTTCCAACCAATAATACTCCAACGAATGTACTAACACTTCAAAGAATTTTGTTGAATTGAATTGAAAATGTGGACCTTCATTGCTTCATAAGACAATGGACAGAAAGAACATACTACATCTGAGTTCAGACGTTAAAACGTTTGTTGCTGATTATTCTTCTATTTAGCATTTTATGGCAACTTTCCAGATCCCGTTTGATATCATATTTCCTAATTCTTGAACGCTTCATATGATGAATGCATTGCTCGCGACTCGAATTTCCGCATAAGTAAGGTATGTACGAAAAGGGGAGCTTCTCCAGAGGAGGAATATCCAAAAATAATATAAAAATAACTAATATTTTTTAAAATATTCACGTTTAAAAGTTCAAAAATTTTCACAAATAACACATGGTATTTCTCAATGCTTCACTGAATTTTTTTACATTTTTCACTTGGTATATATTTAAATATACACTCTAAACATTGATATAAGTTCACATTTGACCTTAATTTTGTAATATTTTCCGTAAATTTATTAATTTAAAAATCACTTAGCGCACTCTTCGTTGCAAAGGTTAGATTGTTTACAATTATGAAAAAGAGCGTTGACACACACCAAATTTGTAGGATTCTTAACGATTTTTCTTTGTTTGTTTTTTTCGTGATTCTTGCTTCTATTTTAATTATAATAAAAACTACTTTCCAACAACTTTCAAGTTATAATATTGAGTTTTGAACAGTTTCCATATACATATGTATGTATGTACATATATGTGTAATATGTTTCATAAACACAAATAAGTAAAAATCTATGACAATATTGTAAAATTTATATCATATCGAGGTGACTGAAGTACTTTCGCGTAGTACTCCTCTCTGCATTGGCGGCCGCGCTTTAAAAAAATAACCCTGGCCGAGCGAATACCCGAGGTGACTGAAGTACTTTCGTGTAGTACTCCTTTTTGCGTTGGCGGCCTTCGGCCGCGCTTTAAAAGATAACCCTGGTCGAGCGAATACCCGGGGTGACTGAAGTATTTTCGCGTAGTACTCCTTTTGCGTTAAAATAATATAATATCATACACTCATATACCTTACACTTTATTACGTTATATTATTATATAATATTTCTTATACATATGTAATATATATATTATTACATCAGTCGCAACCGAGTTGTCAAACCGTACGGTCGCATTTTTCTTTTTCTCTCGCGGTCATTCTAGCAGTGTCTGTGTTATAACGCTACTTTACAGTTGTGCACAAATAACTTTTTTACTGTTAATTTTTCGCTGTGTTTATTTCTTATTGTTAACTTGTGCTACATTCTTACATTTTTGAATACACAATAAGTAATATTTCACAATGCCCCCCGGGGCCAACAATCTGGGCGATAATAGGTTTGCCCTATTATCCCCAGCCCAGAAGACAAAAAGAAAAAAACCTGAGCAAACAACGTTGGAACTATTTCCGGAACTCCCCATTACTAAGAAGGATGACCCCAAATACCTCGTCATTAAGTCGCGGGATGCAAGTAAACCAATTACATCCTTCTCCTGCTTCGCGACTTATAAAGGTATTCAAGCTATCAGTAAAGATATCAACAACATCTCGTCACTTCGCGATGGCAGCCTACTCCTCCTGGTAAAAAATCAAAAAATTGCTGATAAATTCCTTTTCACTAAGAATCTACCCGGTGCAGGTGCTGTTAAAGTTGCTCTTCACAGCACCCTTAACTCAGTCAAGGGCACAATTTATGCCCCCTTTATTTGCCAACTTAGCGACGAAGAAATAATCGAAGGTCTCAAGGAACAAGGTGTCTCTGCAGTCCACAAGTTTAACAAAATAGTTAAAGGCGTTCGTGTACCTACTGGTGCCGTATTATTAACATTCAATAAATATACACTTCCTAACAGAATTGATGTAGCCTGGAGAACCCTAGATGTCCGTCCGTACTACCCTAATCCTATGCGCTGCAAAACTTGTCAGCTATTAGGACACACCTCTAAACACTGCGTAAAAACTCCTTCCTGTGTCATTTGCAACCTTCCTCCTAACCACTCTCCTCCTTCTGATTGCACCAGAGTTTACTGCGCTAACTGCGCAGGTGAACATCCCTCGTCCTCAAATGCTTGCCCTAAATTTATTCAATCGAAAGAAATATTAAAGATTAAAACTATACACAAATGCACCATGCGGGACGCCATTACCATGTATAAAAATCAACATCCTTCCACCCCATCCCCCTTCTCCTTTGCCAACGTGGCAAAAATTCAAACTAACAGCGAAATTAATCCAAACTCAAAAAATCCTAATAACAAAGATAATACTTCAATATCTAAAAATTCTAACCTCAATGCTAACGCAACAACAACAAAAGCTAACAACGATTCATCCTCCACCAACGATTCATCCTCCACCAACAATCCATTGCATCACATAGAACTTCCAGAAACTTCAAAGAACTCCCCTCTTCTACACCCTTCACCCTTGAATTCCTCCCCCTCCCCATCTTTCTCTCCACTTTCTCACGTCTCATCTCCCTCCTCACACACCTTATCTCCTCTGGCATCTTTTGCCATCTCTCCTCTTGCTCATAACACCCTTCCAGCCTCCTCCTCCCTTTCATCTCCGTCTCCCTCGTTGATGGAACAATAAATTCCCATAACCTCACATTATTATTTTTTCTTTATTTTTCTATCCATGGTATCTATCCTTCAGTGGAATATCAACGGATACTTAAATAATTACATCGAACTCGAACTTTTATTTAAAACATTCAAACCCTCAGCAATATTATTAAATGAAACTCAATCTACTATATCCGCAAGATATAGCCTTAGAATTTGCGCTTCAAAATCAGTACAATTTTATCTGACTTCCCTAATATCAGTCTCCAAATCTATGCTGATGATTTAGTATTGTTTTCTATTCCTCCGATTTGTCCGTTGTTACGTCTTCCTTTTCTAAAATCTTATCCCTCTTATTTCATTGGTCCGGTTCTTCGGGCATGTCAATTTCTTCCTCTAAATCTAAGTTATTACATATTTTGTAAGAAACATCATTGTAATACACCCACACTTACCGTTAATAATATAAATTTAATCTGTATAGATAGTTTTAAGTCCCTAGGCTTAATATTAGACTCTAAGTATCAATTTAAGCAACATTGTCAATATGTAAAAAAAGACTATTTGTTATCAACATCTCCGTTAAAAAACATATTGCCGGTATCTGGACTGCCTTTTTAAAGGACAATATGGAAGACAGCTTATATAAACTCTATCAACAATGATGATTCTGTTCAGCTTTTAATGTACCCAACTATTATCCCACCAGTCAGCCGAAAGCCTATGATGCTAGTGCTGCGTACTTTAGTTTATATAATAATTTGTTTATTATGTAAGCTTTAATAAAATAAAATAAAAATATTATTACATAATATTAGTAATGCATGCATATAATATAACTTATTGGCTTAGTAAATTTAAAAAAGAAAATATCCATATGCATGAATAGAGGAATTTTTGCGAAAAAGAGGAATTTCAGCAAATTGCCTTATCATCACATGGCAGCGCTCCATTTCGTCGTAATTTTTGGTAAACAAATGGGGCTCAAACGAGTGTAAAATGCAATTTTTAAAATAAAGATTTTTTAGGTAAAAAACCTGCGAAAAGTGTAAAGTGTGGATTTCTTAAAAAGTTTATAGTGTAATTTAATTAATTTGAAGTGAAAAATGTGAATAAAGTGTGTTAAAGGTGGTGAAATAGCTTCTTGAAATGTTCGAATTTTACGAATTTTTGAACTTTAAGGTCGAATATCTCGTAAACTAAGCGTTTGCGGTACCTATAATATATATAAATATATTTTTTGATCAGGAGGTCTACTTCTTTCCAACGGTACCTTCAAATCGCGGCGCCAAAGAAATCGGAATTGTGCCCGACAGTGAACTGAAAACGGCATTGTGCATTCTACCAGGGATAATGGGATGCCCAACTTATTCCAGTGTGAGAGCACCTCAAAATAAGCGTTTTTTATAATATTTTCCATTATGGCCAGATGGAATAAAATAAGAATTTTTGGGCATTTTAAATTAAAACACCCAACATTTATTACGATTGCAAATTATTATATATTGAACTTGTAATATATGGCGGAACTACTTAAGTCCTTTTTTATGATTTTATGGTATATTAACACAACTGACTTTCGATCTTTCAGTACTTAATAAGGTGAATTAAGCCTGTTTTTAATCATTTGTAATTGAAAATTAATTCTAATGTGCATTAAATTACAAAATGCTTTATGAAATATATTTAAATTTCGCATTTTCTTTGATTTTCATTGTTTTAAATTTTTATTAGCGATTTTGAACGGCGGCAACAAATTCCTCCGTTCAGATATATTTTTGGTATAATTTCAATCTGGCCGTTCCAGTCATTCCAATTACAAAACGTCAAAACCTCTCAATCCAGTCAACTGTCAAGTTTAGGTGGTTTTGACGTTTAGCAATTGTTCTCTCACTTCCAGTGAGAGAAGAGTTGGGCATCCCATTATTCCTGATTCTACTACATGAACGCATGCACACAAGACAACACAGCTCTCCATTTTGCATGTACACAATTTCGTTGTGGCCATACTAATACCTTGCACTTCAATGAAGTTTTAATATTTTGTTCAAAGTGAAATTTTTTATGCAAAAAATAAGTAAAGAGGTAAATTTATTTGTTTTATATTATCAATTGTTATTACAAATGCTAAAATAGAGCAATAATAAGCTATTTTATGCTTTTATTTGTAAAATAACGTCATGTTTGTTAGAGCTGTGAATAATTTTAAATTTTACATATTAGTGGCATCACCACTCTTCCTCATCTCTCTATCTTCCAATCTACTGCAGTGGTCGGCATGAGAGGATCTGTCACTGTGTTGGTGAGCACGAAAAAAAAGTAGCCCAGTGAGAACTGGAATTAAAATTAAGCATCTAATCTAAATAATTAATAGTATAATGAAAATTAACAAAATGTCTTTTAAGGATATATTCCCTATTATCTTTTAAAGACTTGTGAGATAAAAGGCATTGCATGGCACCAAAGGCATTTCTGATCATAAAATATTTCTCGCAGGGCATATTTGGTTTTGCGCTATTGTCTTGCGTGATGTCAATTCGTTGATGGCTCGACAACGACTGAACCAGGAATAAAGGGATCCATGGTCCATGATTGAACAAAATAATAATTTTTGGGCAGTTATCAACCCAACATCCAACATTTAGTACGAATAATTATTACTAAATAGTGGTTATTTATTATATGGGGAAACTATTTAAATCTTTTTGAAGTATATTAGAACTGTTTTTTAACTTTCAATACTCAATAAAAGGATTTAAGCTTGTTAGCTATCAATCATTAAATGTTTTTAATCATTTTCCATTGAAAATAATACTATGATGCTTCAAATACAAAACGTTTAATCAAATACCTTTAAATTTTACAAATTTATTTAATTTTCATTGTTTTACATTTTTTATAAGTGGTCTTGAACGATGCAACAAATCCCTCCGTTTTCATATTTTTTTGGCAAGATTTCAATCTGGCCATCGCCCGTTTCCAATTGATAAACGTCAAAAACTACTGAACTCGATTAGTTTTCAAAGTTCAGTAGGTTTTGACGTTTAGCAATTGCTCTCTCACTTCCAGTGAGAGAGGAGTTAAACATCTCTTTATCTCTGGACTGAACGTTAGAGCGTAAGCGTACGTGTGAAGTTGGTTTGCAAAATTTTGCTATGAAATGCCGACCACTGTTCTACCAGGGATAATGGGATGCCCACCTTATTCCAGTGTGAGAGCGTATCAGAATAAGCGTTTTTTATAGCATTTTCCATTATGGCCAGATCGAGAAAAATACGATTTTTTGGGCATTTAAATCAAAACATCCAACATTTATTACGATTGCAAATTATTACATATTGGACTTTTATTAAATGGCGAAACTATTTAAATTATTTTTTATGATTTTATAGTATATTAAAACAACTGACTTTGAATGTTTCAATACTTAATAAGGTGAATTAAGCCTGTTAGTTCTCAATTATTAAATGTTTTTAATCATTGGTAACTGAAAATTAATACTACTATGCATGAAATTGGAAAACGTTTAATGAAATATATTTAAGTTTCGCATTTTCTTTGATTTTCATTGTTTTACATTTTTATTAGTGATCTTCAACGGCGGCAACAAATTCCTCCGTTCACATATATTTTGGTATAATTTCAATCTGACCGTTCCAGTCATTCCAGTTGCAAAAGGTCAAGACCTACCCAATCCAGTCAACTGTCAAAGTTCGGTAGGTGAGCGGCTCTCACATTTCCAGTGACAGGAGAGTTGGGGATCTCTTTATCTCTGGTTCTACTGTCAACTCTACTGTCGTCCTACTGTCGTTGGCAAATATAGGAGTATATTGAAGTTAGCCAGAACGAAAACCATCAGCCTGCAGTCGTGTAGTCGTGCAGCTGTCAAAATAACAGTGTCCATAAGAACGGGTGTATTTTAATATTTGACAGGTGTCGTTTGTCGTCTGTCGAGAGCATTGTATTCAGGACTTAATATACGCGGTAGATGGAAATATTCTTCATGAGCTAATTATAATGCATTTACACACACTTGTGCACGACTTATATTATCTTATAAATACCTACATATATCTGCTTAAAACATACTCAAATAAATTGTAAAATTCAAATTTCCGAACATATGTATGTGCGCAATCCCAACACGATTGCAAGCTGAAAAGTATTGCAGAGAGAAAAGGCATGTCGACTTATTGACATACTAAATAAGAGCGTTGACCGACGCTTTAATACGAACGCGACGTTTTACCTCAAAATGTCTCAAATTGTGACTAGAAAATGCTCAAAGAAACGCGCTAAAAGTCTCAATTTGTGACTAGTTACTATTCATAACACTAGCCTTTACTTACAAAATATTGTCTACAATTTGGTGTCTGATGGTTAGCAGGTCACATAACTGAAAGGAACTCTTGTTTGCCATTTTGAATATTATGAATAATAGCGGGATTCTGTAACCAGTCTCTAGTCTCTATTTGAGACAAAGTATCAATTTGATACTAGTTACTATTCACTAAACAGTCTCTAGCGTTAGTCTCAAAATATTGAGACCTGGAAGTCAGCTGGTCACAAAACTAAAAAGAACTCTTGCTGCCATTTTCAATGTACTGAATAGAGATCATCATAGATATTAATCGATTATCGTTTTTTTACATTTTGTAAGCAATTCAAACACGAAAAGGTTAAAAATAAATAAATTTTACATAAATTTCGTAAATATTATGAAAAAAAGTCAACATACATTTATATTTTTATTGATAATTATGTTTTTTGACTATGTTACAGAATTTAATATTTGTTATCGACATATTTATTATCATTCAAGTGTAAAAACATCTCTGAATAATGAAATGTAATAGATTTTGAGACTGTCACTTACAGAATAGCAAAATCGTCTCAAGTCTCAAAAATTGTCTCTAACTCAAAATCTCAAATTTAGAGACTTGATACTGTCTCATGTTACAGAATCGCACGGTAAAGATCATCATACATGTTAATCGATTGTTGTTATTGTATATGTTATAAGCAACTCTAACATGAAAAGGTTAATAATAAATAAATTTCACTTAAATTTCGTAAATATTTCGTTAAGTCGAGAGATAACTTTTATTTTTATTTAAAATTATGCTTTTCGGCTACGTTGTAGAAATTTTAACATTTGTTATATACATATTTATTTTCAATCAAGTGTAAATACATCTCTACACAATGAAATATAAGAGCTGATTAGAGCTGTACGTTTTCAATTTAGAGATTCTCTTGACTGTCTGAAGTCACGAAAATTGTCCCTAATGGAAAATCTCAATTTTAGAGACTTATGACTGTATCACAGTACGAAATCGCTCGGTAAACCTCAAAGGTGGGATAAAAGGGTGCCCAACTTAATAACTTTTAAGATATGACGAAACTGTGAAAAAATATTTATTTTATAACTTTATGGCATATTAAGACAACTGACTTTTAAACTTTCCTTAATTAGTAAGCCCATTCTCTCAATTAATAAATGTTTTTATTCATTATTAATTGAAAACCAGTTGGGAATGGCTTAGTACGGGTGAAACCGAACATTTTAAGCTCTTGCAACTTGCTAGAATTAAAGCCAGGGAAAGATTTACGGAGTAAAACGTTAACCAGAGGATCGGAATCTAAGATATTAGAAAAAATAAATAGAAAAACGAATATCATTATACGTAGTATATGGGAGCTGGGAGGTATCGATCCGATATTATCCATTTACTATAATTATTTAGGTATCTCATATACAATCAGCAATCATATGGAGCAAAGTTAGTCGGATGTTCGCAAACCCTGGTATGGTTATAAGGGCACAATTTTAAGCACAAAGATACACTCTCATGATTAAAATACGCTCTCCTAATTTCATTGAAATAATTCAAATATTGGCTGATATATCCAGCATAAAATTACCTGGAAGTTAAAAAATCTTTATATTACGTACTATATGGGACCAATTTTAAACATACACACTTAACATTATCAGAGAAAGGTTATCCTTGATTTCCAATTACATATCTCGTACATTGACTGATATTTTCGATCAAAAGTCAACTATAGATACTGGGGTCGACATATTCGTTACTTAGGGTCTTAAACAGTTTATTTGGACAATTTTTAGTCAAAAGGTGTCATACTATAAGGGAATTATTACTGCAAAACTGTATTCCGGCATATTAATTACTTCTTGATTTGTGTACCGAAAATATTTGTTGCCGCCGTTCAAGATCGCTAATAAAAAAATGTAAAAGAATGAAAACTGAAGAAAATGCAAAATTTAGATATATTTCATGAAATGTATTGCAATGTGATGGATAGTAATATTAATTTTAAATTACTAATGATTAAAAACATTTATGATTTGAGTACTAGCAGGCTTATGCACCTTATTAAGTATTGAAAGTTCAAAAATCAGTTGTTTTCATATACCACAAAATCATAAAAAAAAAATTAATAGTTTCGCGGTATATTAGAAGTCCAATAGGAAAAAGTGTTAATTGTAATAAATGTTGGGTATTTTAACTTAAATGCCTAAAAATCAAAAATCATTATTTTTCCCGATCTGGCTCTAACAGAAACTGATATAAAAAAAGTAAATTTTGATGTGCTGAACACAAAGATCGCGACAGACGACAACCGATATCTGTCAAATATTAAAATACACACGTTCATAAGGAACAGTTATTTAGACAGCTGCCCGACTACACGACTGCAGGCTCCGACGACAGTAGAGTTGACAGTAAAGAGGAGTGATGCCACTAATATGTAAAAGGTAAAATTATTCAAAGCTCTAACAAACCTGACGTTACTTTACAAAGAGAAGCATAAAATAATTGTCGTGCTGTCATGTCGTGTCGCTTTCTATGTCTTCAGAGCGTGATGTGCTGAACACAATGAGCGCGACAGACTGCAAGCGACATCTGTCTAATGTTGAAATACAAACGTTCTTAAGGACACAGTTATTTTGACAGCTGTACGACTACACGACAGCAGGCCGACAGTTGTCGCTCTCGCTAACTTCAATATATTTTTAAATTTGCTAACAACAGTAGAATTGACAGTAAAGAAATGAGGCAGAGTGGTGATGCCACTAATATGTAAAATCTAAAATTATTCAAAGCTCTGACAAACCTGACGCTATTTTACAAATAAAAGCATAAAACAGCTCTGTTATATTATTTGTAATAACAACTGATAATTTGAAACAAAATAATTTACCTATTTACTTATTTTTTGCATAAAAAATTTCACTTTGAATAAAATATTAAAATTTCTTTGAAGTGCAAGGTATTAGTATGGCCACAACGAAATTGTATACATGTAAAGTGGACAGCTGTGTTGTCTTGTGTACATGCTTGCCACTGTTATGTTACTACCTTCTCACAAATGTTCATGTAGAAGGATTCACAACGCCATTTTCAGTTCTCTGTCGTGCTGCCATGTCGTGTTGCGCTCAATGTGGTCAGCACACAAAGCAGGGATAATGGGATGCCCAACTTACTCCAGTATGAGAGCGCCTCAAAAGAAGCGTTTTTTATAACATTTTGCATAATGGCCAGATTGGACAAAATAATAAATTTTGGGCATTTAAATTAAAACACCCAACATTTAGTAAGAATAAAAATTACTATATAGTGGTTATTTAAATCTTTTTATGGCATGTCAAAACAACTGACTTTTGACTTTTCAATACCCAATAAAAGGTTTTAAGCTTTTTAGCTCTTAATCAATAAATGTTTTTTAATAATTTTCCATTGAAAACAAAACTATGATGCTTACATTACAAACCGTTTCATCAAATTCATATAAATTTCATAAATTTATTTAATTTTCATTGTTTTACATTTTGTGTAAGTGCAACAAATCTCTCTGTTTACATATTGTCACCGACGCCCAGAGCATACTTAAATTATGGAGGGAGCACTTCTCTAGCCTTCTGAATGGCTGTGAAAGCACAACACCGGGAGAAGGCGAACCCGATTCCCCAATCGATGACGGTGGAGCAGACCTTCCATTATCCGACCATGAAGAAGTTCGAATAGCAATTGCCCGCTTGAAGAACAACAAAGCGGCAGGGGGCGATAGATTGCCGGCCGAGCTATTTAAACACGGCGGCGAAGAACTGATAAGAAGCATGCATCAGCTCCTTTGTAAAATATGGTCGGACGGAAGCATTGGAATTTAAGTGTACTATGCCCAATCCATAAAAAAGGAGACCCCACAATCTGCGCCAACTGCCGTGGGATTAGCCTCCTCAACATCGCATATAAGGTTCTATCGAGCGTATTGTGTGAAAGATTAAAGCCCACCGTCAACAAACTGATTGGACCTTATCAGTGTGGCTTTGGACCTGGCAAATCAACAACCGACCAGATATTCACCATGCGCCAAATCTTGGAAAAGACCTGTGAAAGGAGAATCGGCACACACCACCTCTTCGTCGATTTCAAAGCTGCTTTCGACAGCACGAAAAGGAGCTGCCTTTATGCCACGATGTCTTAATTTGGTATCCCCGCAAAACTAATATGGCTGTGTATGCTGACGTTGAGCAACACCAAAAGCTCCGTCAGAATCGGGAAGGACCTCTCCGAGCCCTTCGATACTAAACGAGGTTTCAGACAAGGCGATTTCCTAACCTGCTTCTGGAGAAAATAGTTCGAGCTGCAGAACTAAATAGGGAAAGTACCATCTTCTATAAGAGTGTACAGCTGCTGGCGTACGCCGATGATATTGATATCATCGGCCTCAACACCCGCGCCGTAGCAATGAACGAGGGCAAGACGAAATAACTCCTGTCATCAAACAAACAGTCGTTGCACTCGAGACTTGGGACTCACGTCACTGTTGACAGTCATAACATCGAAGTTGTAGATAATTTCGTCTATCTTGAAACCAGCGTAAACACCACCAACAATGTCAGCCTAGAAATCCAATGCAGGATAACTCTTGCCAACAGGTGCTACTTCGGACTGAGTAGGCAATTGAGAAGCAAAGTCCTCTCTCGACAAACAAAAACTAAACTCTAAAAGTCACACATAATTCCCGTCCTGCTATATGGCGCAGAGGCTTGGACGATGTCAACAACGGATGAGTCGACGTTGGGAGTTTTCGAGAGAAAAATTCAGAATATCGCATTCGATGGAACGATGAGCGACGACATTGACATAGTTCAGCGAATTAAAAGACAGCGGCTACGCTGGCTAGGTCATGTTGTCCGGGTACACGAAAACACTCCAGCTCTGAAAGTATTCGACGCAGTACCCGCCGGGGGAAGCAGAGGAAGAGGAAGACCGTTGGAAGGACCAAGTGGAGAAGGACCTGGCTTCGCTTGGAATATCCAATTGGCCCCACGTAGCGAAAAGAAGAAACGACTGGCGCGCGGTTGTTAACACGGTTATAATCGCGTAAACGGTGTCTATGCCATTTAAGAAGAAGAATATGTCTTTATGTAAAATGACAGCTAAAACAGGGTTGCAATTATATTTGTGCGTGGCATTGCACGCCATTGCAAATAATTTTCTGCCTGTGTTTGTTGTTGTGCCGGTGCACCAAGAGGAAATATATGAAATTGCAACGTAGGGTTATGCAAGAGCAAGAGAATACCCGTATAGATTTGCAAACAAATGTCACGCAGTTGTCGGCAATATTCATGGTTTGATATCAGATTATTAGCATTACGGTCAAAACATGCAAGCATTTTTGATCATCAAGTTGCTTGCACTTTACATTCCGGTAGTAAAATTACATCAATTTTGACAGGTAGCTTGTGCGCACAACTTGAAAGCAAGTTCTTGATCGTATAACTGTAAAAATTTGTTTTGATCTTCTCTATATTATACACCATAATGTAAAATGTTATTTCATATCATTATAAAACTCGAAATCGAGGTTTTATTGATTACGGTGTAACGTATATGAACAAACTTTAAGACATTTGTTATCAGGCAACTAAAACTTAAGTTTTGTTTCAATGTAAGTAGTTTCTATTTTAAATCGTGCTGCCCTACTTTTGCTAAGTAATAAAAAGTGATGTTACGATATTTGGTAATTTTTGAGAAACCAGTAAATAGTGTTAAATCAGAATTAAAAAAAAAATCGATTTTTTGCATTTTCTTAAAGTATAATTTATACAGAATATAGAAATTGAGTTATTTGGTAATTAGCAAAGGATTCTCGGGCGCTTTGGAACGTTAATTTAAAACTTCAAATACATTTTTCTCAAAACTGTGTTTGGTAGGCCTCAATAAAATTTATACAGCTTTTTGAAAATATGAAATTCTAGGTTCTGAACGAAGGATTTTTTGGATTTTTCGAAAATCTGTAAAAGATGAGGTCACCATTTTGTTAAGAAGAAAAATGCGTCAATTAAGCCGCATATTAACTGTTAATAAAAATATTTGTTTGTCCGATTGACATTTTATAAATTTCTTAAGATTAGTGATGGTCAGCACACTTACTTTATTACTTTTCAAACTATTAACTTTTTTTCAAATTTAAGGCAAGTCAAGTCCAAACCTTGTTTTATGCTGCTTTAATTTTCTTGTTCTTAAATAAAATTATTTACTGGCAACAGATTATTTCAATTTTTTTGAGAGATAAGAAGTAGCATTTGAGGCTTTCAGCTCTTCTGAGATACTGACACCTACACAAATGTGGTGAAAGCTGCCTTCATTTACGTATGTATTATCAGATATTATTGTATTAGATATTGTTACCTACGAAGTGTAACGTTGGTCCATTATTGACGTCAATACTGATATCTTGAACGGTACGTCATTATGTAAATATGTATGCATTTATAATTTTGAATTTTGTGTATTTGTTAATGGGTTGACAACGATTTATTGTTTTATAAAAGATTTAAGTACAAGTGCATTTCCTTTTTTGGATTAGAATAACAAAAACTAACTAACTAAACTAACAGTAATAATTACTGAATTTTTTTAGTTGATTAATTCATGAAATGACCGTTCCAAAAATATCAAGGACTTCCATGACAGTATACACAAATAGTAGTTTTAAGTAGTTTAACTGGGTTAGCTGAAGGAACACAATCAGAAATACGTTTATCATTGGAGACCTTTTTTTAGGTCATTCAATTTCCTACAAAATCTAAGGAACAAGATATTTTTTCAAGTAGTTGGAAGCGAGATATAAATTTTTCTATCTGATAATAAGAAAAAATATAAAACTGTATGTAGGAGGACCTTCCCGTTACAATTAAAAACTCATATTTGGAGAGGCTTTCTTAGAGGTGTCTAGGAACTTATTTTTCCGAGTACCAATAGGAAAAAATTTCTTTTCTAATAGTTATTTATTATAATGAATAAAATACAAATATACAATCAATAAAATCTTTATAAATTAACTAAATAAAATATATTTAAATATAAGGTTGTCAAAAACGTCTTGCGGTATTTTCGCTAGTTGGCGCTGAAAGCGCGTAGTTCTAGTTTTATTCGTCGTATCGGGTCATGCTATACCTATTTGGAAAGCTCCTTTCACGCGCTAACACGTGTTTGATTGATTGTCGTTTCTTTTAAGTCGTTCGTTATAGCGTCGCAAACAGGGAGCAAAATAAAGAGAAAATACGGCATATTTTACAGTACTACTACGTTAAAGGCAAAAATGCATCCCAAGCCGCCAATAAAATTTATGCAGTTTATGGACCGGATACAGTTTCCATTTCCACCGTATAACGATGGTTTCAATGTTCTGGTGTAGAGGTGGTCGAAGATGCGCCACGCTCCAAAAGGCCTGTCGTCGAAAATGGCGATAAAATCGCTGAATTGGTCGAAAGAGACCGGCATAGTAGTCACCAAACCGTTATAAGCCATTTGGAGAAGCTTGGAGTCAATAAGAAGGTCGATGTATGGGTGCCACATGAATTGATTCAATAAAAATACCGCAAGACTTTTTTGACAATCCATTATGTACAAAAGTAAATAACCATACACTTTTATTTTCTATCGAAGCGGAAACATTTGAATTTTCTTAAAGAACATATACATATATTTAATTCATACAAAGTAATGAAATAATCGAAAATACCCAAATCCGTACAGGCATTCTTCAAGATTGTCTATTAAGTTAGGTTAGGCTAGATAGCTGATCCCTCAGCATTGCTTTTTGGTGGTGTGCCTACTTAGATTAGTACGGTTTGGGAAACCGATAAAAAACTCCTTCAGTTGGATATCGCCCTAAACCTAACACAAATCTGCAAATATGCTTTGTTTTTATTTCTGGTATTTCACCTGGATTTTCTAATTCAAATTGTCTTAGCGGTTCCATCTCATCTTTTTTCATGCTGCTGAAACAACTGGCATGTGGTAAAAGGTTCAGCCTAACCGCATGAATCCCGTTCGGACATTGCCCAGTTAGAACTCCTACAATTTTACCTTTGACAATGATTGGTATATGAATTTGGTCGTAAATTTAAGAATCGGCCTGAAATTAAACTCTAA
Organism: Bactrocera correcta; assembly: GCA_027475135.1. NCBI lineage: Eukaryota > Metazoa > Arthropoda > Insecta > Diptera > Tephritidae > Bactrocera > Bactrocera correcta. The sequence goes on along the minus strand of CM050323.1, from coordinate 85,609,669 downwards.
AATATTGCTTCGAAAAGCAAAAGTCAAAAATTTTGTTAAATTACCAGCCTTTATATAGTGAGTTGTTATTAAGTATTATATATTTGGCATTCTTCGGAGTAGCCTGTTTTTAGTATCTCGAAACGCCGAAACAATGCGAAAAAATGGAGTTATAAATTTAAATCGACACAACAATAATTTTTTCAACTCAATTTATATAATTTCGGTTATTTCGCGCTGAAACAGTTTAAAGTATATTTAAACAGCTTTTCTTTGGCTAATGATAACTTTTACATCCATTTTAAGAGCCTTAATTAATTATTGATCAACAACTCGTTTTATATAGTCATTGTACGATTTAGGAACTTATTATCAACCACATATTTTTTATTAACATAACCAAAATATTGCTATAAGTGGTTGTATACGTATAAGTGTATGTACCCGTGTTTCACAGTAAATAATTTAAATTTCGATTAAAAGTGCATTAACACTTACGTGAGCTAACTATAGACGATACGATCTCAAAATTCGCGCGATACTTAATTTGAGTCGTTTGGTTTGTTTTTGTTATAAATATACGTTTAGCAGCGTTACAAATGATCACGTAACAGTTTCAATGCATTCGCCTTTGCACTAAAAGAAATTTGATTATAGTCGCTTGTATAAATACCAAATTTGAGGTGCTCTGGTTTTAAATTATTTAAATCTTTGCTTTTGATTGTGAGTTTTGCGGCGTTTGTATTTTTACCTGCCCACTAAACACGATATAAATTATCTCCATTATCTCGTCATTTTATCAGTTTATTTGATCATTTACGCTACCACTGCAATGTTGTCATCGATGACATATGTATACAGTAAAGTTACCATAATTTGTTTTATCATAAATATCAGAGGGCACATTGGTTCAATTCATTTGTCAAGTGTTCTTAATATTATCTTTAAAGCATTCGTAATTTAAGTGAGAATAAAATAAACTTCACAAATTATACGAGGCATTATGTTATTTTATTCAATAAATTTTTTTGAAAGCCTGGCGTTTTTCGTTTACCCCAAGCAATAAATAAATACCAAGTCAAATTATTTACGGGAATAGAAGCTGTATGCAATAGCGGTCTAATATCGACGTTTCTGACAAATGAGCAGCCTCAGGACTCCAACTAGGGCAATATAGAAACCAACAAGTAACAAATCTCATACATACGCAGGCGAAATCTTATAGAATGACAGAAATAGATTAAGAATGCCATAGAATGAGGGAGACACAGCGCCAAAGACCTGGCATTTCATTAGGGTTTCGCAAATAATTGGTAAATCTTTTCTACTTTATTAAAAATAATTGAAGAACATATCTATTTTTGTTTAAATTATTACAAATAGTTTTGTTTAGTATTGTATATATTATGTGGGTGAAAGTGGGCCTCCTGGAGAACCGAACACCTAAAAAGTTTCGGTAACTTCTTTTCTATTTTTAAGCTCTTTTATTTAAATCTCTATGCCTATTTCGATCAGACGATCTCAGCTGTTGGCGACCATATGATTTTTTGTTACTTTTATTTATCTACAATGAACTAGGGTTATGAAAACGTCGCTGAAAATATAATACTGTTCAATAGTATACCCTGTTCAGAATATAATAATAACAGCAAGTTTACGCAGATACGAGATTTATATACATATTCATACATATACATATATATATGAACAGTTTACAAGAATTTGTGTATAATATTATATTAATATTAATTATTTTGTTGCTCGTTTACTCCTGGATAAAAAACGCTATGAGTATGTATAATAAGTATATAAATCCTGGAGAAGTACTTTTTTAGGTCACCTAACGTTGATTTCATAATAATAATACCCAATGATTACCCTCCTCCCGCCCAACCGACGCGAGGGGCGCAATCCGCGAACGAGCGGAATTAGCCGAGTCATAAAAGGCAAGAGAGTTTTAAGCGTTTAAGATCGCAACGCTGCTCAGCTACAGGAACAAAAATTTCAATAGCCAAAATTAAGAATTAGATTAAAGTTTATTATTTTTAAATGTTACTTGTTAAGAGTAGATAAAATAATGTTTTTAATGGTAAGTATGTTAGATCAAATGTGCTGGAATGAGAATTGACATCATGACACGTACGGCAGAATGGTTCGTTTAACTCAAAATTTGCTCTAGAAAAATTTAAAAGTAAGGGTCTAAACTGCCTGGTAGAGTGAGCGGGAACGTTCAAATTAATATCAGATAAGAGAGATGGGCTACAAACTAACCCATTCATGAGTTTTACAAGAAATATTATACCAATCATCTCCCTACGACTAGAATTTAGATTTAATCTGAAATCCCCATGCAAATGATTTCAGCCAAAAAGTAAAAATTGTTTTTGAATGGACTCTAACTTATCCGAATGAACTTGGTAACTAGGGTTCCAAACCACAGAAGCATACTCTAATATAGGCCTCACCAGAGATGTAAAAAGAAATTTTTGTGGTAAGCGGATCTCTAAATTTTTTAGACCAACGTTTAACAAAACAAAGAGCATTAAAAACTGTGGAAGATGCGTGAGGATTAAATTTGAGTTTGGGGTCCATAGTTACTCCCAGGTCAACAAAACTGCATACATGTTCCAACCTAAAGTTTTGTATTGTGTATGAAGTAGGGTCTACAGCTCTACGTGAAAAGCAAATCGTTTTGCATTTTTTAAGGTTCAATGGCATGTCATTTTTATCACACCAAGAAACTAAGTTGTTTAAGTCTGTTTGCAACTGACATCCAGTATACGTTTTAAAAAGTTTTACATTATCAGCATATAATAAAACTTTTAAAAATTTAACAACAGATGATATGTCATTAATAAATAACAAGAACATAATTGGATCAAGATGGCTACCTTGATTAATGCTTGAAGGAACATTGATTATGCCAGAAAAAGTATCGTTAAATATGACTTGTTGAATTCTATTACTAAGATAAGAAGCAACCCATTTTAGAAATATTGGTTGAAAACCAAGAAGATCAAGTTTATTCAAAAGAATTGAATGGTTTACTTTATCAAAAGCTTTACTAAAATCTGTGTATATAACATCAGTATTCTTATTCTCCCTAAAGCCCGTTGATACATGTGATACAAATTCAAGCAAATTAGTTATTGTAGATTTCCCTTTACGAAAACCTTGCTGAGTACAAGAAATCAGTGGAGAGATCCGGAAGCTATTGCAGACAACTTTGCTACTCCCCTATAGCTTTCAATAGATGAGCTAAATCCACTCTTATGTAAAGGAATTATAAATGACTTTTTCCATATGGATGGAAATTAGCCTTGCATAAGAGATGAATTAAATAGTTTTGTTAGGGGTTGGTATGTATATTTGTCATATTTCCTAAGAAAGCATGAGGGAATCATATCTGGGCCATAATTATATGATTGTTCTAACATATTTAACGGATATAAGATGTCTGCTTCGGAAATGGTAGGTTCAGAAATCGGACATAGCTTGTGCTGATGCGGAACATTTCTTTGAGATTTTGGAGAGTATTTGGAAAGAATTCAGCGAGCATATTAGAAATGGTGTGATTGTCACTAGACATACTAGACTTATATTTCATAACGGACGGAAAATTACAAATCCTGCGTTTAAAGTTGACGAAACCATAGAACAATTTTGGATTACTATTAATTAATATTAATTATTATAATATATTTTGTTAAGTTCAGTAAATTGTCGACGCAATTTAGAATATTTTGAATAGTCAGCAACTAAACTAGTTTTTTTTTAAGTTTAAAAGCACGGGATTTTCTATTTTTTAATTTACATAATTCTTTCGAAAACCTTACATTGAAACTCTTTTTTTCAGTAACAACACACTTCGGAATATATTTTTCAAATAAATCAATAGTTTAATTAAAGTGGGAAGCACTAAATTCAGTATTGCCTCTGTAATCTGCCCAAGTTACTTTAGAAAGTTCATAATAAATCTTCCTAAAATTTGCTTTCGCAAAGTTGAACCTAAAGCAAAGGTCTTGTGTATTATTATGAGCATATTGGCTATGATATCGATGCTTATTTCCAAAGCAGGATGATACGGGTCCTCTGGCCGACCCAAAGGATCCCATCGGACAACAGAGAACATTGAAGCGTTATCAACATAAACCAGATCTAAGAACTGACCATACTCGTTTGAAATTAAATTAATTTAGTTAAGACCCAACTCCGAAATTTCATCTAGGAACTAATCATCAATAGATTTCCATGATACACACGGTAAAATGAAATCTCCCAAAATAATCATGGAATCAGTATTATTAGCCATTGAGAAAACATTATTTATTAATGAAGCCTGCTGCTTATATACAGATATGCTCGAGTGAGGCGGCGTATAAGATAAAGTTAAGTAGATATGCCACTATTAGCGCAAACACGAATGCACTTAAATTCTATGAAGTCTGCATGCGGAACATCGACTTCTTCAGATGGAATTGAAGAATGAACAGCAAACAAGACACCACCTCCTTTTCTGTTCTACTTTTATATTAATTTCGTTTAGATATTCTTATTATATCTTAACTCCAGGAGTATATCTGTATATAGCTATTTAAGTAAGTGGTTGACATTTCATAACTGTGAAATCTAACTTCATGCTAATACCATGTTCAGACCGACACTTAATCTCACGATTTCGACTGTTGAGTAGTTTATTCCACTAATCTTATAAATTTATCAAGATTTCGCCATACAAAAATGACAGTTCAAAAACACCTTGTCGAAGTGATTTGAAAGTGATCCACTCTAAATCTCTCGGTGCGACTCTGATTTTGGGGCATCTACTAGTCAGCATTGGAAATCTATTACATTTTCAGCTGATTTAGACACTAAAAAGGGAAAAACATATAAACAAACCAATTTTTTTTAAAGCAATGAATGTAGTTTCACTTGAAAATCGACTTCCCAATTGAAAAAATGCGACCATTATTTCCATTACATGGAAAATATTTAAAGGAAGACGGCTTTTATTACAAAATACTATACGACAATGTTTCCTTTTAATAAATATTAAGCGATGTGAATTCCTGAATGGCAAAAACAGCTTTTTAATCATCTGTCTAACACTGTCAGTGAAAACGGGCTGATTAGTGAAGAGATGAAATGTAATCTAACCACTTAAAATGTTTGGTGGGAACATAGTATAACTTTTGAACACATACTCAGAAATAAGTAAGCAGCAGTACTATCAATATTAAAGTGTTTATTACAACCATCGTAAAGGAGGAGGAGGAGAGAAAGTATCAGCTGATGTTATGTAAACAAAGGCATATCTGAGAGGTGCCTATGTAGAAACGTCAAGAAGAGTTTGGGGTTGAATTTCTATTGGAATTCAAGATGGTCGACTTTTAACCAGAAAATGGTTGCATTGTGTTATTTTCTTAAAATTTATGGAAAAGTTGTCCCAAAAATATTGGTTGTAAACAAAACTTTAATATATTTTCGAAAGAAAATCGTTTTATTTTATTATATACGAGCAAATACATGAAAAATTAAGTTTTTTATTTATGCCCCTTCTTAACTGAGGTAAGATAATAAATGTTCACCACAGAAGAATTTAGGTGCAAATAAGCAACCATGCCAAATAGTGGAGTCCAGAATATGTTTATTCACGGCCAAATTTGTATTATAGCAAGTTCGTTTTTATTTCATTATTTTAATCTGCACGTATGGGGATACACTTAAAATACCGAAGCTCAAGATGCCGACCCATAAAAATCCCGACAACATTCAAATATCTTGCCAGTATTGCTATTGAGCATGGCGAAATAATGTTGCGTAAGCTAATTTAAACTACTTTTTATGAAAGAAATATATTTTCTGTATTTTTACTATAAAGATATTGCAAATTTAAAAAATAATTTCTTTAAGAAGCCTATTAATGTAAAAACTTAGTTTAGAACTAAAAACTAACATGGTAATTTTTTATGTAAAGAGTTGTTAATAAAATATACATATATTATATTTTCGTCGCTAAATGCTGAAAAACTGACTAAATCGGTTAGAGCAAACAAAATCATACCCACATTCTTATACAAACACTCCATTTGGGAACGGGTAGGATTCCTGATCGCCGGCGTATAGCTAGATTCTAATACCATGTTCAGACCGACACTTAATTACACGATTTCGGCTGTTGAATGGATTATCCCACTAATCTTAAAAATTTATCAAGATTTCGCCATACAAAAATGACAGTTTCAAATCGCTTCATTGAAATGACATTACATTATCACAGCTGATTTAGACACTACAAAGGGAAAAAAATTTAAACAAACAATGAATCTAATTTCACCTGAAAGTCGACTTAACAAAAGAAAAAATGCATACACTATTTTTATTATATGGAAAATATTTGAAAAAAGACGACTTTTATTTCAAAATACTATATGACAATATTTTCTTTTAATAAATATTAAGCGATGTGACTTCATGAATGACAATAACAGTTGTTTTTTGATCTTTCTAACGGCAGTGAGAACACTGTTGGGTTATGAAATGATTAAATGTAATCTAATCTTTGAAATTTTCGGTCTGAACGTGGTATAACATATAGAAAGTGTATGTAGTTTGTGATTAAACAAATTTATACTTAAAGGTTGGTATCCAGCTCTCAAGTAATTGCTCAAGAAAAAATACATTATTTCTTCAAGTTAATCTGACAGCAAGTTACGTATTGTGAATGATCCACATTAGAAAAGCAAGAGAGAATAAACAAAGAAAATAAACTTTGTGCGTAATATGTATGTATGTATGTGTGTTGTAACATAAGTATTTTCCTTGCGATTTAAGGAATGTTGTACATAATTGGTAAGTTTTAAACAACACTTCAAAATAAAATATACTTCATAATAATGATTTTAACAAATTTAAGCTTAGTATCCAGCTCTCAAGAAATGTAAGAACTTCATATGAAAAAAACGCTTAAGAAACGGTCAAGTAACTTTCCTGCGATAAATTTACTTGTGCTAGTATGCAGCTCTAAAGAAATCTAGTACTAATTTTTAATAAATTTTTTCATTTAAATGCGAATATGGCAAACCTGGTTTTGCGAAGAAACATGAAATCAACAATTGTTTCTTAGAGGAAATTCAAAGTAATCGTTAAATTCGTCCTAAATTAGTTAAAATCATTATTATGAAGTATATTTCATTTTGAAATGTTGTATAAAACCTACCAATTATCAGCAACATTCCTCAAATAGCAATGTAAATATTTATGTTACTACATACATACAAAATACGCACAAAGTTTGTTTTCTTTGTTTATTCTCTCTTGCTCTTCTAATGTGGATCATTTACAATGCGTAACCAGCTGTCAAAATTACTTGAGAAATAATGTATTTTTTTCTTGAGTAATTACTTGAGAGCTGGATACCAATCTTTAGGATGAATTTAACGATTACTTTGATGATATTGATATCATCGGTCTCAACACCCGCGCCGTTAGTTCTGCTTTCTCCAGACTGAACAAGGAAGCAACGCAAATGGGTCCGGCAGTGAACGAGGGCAAGATGAAATATCTCCTGTCATCAAACAAACAGTCGTCGCACTCGCGACTTGGCTCTCACGTCACTGTTGACAATCATAACTTTGAAGTTGTAGATAATTTCGTCTATTTAGGAACCAGCATTAGCACCACCAACAATGTCAGCCTGGAAATCCAACGGAAGATTACTCTTGCCAGCAGATGCTACTTTGGACTGAGTGAAAAGTAAAGTCCTTGAATAATTTCACTAACTCACCGCTTTTGTTGTGCCCTTATGATAGGTGATGAGCAAGAACAAGTGTCTCGAACTCCGACACTATTAACTGCCGATTTAAAAACCGAAAACTGTTGGTTGTAGAAAAGGAACTGGATACTTAAAACGCGGAAACACTGTTGGTTTTACAGAAAACTGGATATTTAAAACCGCCGAAAAACTGTTGGTTTTAGAGAAAACTGGATATTTAAAACGCCGAAACACTGTTGGTTTTTCAGAAAACTGGATATTTAAAACCGCCGAAAAACTGTTGGTTTTAGAGAAAACTGGATATTTAAACCGCCGAAACACTGTTGGTTTTACAGAAAACTGGATATTTAATACCGCCGAAAAACTGATGGTTTTAGAGAAAACTGGATATTTAAAACGCCGAAACACTGTTGGTTTTAGAGAAAACGCTCGTTCTAGAAGTTTCGCCCACGCGTTGTAGTCGCGGTTAAAGTTGCAAACGAAGTGAGATGCGGTTGTCCTTTTGGTCCCCTTTTTTGTGTGTGGAATCAGCTGGTGTGTAGTGTGGAAAGTAAGCTTTGTTGGTTTGTGACGTGGATATGATGAAGGTGCGTGTCAATGTTGTGAAGTTGAGTTGGAATGTGTGATCGTGTGGTGGGTGTGTAAATGCCCGGGGGAGATGCTCATTTGTACATCCTGGCCCCCCTAGGCGAGTATTCAGCCTAGTAGCCTCAGAAGTTGTTGCAGTGCTGCAACAACGTTGCTGAGGCCTGTCCTACGACGCGCTTGCGGCCTAGGATGGCGCCTCCGATGCTGGGTGGCCTGGTGATGCTGGCGCCTGGCGCGGTACTCCTCCGCAGTGAAGGCGTGCCTTCGCGGTTGCGGTCGCGGGAGTCGGCGGCTGGCAGTACGGCCGCGAAGGGGATGACGACGCTCAACGTCGGGTCCGGCATTGCGGTGGAACATTGTGTGATGGTGACCCATACACACCTGGCACTGATACCCTGTGGTACATTCGCGAGTTTGGTGGGTAGGCGCCAGACAATTTAAGCAATGCCCGTGGGCCTGGGCGACCTGCTGGCGTTGCTGAGGCGTCATCCCCTTACATATGCCACAATGTGGCAATCGGTGTCGGCGGCGGCATAGCGCGCATTGAAGTGGTGCTGGTTCCGGAGCCCGTGCTTGCGGGTCACTACGCGGAGCTGTCGGAACTTCTCGGTGGGCTGCGGTATTGATGGTTGTTCGCGGCGCTGCTACAGGGGTAGCTTTAGGGCGCGGAACAGTCACGGCCGAACGTACGGAGGGCGTTGGAGTAGTGGGCCTCTCTTCTTCCATATTGACCTGTTAAGAAATAGGTTTTTTTTTTTAATTATCATATATATATGTGTATATAATCATATGGCCGGTGGTGGCACGTAATGTGGCAGAAGTGAGTCGTCGTGTGGATCGACTTTCCCTTTGGTTTGGGTTTTTGGTGGCTATTTATTTATAATGGGTGCGTTTACTATTATACATACATATACATAAGTTTTTCTTTTATTTATCTCCTTGTTTATTGATTGCGGTTACGTTACGATTTTATCTGCGGTTGGCAAAAAGCATAATTTAACGAGCGGTCTAGTTAGCGTTCCCGATTGTGTACGGAGATCGACTACGCGAATATGACCGTCGGAGCCGTAGTAGAGCTTCTCTATGCGGCCAAGCCGCCATTCGGTAGGGGGGAGACAATCGTCATTTATTAAGACACAATCTCCAAGCTTAGGCGCATGTTCTGTGATTTTCCATCGGTACCTTCTGTGGAGGTCCTTTAAATAATCATCTTTCCATCGGCGATTGAAGTCGTGATGGAGAATCTTAATTCTTTCCCAACGGTTTAATAAGGAAAGCGACTCCACGCCTGGCTCAGGTGTGGCCAGAATGGGCGCTCCTTTAAGAAAATGCCCTGGCGTGAGGGCAGTAAAATCTGAGGGATCTTGCGAGAGTGCAGCGAGAGGCCGCGAGTTAAGAACGGCTTCAATTCTAGTTAAGAGTGTCGTGAACTCTTCATAATTGAATTTATAGTTGCCAGCTAGCTTCTTGAAATGAGATTTGAAACTTTTTACGGCTGACTCCCATAAGCCACCCATGTGAGGGGCGCTTAGGGGGATAAACTGCCAATTGATACCTTGAGGAGCGTATTTTTGGACAATTTCCGGTGAGACTTGTTTTGTGAAGTCCACAAACTGGTTTTCGGTAGCTCTTTGAGCTCCGATAAATGTTTTACCATTATCGCTCATGATTTTTGATGGAAAGCCTCGTCGTCCGACGAAACGAGCAAAAGCCGCAAGAAAAGCCTCCGTCGTCAGATTCGTACATAGCTCAAGGTGTACTGCTTTTGTCGTGAAACAGACAAAAACAGCCACATAGCCTTTCATGAGGGTAGGAGACCTTAGCATGGATGCCTTTATTATAAAAGGCCCAGCAAAATCTACACCTGTAGTGGTGAAAGGCAGAGCAAAATTGCAGCGTTCAGGTGGAAGTGCTGCCATAATCTGCGATCGCATTTTCTGCTTATGCATAGTGCAGATTTTGCACATGAAAATGCATTTCTTTATTTGGGGCTTCAGTCGGGGTATGTACAGCTCTTGGCGGACCATATGTTGCATGAGGCGATGTTCGGCGTGGAGCAATAGGATGTGGATATATCTAATAAATAAAATGGCAAACGGACACCTCTCTGGTATGATTATAGGGTGGCGTTCATTGTACGTTAGGCTTGAATTAGCAAGCCGACCATTCGCACGAAGTAAACCCTTCGTATCTAGAAATGGGTTGAGGACTAAGAGTGAGCTCTTTTTATCGATAGGCTTCGACTCTCTTAGTAATTCTATGTCGCGGCTGAAGTAGCGCGTTTGGGTTGATGCGATAAGAGCGGCCTTTGCTTTTTGTAAGTCTTGGTGCGTCAATTTATCGCAATGGAGATCAGTTGCTCCTTTAACTTTAAGTTTAAGCCGCTCTAAAAACTTGAGCATATAGGCAACTACCCGGAGGGCTCGGGGGAACGATGAAAATCGTTCAAGGATGTCAGTGTCATCCAGTGTTGCATGATAAGTGTCGATTTTACGACTTTCTGGGGCAAGTATGTTGCGCATGGGCGATTGTGGCCAAGAATCGGGAGATTCTGTTAACCATCGGGGGCCATTCCACCAGAGGGTGGAGGTGGCAAGATGCAGAGGCTTGTATCCTCTTGTACCTAGATCAGCAGGATTGTCAGCACTGGCTACGTGACGCCAAGTGGCTGATCCTACTAGGTCAAGTATTTCAGATGTGCGGTTAGAAATATAAGTTTTCCACGCATGTGGTGGTTTTTCTAACCAGGCTAGAACTATCTCGGAATCGGACCATAAATATAATCTATATTTCGCCATCTTTAAGTGGGTCTGCACCATTGAAGCTAGCTTTGCTAGTAGCAGAGCGCCACAGAGTTCAAGTCGTGGGAGACTTAGCGTTTTTAGAGGCGCAACTTTTGCCTTTGCTGTTAATAAGTAACTTGTAGTTGCGACATCGGTTTGTGTACGCACATATACAGTGGCACAATATGCCTTTTCAGAGGCGTCGCAGAAGCCGTGTAGTTCCACTTTGTATTCGGGGGAATAGTTTACCCACCGTGGAATTTGTATCTTCGAGATGTCGTTCAAATTATTAGCGAACTGGGACCATTTTTCTAAGCGAAGAGGTTTCACTTGTTCGTCCCAGTCGGTTCCGTCTAGCCATAATTCTTGAATCAAGATTTTCGCTTGTATCATAATTGGCGAAAGCCATCCTGCGGGGTCAAAAAGTTTTGCCACCGAGGAGAGAATTTGGCGTTTTGTAATGGCGGATAACGCGGATATGGACTCAGTCGTGTATGAAAACTGGTCCGATATCGCATTCCATTGGATGCCTAGTGTTTTTGTTGTACTATCCTTTTCAAATATAAGGAAATTAGTATCCAACAAATGGTCTTTAGGAATATTTTTTAAAATATTTGGGTGATTGGCAGTAATTTTTTTTAAAGGAAACCCTGCGGTATTGAGGGCATTTATTACCTGTGATAAGGTCTCGTATGCTTGTGGAAGACTGTGGCTTCCAGACAGGATGTCGTCTACATACGTTTGCGTTTTTAAGACTTGTGTTGCCAGTGGAAATTCTGGCTTTGTGTCTTCTGCCAGTTCGTGTAGTGTACGAATGGCTAGATATGGGGCACAGTTTACGCCAAAGGTAACTGTTTTCAATTTAAAGTCGCGTAGTATACTATTGGCAGATTTTCGGAAAATAATCCGCTGGAAATCTTGATCATCTTTATGAACCAGTATCTGTCGATACATCTTTTCGACATCCCCATTGAATACGTATTTGTATATACGCCAGTTCAATATGAGAAGCATTAAATCTGGTTGGAGTGTGGGTCCCGTAAATAGAATATCATTTAGGGAATTACCTGAGCTCGTGGATCGTGATGCATTGAAGACCACTCGAACTTTTGTTGTTTTCTTCTCAGGCTTTACTACTGCATGATGTGGCAAGTAGAAGGAGTAATATTTGCCTCTTATGATTTTTTCACATGGGCTTATTTCCTCCATGTGATCTAAATGAAGGCATTCTTCCACGACACCATGATAAACTTGTTTAAGCTCACCTTTTTTAAGTAGGTTTTTCTCCATACTTAGAAACTGCTGTATTGCAGTGGTGCGAGAGTGACCTAAGGCGAGTGTGTCTGGAAATTGTTGTTTTATTGGTAGTCGTACGACATACCGACCATTATCTGATCGAGTAGTTGTGGCTTTGTAAAAGTCTTCACAATACTGATCTTCAGGTGTTGTAATTGGAATGGGGGGGAGTTCTTCTACCTCCCAAAATCTTCTCAATTGTGAATTGAGGTACTCGTTTGAGATTTCCTCAACTTGAGTTGTCATGGCTGTGACTGGTTCCGCAACTAGTCCACTTAGGACCCATCCGAAAATGGTATTTTACGCCAGTAGTGTTTTCGAAATTTTTTCAACACCTTCTAGTATAATTTGCGATATGAGATCGCTGCCTAATAGAAGGTCTATTTGAGCGGGGGTGTTGCAGTTGGGATCTGCTAGAGTGAGATGTGAAATCTTATCCCACTGCTTGCTATTTATTTGATAACTTGGAAGCATGTTTGTCAGTTGCGGTAAGACAATAGCATTTGCTTGAATGCGCTTATCCGCTTGGGGGGAAATTAGGATAATGGGGCAGATTTTATGTGAGTTTTGTACTACTCGTCCGCCCATTCCCGTAATTTCATAGTTGGCATGTTTTGTTGGCAGTTTTAGCCTATTTTGTGCCCTAGACGCTATGAATGATCGTTGCGATCCTTGGTCTATTAGGGCTCTTAGTTTGAACAGTTCTCCTCGATGTTCGATGGAGACAACTGCTGTAGGTAATAGTACCCTACTGTGGTTTTCGCTATGTAGCGTTTGAGTTTTTATTGCCTTTGAACAACATGGTGTCTCTTGGCAATTTTCTTGAGGTTTTGTTTCGGGAGTTGCTGTGGCAACTAAACCCGTGGCTTTTTTTGAAAAAGCGCTGCTATGAGATGTGTTGGGAAAGTTATTGAGATGTAACATAGAATGATGCCTTTTGTGGCAATATACGCAATTAAATTTGCTTTCGCAAGTATTAAGATTGTGTGAGTGGGACAAGCAGTTTGTACAGAGTCTTTTTGACCTGACAAAGTTGTTCCTTTCAGTGACATTCATTTTTTTAAATTTCTCGCAAGCTTTTAACTTATGCCCTCCAGAACATAGTTCGCATGACGTGAATTTATTTTGTTCAGATGTGAACGACTGTGTTTTGAAAAAGCTTCTGTTTAAATTATTGTTGCTTCCGGCTTGGGGTCTATTGAAGCTTCGATTTAAGTCTTGTTGAACGTTTTTAGTTCTGACTACTTTTTTGTCTACCCTTTCGGCAATTTCGTATTGGGTAGTTAAGAAATCTTTCATTTGCTGCCACGTTGGGCATTTTCTTCTTGATGAGAGCGATTGCTCCCACAAAAGTAATGATTTTTCTGGTAATGCGGCGGTACATATGTTTACCAGAATAGGATCCCAATTGTGAGTGGGAATATTTTGTGTCGATAGAACCGACAAACAATTTGAAACAGTGGATTCTAGTTTCATGAACTCTTCACTGGTTTCTCTTTGAATTTTTGGCAAGTTCATAAGTATCGTTATTTGCCTGTCAACTAATATTCTCTCATTTTCGTATCTTTGTCTTAAAGCTTCCCAAGCTAAATTAAAATTATCGTCATTCAATGCGAACTGCTTGACTATTACGCCTCTCATTTTCGTATCTTTGTCTTAAAGCTTCCCAAGCTAAATTAAAATTATCGTCATTCAATGCGAACTGCTTGACTATTACGCCTGCTTGACCTTTAGTTTTGTATCGGAGGTGATACAATTTTTGCGCTTGTGATAATTTTGAATGATTTATGTACACGGCTGTAAACATGTCCCGGAAGGACGGCCATTGTTCATAACCTCCATGAAATATTTCCGTATCACACGCCGGCACTTTGAGATGTATGCCTGAACTTGCCTCTTGGGCTTGTAATTGTGGTAACTCTACTCTACTGTGGGGAGTAGGTGCAATTGCCTTCATAAGCTTTAATTGATCTGATATCATTGCTTTTGTGTCTTCATAGCGGTCTAAGCAATTTTCGTATTTGGCGTAAGCCGAAGTTTTGAAATTTTCAGGTAGATCTGAATCATCAGTTTCTACTACTGCGTCGTATGCCGCTTGGAGGCGTGTCCAAAAATTGTCAATAGATTTATTTTTAATTTCTAGCACCGATTCAGAGTTGTCCTGAATCGGAGAAGATGCAAATCGAGTGCAGTATTTAATTAAGCTGTCACTCTCGGAAATGAATTTAATATACGAAATGTCTTTCCCCCTTTTTTGCTTTGTAGCACCTTGCTTTGAGCGTGTAGCTTCAGCAGGCGTACTTGGGCTTTTATCGTCATTAGTCATTTTCGGAATTCTTAAGAATTCTGCCTTAGATTCTTTTGAGTCAGTGCTCATTCAGAAAATTTTAATTAATAAAATATATATGTATATATATTTTATTATAATATAGATATATGGTACCGAAAACTCTTTTCAATAAATAAGTGTTAATATTGCCGAACAAATTTGTAAGTAAAATATACGTGACCGAAAGCTCTTTTTTTTTTTTTAAATATTAAATAAGAACTGTTAGTTTAGTAAAAGATTTTTTAAAAAATGCGTTTATCGCTTTTTTTTTTTTTTCGTTCGTATAAAATGTTTATTACGGATTTATTTGTATACCCTTGTTGCAGCGCGCACTAAAACAAGGTCAATATCCTTTGTACATACTTGTGGATTTTATGTGCATATAGTATGCGTTAAATAAAATATGTGCAATTATGCTTGTTCTTGTGTGACAAGGAACAAGATAAATGCTAGAAATCGCCAAAATTGGACTTTCAATGTATGTGTGTATGTATGTACAAAGGTAAGTAATTAGTTTGCAATATTTAATTTCTGACCCAATATTCTTTGATTTTCCGCACCCAAATATATTTTCCGAATATCTCTTGATTAATTGTATCCTATTTTTTTGTTTTTTAGGTATACGCATGTGAGAATATAAGGCAATATCGAAATATTTCGCGATTGTGTACTCGCGTTCAGAAATATGCGCAAAAGCGCTAATGTAGAATATATATGTATGTATATGTATATATGGTACATATGTATATGTATCAATTTTAGTTATATAATGTATATAATCCGCTTGAGGATATGTGTATATGTATATTTGCACTTATTCCCTTTTATGTTGTATTACTCTTGCGATTTTTGCTTACTTTTTGGAAGCAATTCCTCTCACAGCTTAATAAGCTGAAGAGGTATTGTTCGTATAATTGGCAAGTGTCCCTCTCACAGTTACTGAGCTGGAGCGGTATTGCCAGAATAATTTGAAAATATTGAATTTTTTCTCTGTGGGAATTGTGTGTATTGTATACACGAAGGTAAGTTTAAAAAGCAAGGAATAACTATTGTTTAGTTAAATATATTTAAATATATATATATATATATACTGTGGATACATATATACATATATATTATGTACCGTATTGGATTCTACCGGTACTTAAATTTGCCGCTGATTTAGAATTTTTACAAACCGTTCTTATAAAACGGGTTTAATTTCTTTCGGTTCTTTTATATTGACCGTTTGTGCCCCTCTACATACATATATACATATAATAAATGAAATCAAAAAGGAATTGACGCACTCACTCTGCTTTTCCTCAAGGACTTTGGGTTCAGTAATTTGGTGAAAGGTGGTGTGTATCTTTCTTGCTTATCTGGTGGGATTTCGTTCCTACGCCGGCGTTCCGCTTTCTTGTGTATGTTTTCTACCAAGCAGCTTGTGACATCTAGAAGGAAGCGTCGGAGACCCTGTGACGATTAGCTTCGGTGCAGCCGGTGTTAACGTTTTCTGTTCTTTTATTTGTTTTTAGTATGTTTTATTTTTTTTTTTGATTTGTATTTTGTTTGTTAAAAGTTCGCGCCCGTATTTTATTAATTTATTTTATTTTCGCGCCCGTATTGTATATGTTAGTTTGCACCCACTTTTGATTAATGCGTTATTTGTTAATTTAGAGCTATCACAATTTTGCACATTATTATATTATTCCAATGCACTGCTTCTGGTTTTAGGTTTAAATAAATTATTATTTTTTTTTTCTTTTTTTTTCTTTTTTCACCACACTTTTTTGTATGTTATATATAAGAATGTATGCATGTATATATGTAGATTTCGTGCCACTTCGTTCTTATATATTTTTCTCGGTGTCACTGCACTGTTTTCAAATGGAAACCGTTTTTTTTTTTTTTTTTGTTTTTTAACGTTTCACCAATGTGCCGTTCCTTTTGCCTCGAAGGACCATGAATAATTTCACTAACTCACCGCTTTTGTTGTGCCCTTATGATAGGTGATGAGCAAGAACAAGTGTCTCGAACTCCGACACTATTAACTGCCGATTTAAAAACCGAAAACTGTTGGTTGTAGAAAAGGAACTGGATACTTAAAACGCGGAAACACTGTTGGTTTTACAGAAAACTGGATATTTAAAACCGCCGAAAAACTGTTTGTTTTAGAGAAAACTGGATATTTAAAACGCCGAAACACTGTTGGTTTTTCAGAAAACTGGATATTTAAAACCGCCGAAAAACTGTTGGTTTTAGAGAAAACTGGATATTTAAACCGCCGAAACACTGTTGGTTTTACAGAAAACTGGATATTTAAAACCGCCGAAAAACTGATGGTTTTAGAGAAAACTGGATATTTAAAACGCCGAAACACTGTTGGTTTTAGAGAAAACGCTCGTTCTAGAAGTTTCGCCCACGCGTTGTAGTCGCGGTTAAAGTTGCAAACGAAGTCAGATGCGGTTGTCCTTTTGGTCCCCTTTCTTGTGTGTGGAATCAGCTGGTGTGTAGTGTGGAAAGTAAGCTTTGTTGGTTTGTGACGTGGATATGATGAAGGTGCGTGTCAATGTTGTGAAGTTGAGTTGGAATGTGTGATCGTGTGGTGGGTGTGTAAATGCCCGGGGGAGATGCTCATTTGTACAGTCCTCTCTCGGCGAACAAAAGCCAAACTCTATAAGTCGCTCATAATTCCCGTCCTGCTATACGGTGCAGAGGCTTGGACGATGACAACAACCGATGAGTCGACCTTAAGAGTTTTCGAGAGAAAGGTTCTGCGAAAGATTTATGGTCCTTTGCGCATTGGCCACGGTGAATATCGCATTCGATAGAACGATGAGCTGTACGAGATATACGACGACATTGACATAGTTCAGCGAATTAAAAGACAGCGGCTACGCTGGCTAGGTCATGTTGTCCGGATGGATGAAAACACTTCAGCTCTTAAAGTATTCGACGCAGTACCCGCCGCGGGAAGCAGAGGAAGAGGAAGACCTCCACTCCGTTGGAAGGACCAAGTGAAGAAGGACCTGGCTTTGCTTGGAATATCCAATTGGCGCCACGTAGCGAAGAGAAGAAACGACTGGCGCGCTGTTGTTAACTCGGCTATAATCGCGTAAGCGCTGCCTACGCCAGTAAAGAAGAAGATTTATCTTACAATGAAAAATTTTGTTTATTGTTCAAAAGAATTATTATGGTATGTAATACCAAATTTTTTCCATAATAGTTATTTATTTTGGTCCACTTATTATCAAATATAATTTCCAATTTATCCATGAATAAGTTAATTAAAATGCTTCAAAATATACAGCATATTTATTTATATCAAGAAGGTGTAGTTAAGTTTTTAGATAACAGCATTAAACTTCATTCTATAAGCAACATTGAAAATAGTATTTATAGCTTAGTATCCAGCTCTGAAGAAATGGAAAAACTTCATATAAAAAAGCTTAAGAAACGGACAAGAAACTTTCCTGCGATAAATTTACTCTTGCTAGTATGCAGCTCTAAAGTAATCTAGTACTAATTTTTAGTACTTTTTTCAATAAAATGCGAATATAGCAAACCTGGTTTTGCGAAGAAACATCAAATCAACAATTGTTCCTTAAAGGAAATTCAAAGTAATCGTTAAATTCGTCCTAAATTAGTTAAAGTCATTATTATGAAGTTATTTCATTTTGAAATGTTGTATAAAACTTATCAATCATCAACTACATTCCTTAAATTGCAAGGAAAATATTTATGTTACTACTCACATACATACATACATGTTACGCACAAAGTTTATTTTCTTTATTTATTATCTCTTGCTTTTATTGTGTGGATCATTCTCAATGCGTAACCAACTGTCAAAACTACTAGAAGAAATAATGTAATTTTTTTCTTGAGCAATTACTTGAGAGCTGGATACGAACCTTATAAATGTAAAAATAGTGTAGTATTAATTTATAATTTAATATTATAGCATTTTCGGATTACGCAACCCGTTTTAACCTTTCGCCATCCTTAGTCACCAGAGGTGGCCACGATGTTTTTATCGTGAACGTACACTTGGGGGGTAGGTTAAGGAATGTGAATAGTCACTTACCTTACTCACTTGTACCATGATTACAACGCAGTCTTTAATACAACAATAAGAAGTTTTGCTAAGAATTCAATTATAAGAGTTTAACTTACATAGGCTGCTATATATATTTCTGGCCTAGGCAACACTAAGTGTTGCCAGGTGCAATCTGACATTTCTATTGGAAAGTTTGACAATTTTTAGCATAACATTACTCAGAACGTTTTGTCATTTATTGTTTTATTTACAGGGAATTAAAAAATTCATCTCGGCCAAAAAATGGAATTAACTCGTGAACATTTTCGTGCGATCATTTTTCACAACTTTCGACGTGAATTATCACGATAAGAGTGCATCGATGAACTAAAGCCTTTGTATGGCTACGAAGCACCATCCTATAGCACTGTGAAAAACTGGTACAACGAATTCAATCGTGGCCGATGCTCGCTCAAAGACGAATTCTATGAAGGTCGTCCAAAAACAGCCGTTGTGCCAGAAAACATCGATGCCGTACGTGAACTGAGAATGCAAGACCGTCATGTAACATACCTTCAGATAGAGGCATGCCTATGCATTTCTCCCACCAGCATACATTCGATATTGCATGAACACCTGGCCGTAAAAAAGGTTTGTTCTCGTTGGATCCCGCAAAATTTGACAATCGCTCAAAAAAAGGCTCGTGTGGATTGGTGTAAAGAAATGCTGAAAAAATACGATCGCGGTGCTCCAAAAGACGTTTATAAGATCGTCACAGGTGACGAATCATGGATCTATGCGTATGAGTCCGAAACAAAACGGCAATTGACCGTGTGGGTCTTCCAAGACGAGCCAAATCCAACGAAAGTTGTTCGTGGAAGAAGCACTTCAAAGCAAATGGTCGCCTGTTTCTTCGGCAAAACTGGTCATGTGGCGACTGTTCCACTTGAGCAACGTAGGACGGTCAATTCTTAGTGGTACAACACCATTTGTTTTCCTGAAGTCTTCGGAGAAATTCGAAAAACGAACAAGAGAAGACGAATCATTGAGCACCATGACAATGCGAGCTCTCACACATCGGCTCAAACCAGCGCCTTTTTGACCGGCCAAAACGTCGAATTGATGGGTCATCCGCCGTACAGCCCTGACTTGGCATCCAGTGACTTCTTTTTATTACCACACATAAAGAAAATAATGCGTGGTCAACGATTTTCGCAGCCATAAGATGCTGTTGAAGCATTAAAAACCATGTTTTGGAGGTGTCTCAATCGGAGTGGAAAAAGTGCTTCGGAAATTGGTTTTGGCGCATGCAAAAGTATATAAATCTTGATTGAGAATATTTTGAAAAACAATAAAACCATTTTCGTTGATAAATATTCCTATTTTCATTATTAGGCCAGAAGTATATGTAGCAGCCCTTATTATAAATAATAAACAAAAACTTAACACAGGCAAGAATAATTCAGTTAAATTAAAAATACTTTCGTTTTTTGCTATAAAAAAGTAAACAGTGGCAACAACCGCTGCTTGTTTCTAATACTTATATCGGGAAGCGCCAAATTTCTTTTGTAAACCGTTACTATTCAAGAGAGTGAGTGTAGTAAAATATATATTGTTTTTTCAGAGTTTAAGTCGCTAAAATATCAAATTTTGCAATGGGTAAGCGAACATGGAGGATGGAGTCATTTGTAGAAGTTCACGCAAGTGAGGAAAGTTCTCTGATCGCCATTCACTGGGGAGTGGCCAGAAACGATTCTTTTACATATGACTCAAGCAGCTCATGACTTCCGGTCTTTGACCAAGTATCCTCTGGGTAGCCTAAGAACATCCGTTTGAAGGCGAGCTAAAGTGAGAAGGCGAAACACCCCTGCATAGGGTTGTGCGCTGGGTTTGGGACCCGCCACGTAAAAAAACACCCCCAGTGAATAGTCATAAACAGCCTCGGATGAGTGACCCCCCTTTTGATGACGACCATGGCAAACGAATTAAGGACTATGATTTGAGGGCATGCAACTGGAATGTCCGGTCCCTTAATTGGGAAGGTGCCGCTGCCCAGCTGGTAGATGTCCTCGTAAAGATAAAGGCTGACATCACCGCCGTCCAAGAAATGCGATGGACGGGACAAGGACAGAGACGAGTAGGTCCTTGTGACATTTACTACAGTGGCCATATAAAGGAGCGCAAGTTTGGTGTTGGGTTCGTGGTGGGAGAGAGACTCCGTCGCTGAGTACTATCATTCACTCCGGAGAATGAACGTCTAGCCACAATCCGCATCAAAGCGAGGTTCTTCAACATATCGCTGATTTGCGCCCACGCCCCGACGGAAGAGAAGGACGATGTGACCAAAGATGCCTTTTATGAGTGGTTGGAGCGCACTTATGAGAGATGCCCCCGCCACGATGTCAAAATCGTGCTTGGCGACTTCAATGCCAGGGTGGGCAAAGAAGGCATCTTTGGCACTACGGTCGGCAAATTCAGCCTCCACGAGGAAACATCCCCAAATGGGTTGAGGCTGATCGACTTCGCCGGGGCCCGAAATATGGTTATCTGTAGAACAAGATTCCAGCATAAGAAGATACATCAAGCTACCTGGCTGTCTCCGGATCGAAAAACCACCAACCAGATCGATCATGTTGTGATAGACGGAAGACACGTCTCCAGTGTTTTATATGTGCGTGCGCTCCGAGGTCCTAACATCGACTCAGACCACTATATTGTTGCAGCCAAAATTCGCACCCGCCTCTGTGCAGCAAAAAACGCACGCCAACAAACACAAGGATGGTTCGACGTCGAGAAGCTGCAATCACAACAGACAGCCGAACGTTTTTCTACTCGGCTTGCACTCCTGCTCTCTGAGAGCACTCGTCAACAACTCGGTATAAGGGAACTGTGGGACGGCATATCAAACTCCTTACGTACAGCTGCAACCGAAACCATTGGTTTCGGAAAGTGCAAAAAAAACAGCTGGTAGGACGAGGAGTGCCGTGTCGCAGCGGAGAGAAAACAGGCTGCCTACCTCGCAACGTTACGATCGACCACAACACGTGCGGGATGGGATAGATACCGAGAGTTGAAGAGGGAAGCGAGACGCATTTGTAGACAGAAAAAGAAAGAGGCCGAAATGCGTGAGTACGAAGAGCTTGATAAGCTGGCCGACAGGGGTAATGCTCGAAAATTCTACGAAAAGATGCGGCGGCTTACCGGAGCATACTCTTGTAGAACCCCCAAAGGTGATCTAGTTACCGATGCCCAGAGCATACTTAAATTATGGAGGGAACACTTCTCCAGCCTGCTGAATGGCAGTGAACGCACAACACCAGGAGAAAGCAAACCCGATACCCCAATCGATGACGATGGAGCAGACGTTCCATTGCCCGACCATGAAGAAGTTCGAATAGCAATTGCCCGCCTGAAAAACAACAAAGCGGCAGGGGCCGATGGATTGCCGGCCGAGCTATTCAAACACGGAGGCGAAGAGCTGATAAGGTGCTTGCATCAGCTTCTTTGCAAAATGTGGTCGGACGAAAGTATGCCAAACGATTGGAATTTAAGTGTGCTATGCCCAATCCCCAAAAAAGGAGACCCCACAATCTGCGCCAACTACCGTGGGATTAGCCTCCTCAACATCGCATATAAGGTTCTGTCGAGCGTATTGTGTGAAAGATTAAAGCCCACCGTCAACAAACTGATTGGACCTTATCAGTGTGGCTTTGGACCTGGTAAATCAACAACTGACCAGATATTCACGATGCGCCAAATCTTGGAAAAGACCCGTGAAAGAAGAATCGACACACACCACCTCTTCGTCGATTTCAAAGCTGCTTTCGACAGCACGAAAAGGAGCTGCCTTTATGCCGCGATGTCTGAATTTGGTATCCCCGCAAAACTAATACGGCTGTGTAAGCTGACGTTGAGCAACACGAAAAGCTCCGTCAGAATCGGGAAGGACCTCTCCGAGCCGTTCGATACCAAACGAGGTTTCAGACAAGGCGATTCCTTATCGTGCGACTTTTTCAACCTGCTTCTGGAGAAAATAGTTCGAGCTGCAGAACTCAACAGAGAAGGTACCATCTTCTATAAGAGTGTACAACTGCTGGCGTATGCCGATGATATTGATATCATCGGCCTCAACACCCGCGCCGTTAGTTCTGCTTTCTCCAGACTGGACAAGGAAGCAAAAGAAATGGGTCTGGCAGTGAACGAGGGCAAGACGAAATATCTCCTGTCATCAAACAAACAGTCGTCGTACTCGCGACTTGGCACTCACGTCACTGTTGACAGTCATAACTTTGAAGTTGTAGATAATTTCGTCTATCTTGGAACCAGCGTAAACACCACCAACAATGTCAGCCTAGAAATCCAACGCAGGATAACTCTTGCCAACAGGTGCTACTTCGGACTAAGTAGGCAATTGAGAAGCAAAGTCCTCTCTCGACAAACAAAAACCAAACTCTATAAGTCACTCATAATTCCCGTCCTGCTATATGGTGCAGAGGCTTGGACGATGTCAACAACGGATGAGTCGACGTTGCGAGTTTTCGAGAGAAAGGTTCTGCGAAAGATTTATGGTCCTTTGCGCGTTGGCCACGGCGAATATCACATTCGATGGAACGATGAGCTGTACGAGATATACGACGACATTGACATAGTTCAGCGAATTAAAAGACAGCCGCTACGCTGGCTAGGTCATGTTGTCCGGATGGATGAAAACACTCCAGCTCTGAAAGTATTCGACGCAGTACCCGCCGCGGGAAGCAGAGGAAGAGGAAGACCTCCACTCCGTTGGAAGGACCAAGTGGAGAAGGACCTGGCTTCGCTTGGAATATCCAATTGGCGCCACGTAGCGAAGAGAAGAAACGACTGGCGCGCTGTTGTCGACTCGGCTATAATCGCGTAAGCGGTGTCTACGCCAGTAAAGAAGAAGAAGCGAACAGCTACTGAAAATGTTAAAAAATCATATTAGATTTGCATAATAGGGGTAAATCTTAGCGCGATAACGAAGAAATAGTTGGAAGACACCATTGCACAATACAGAAATTATTGATAATCATGGTAAACTGTTGAAAATTTGTCACGGCCGGGCCGACAAGAGCACCTTACTGACACTGAAGCGCGATCAATAGTATGGGAAGAAAAAAACACCAGTTGCAAATATCAAAAGATATAGCGGAGACATCGGGTAAACCCGCAAATGCCAGTACAATCAGGAGAACATTGCCCAAAAGCGGTTTGCATGGACGAGTACCACCATTATTTAAACATTTTAAAAACTAACGTTGCTTCCAACTTGAAAAATTTGGACTGTCAGGACAGGACAACGATCCTAAACGTACCTAACCTGAACGTCCTAAAAAAGGTTCTGATTGAAGAATGGGACAAAATCTATTCAGAATTTAAAAAAATTGTTGCAGAATCCATGCCTAATAGAAAAAGTGAAGTCCAGAAGTTCAAAGGAAAGTAAACAACTTTCTAGAATGAATATTATTTTAATTTGCGTACATAAATTTTAACTTTACAGAAGTATGTTTATTTTTTTGATGCGAATAAACGAGAGTATTTTTAAATATTTTTTGCTCTGTTTAGTTTTTGTTTTTTATTAATAAATAAAGTTAAACTCTTATAATATAAGCCTTGAACTCTAGAATAAAATTGAGTATTATTGTATTAAAGACTACGTTGTAATAAACACTTTAATTGCTGTTTACTTATTTTTGACGATCAAAGTAGATGGCGACAAGCGACTGGCAGCACCTTTCAAAAATTAAAATACACACCCTGCAAGAAGGTGGGAGAAAATAACACATAGCTATTTGATGTTTAATGGTTATCTCGCTCTAACCAATGGCAAATATCGTATGCTGCCTTGTTCTAACAGAATACATACATTTGTTAGCAAATTTCTTCACAGTATGTTACGGGTAACAAAGCATTTGTAATATTTCTTATTATTATTTTCGTTATCAGTTTGTTACCTATAACATATAAACATGTTACCAAGAACAAGCAATAACAAGATTATCTGTTACCCGTTTGTTACTTCTAGCAAATTCAATTATCTTAAATAAAACTCAGTTTTTTTATTATTTCGCTTTATGTAATAATAAAATTAAAATAATCAAATATTTATTTAAACTAATAATTTGCCTATCATTATTACATTCGGCAGAAAAATAATACAAATTAAGTTTATTTCAGTATAAAAATTAGAATTCTAAAAATTTATATTTATAAAACTAAAATTAGAAACTTCAACTTAAAACTAGTATGTACAACTTAGAACTAATACATATATATGTACAACTTAAAACTAATATGTGCAACATAAAACTAATTTGTACAACTTAAAACTAATTTTTACAACTTAAAACTAATATATATAAGTATAATAAGAAAGCTTATATTAATTTTGCTTAAAGTTTATGTTTTTTCTGCTTAAAACGATTGTGGCTTAATGCCTCCGGAGCTCCCCACAGATAGTATTTTTATCTTTGTCGGGAAATATATCTAAAATAAAACGGTTAAAAACGAAATATTTACCATAGCATCCGTGCTTTCCTTTTGTGAAAGTTTGTCTTCCACGAACCGCACGTACTCTTCCGATGACATGGGCAGTTTCGAAGCGAGCTCCACGTAAAACTCGTCCTCAAGTCACCGGTGATGCGGCTAATTGAATGATGCGTCTTTGCCGCTATGACACGGCATTCGCGCAATAATTTGTTTTGTGCCTGCACCTGGGCCTTTTCTGGCATCTAGAAAACTAAAATATAAAAATTAGCTTCCATTTCAATTTGGTAATGTAATACTGCGTTACATACTTTGTCTGTTAGGGACTTTTCAATGGCAGTGAGTCGGGTCTCAATGGCATCGAGCTTCTGTATTATATCTGAAAAATATAAAGGTATTTTTATAAAGCAAATTCTAATATATTAATATATAATAATATACCTGCATGGCCGCCAGAAGATGGTGACGGTAACACAATTTGTGATGGTTCTATTCGAGGAGCGCAAACGAGGTTGTAAGATATTTTTTTAAACACTTCATCTGTAAAAAAATACTATTAAAAAATTAAATATATTTATGTTCAATACAACCTCTATGTGAGCTCAACGGTTGTGAACATTCCACTTCGGAATCCATTTCTTCCACGAGGTCATCGAATTTCATTCTACGAAAAATCATAAAAAAGGTGATGAATGAGGGGAACTAAAAGAGTTTTATCATCTATAGGTATGGAAAAATACTTATATTCAATATGTAACTTATTTAAAACTACCTCATTTTCTGAAACTTTAACTACAAGTATGCTTAAATCTGCAGAAGCGACTGGCTCTTGAAAATAATCGTAAGTCTCAGAAAAAAGAAGGCCTATAAAAACATCGCCCTCTATTTTTTCGTCAATGAGATTTATAGACCCTGATTTCTCTGAATAACAAAAGCTATCCTTATCTTTTTTAAAATCTAACGAAAATACCCCAAATTTTGAAACTTTACTGGAAGCTGCATACATATTCTTTCCCTCATAATATCTATTTTTTAATTGCTGCAATACTTTATCTGGCCTTTTTATCACTTTCTTCAATGTTTGCTTATATACGGACAAATTATCAATCGCGCCAAACTGTCTTACACAGTCAGTTAAATGAAATAAGCCGTGTACATTAAAACTGATTAAGTATTCGCCGTTTATACTTGAAAACAAATTAACAAATTCTTGTAAAATTTTGTCAGCTACATTTAATTGGTGTTCTTCTGACTGCTCATACGAAAGAAGTCGAATTTTGCTTCACAAAATGAAACAAATACAAAAACAAATATACCTGTATATAACAAAAATTGTTGTAACTCTTTTGATTTCTAATTGCTTATTTCATTAAAGTCACGCACTATTCAACAAAATTCGGACGGCACATATTTTGCCAAATAACGCAGCTTCTCATTCATTACGGACATATTTCCTTTAGAAATAAGCAATTTTAATAATTTTTTTATTACACCTAAATCTACTAAATGCATTGGTTCCAATAGAAACTGTGAAACCATTTTAGAATTTGCAGATTCTAATATAATTTCTTTCTCCCTATACTCTAATCTATAAAGTTCCCAATCTCTCCTATTTCTAAAACTTTCATCAGTTCGCGCTGATCCCACATTGGTTGAAAAACTAACTCTACCTTTTAGATAGCGACTTGAGCAATTTGGACAACAATTTTTCCCTGTATGAGAGATAACTCCAGTCCCAAAGGCGCGAGCGGGTGAATCACAGGTAACGGACCTAATATTGAACTGTTTTATTACTTGATTTATGCCTACTTTCAGTCTATTTGCTCTAAGAAGATCTACCTCATTACTAAAATCTTTAAGGAAATCTTCGGGGTTATTTTGTTTGCTTCTTCCTTGGAAGCAGGCAATTAAAAACGGACTAACATGAGGATAATTGGCAATTGAACTCATGACAGGCCACAAACAATTTTTTGACGACTTTGTTTCGAAACTTTCCAAAAACTCAAATTCTTGAGAATTTATGTTTTCGTCTATTCCCAAATACCAAAACTCTCCACCTGGTATGGCTTTAACGCAAACTTTTTCTCGCATTGTTCCGAGGAGGGGTTTCGCTGATAATGACAAGCCATTAACACCAACTTTATCTAAAGATTGAAGCAGGTCAGTGAGAGCATTTTTAGAAATATTATTTCTAATTGCCCACGCCTTCAATTCGACCACTTTATCGGAGTGGTCCTCAACCTCCTCAACACATTGAAAATCTTCTTCAAACAAATACCTACTATTGGTTTCGTTATCGCTATCACAAAAATCCTCAAACCTATTACCACTTGCTCTGCTGGTGCTCGGTTCATTATCACTAATCCCTAACTCTAACTTATCGAAACTATCATTTGAAACCTCTTGAACAGATTCATTCAGTCTTTCAAATTTCGATTTTTCCTTGCTCAAGAAGTTTGAAAAGGTATGATAAGAATCAACTGATTTATAAAATGAAATGTTAGTACTTTATGTTAATAATATTTTAAAGTTAAGTGGTTTATAGCAACAAATATTAGTTTGAAAAAGATTTTCGATTTGTAAATACTTACAAATAGTATAATGGGTTGTCAAAAAAGTCTTGCGGTATTTTTATTGAATCAATTAGTGTGGCACCCATACATCGAGCTTCTTAGTGACTCCAAGCTTCTTCAAATGGTTTATAACGGTTTGATGACTACTATGCCGGTCTCTTTCGACCAATTCAGGGATTTTATCGCAATTTTCCGGAGCGTGGCGCATCTTCGACCACCTCTACACCAGAACGAAAACGTTGAAACCATCGTTGTGCGGTGGAAATGGAAACTGTATCGGTTCCATAAACTGCACAAATTTTATTGGCGGCTTGGGATGCATTTTTGTCTTTATCGTAGTAGTACGAGGGCTGTCTGATAAATAACCGACCTCAACGTGAAGCTAGCGGCACATCTGAAAAAAAGTTTCTACTTCAAATTGTGCATATTAAAATAGCTACTCGCCAAATTTTCAGAAATTTCTCTTGCGCAATTATCTGTTGACAGTCGTTTTTGTGAGTCTATTTCGGTGATTTCTCCAAAATGGAAAAAATTTAATATTGAGCTGTAATAAAATTTTTATTTTTGAAAGGCAATACGTCTTCACAAATCAAAGATGAGTTGGACTCTGTGTATGGTGATTCTGCGCCATCGTTTACCACCGTAAAATTTAGGGGCAGCTGAATTTAAATGTGGTCGCAGGAGCTTGGAAGATGATGAACGTCTTGGGCGTCCAAAAACTGTAACCACTAACGATAACATCGCTAAATTTCATCAATTGGTACTAGACGACCGCCGGATTAAAGTTAAGGAAATAGCTGAGATTATGAAGATGTCAAAAGAACGTGTTTGTCACATATTAAACCAAGATTTGGGCATGAGAAAGCTGTCCGCGCGTTGGGTGCCGCGTTTGCTTACGCTAGACCACAAACGTGCGCGAATGAACATTTCCAGCGCTCTGTTGGCTCAGTTTAGAGGCAACAAGACCGAGTTTTGGTGCCGATTGATAACTGTAGACGAAACTTGGATTCATCATTATACGCCCGAAACAAAAATCTAATCGAAACAGTGGATTGAAAAGGGGAACCGGCCCCAAAAAAACCTAAAGCTGTGTATTCGGCTGGGAAAGTGATGGCGAGTGTTTTTTGGGACAGCCATGGAATTATTTTTATCGACTATCTTGAAAAAGGAAAAACTATAACAGGAGCATACTACACATCATTATTGGACAAGCTAAAGTAAGAAATTTTGAAAAATCGGCCACATTTGCAAAAAAAGAAAGTCTTGTTCCACCAAGACAACGCACCATCTCACACCTCAACAGTCGCCATGGCGAAAATCCACGAATTGCGGTTCGAACTGCTTGACCATCCACCTTATTCACTGGATCTAGCACCGATAGACTTTTTTTGTTTCCTCAACTTAAAACTGCGCTCGGCGGCCAGAGATTTTCGTCAAATGAGCAGGCAATCTCTTTCGTGAGCTCGTACTTTGCAGACAAAGCCGCCAAGTACTATTTAGAAGGGTTGCAGAGATGGGAGCATCGCTGGGAGAAGTGTGTGAAGTTACAAGGAGACTATGTAGAAAAATACAAAAAAAAATTTTGAAAAAGTCGCGTGCATAATGGTTAGATCGGTTATTTATCAGACAGCCCTCGTACTGTAAAATATGCCGTATTTTCTCTTTATTTTGCTCCATGTTTGCGACGCTATAACTCACGAACGACTTAAAAGAAACGACAATCAATCAAACACGTGTTAGCGCGTGAAAGGAGCTTTCTAAATAGATATAGCATGACCCGATACGAGGAATAAAACTAGAACTACGCGCTTTCAGCGCCAACTAGCGAAAATACCGCAAGATTTTTTTGACAACCTATTATAACAGGAGGAAAATATATTTGAGAAGTGTCTTTTTAAAAGAGAATATATACTTCTTAAATAATTTTTTTGTAATGAGAAAACATTATAAGGGAAACATTTACTGATTTACCGAATAATAGTATTTCTATTTAGGACTCACAATTTAACGTTTTTTTACTTGCAAAATATCTTCTTGAGATCAACATCCAAGTAAAGAAGTTGTGTATTTCAACACTAAGGACAAGACTGCATAACTAGTTTAAAAAAATTAAAATGTAAATATTATCTTTTCAAAAGACACTCCTCATTAGCTTGAAGCAAGCTTGAAAAAGTAGAACGTACGAGACCGCTATTATTTAAATTTAATTTTTAAAATCTTGCTTCGGAGCAGAAATGCGTATTTGTATATTTGAACTAATTATGTTCACTTTTATTCATTATGAAACAGTAATGTTGTTTTTATTTTAAACAATTTTATATATTCTGCATACGAACAGATATCTTGGACGAACAAATGAACATTTTTACTTATAGAGGAGGCTCTCCAGTTCAAGAATATATAATATATAGTTATACTCGTGAGAATGTTCGAGATATTTGCATTTAAAGCTGAAAATTACCACTATTTGAAGAACGTATTTTTCGATTTTAAATTAATTTTACACTTATATTTCGCATTTTTATGTCCACTAACACTTCTCTAATTCGTGTGAATTTTTTTTAATATTAACTTTTGTTCAATTATATTTATTTGACATCAACTAAAGGATTGCATTATTGATCTGAAGAGCCTCCTCTATTCCGGTATTCTAAATTCTACACAATTATAATTGTAACCGCACAATTCAATTTAGATTTTAAGTTTTTTACATTTACATCTGTATGTAGATATTATTACACATTTCACAAAAATTCACTATCTATAACAACTGTTTGAATTAAATATGCACTATTTAACTTTAATAATTTAAAACTTACTCTCTTATTTGTTTGTTGTACGCAATAGATTTGAATTTTCCAAATGGCCCAAATGATTTCTGTAATATTAAAATTTTTAATTATACACGCAACATTCAATTCACAATGCTTACCTCTTCCTCCTTCTTAAGCTTTTTCCTTAATATTTA
This sequence comes from Bactrocera correcta, assembly GCA_027475135.1. Lineage (NCBI taxonomy): Eukaryota > Metazoa > Arthropoda > Insecta > Diptera > Tephritidae > Bactrocera > Bactrocera correcta. The sequence goes on along the minus strand of CM050323.1, from coordinate 85,578,854 downwards.
AAAGAAATTAATAATATATACATAAGAAATTAATTATAAAAATATCAAATTATCAAATAACGAACTGAGCTTTTCGTTTTCTTTTTCTTGAAAAATTGGGTAATCGTCTTTCCTATTCTAGCAAGTTAACATTACAATATGTTTAGAATGTCGTTAGTTTTTCTCTTTCTTACTTACGTAATCTTCCATTCATTTGAAAATTCCAGAAAATGTAACAGTGTTAGTGAACAGCTGAAAATGTTTCAATGTGTTTGTGTTACCACCGTCTTGCAGGGCACGGTCTTATGGGAACTGTAGTGTTGCCACTAATACGTAAAATGTAAAATGATTTATAGCCTTTACAACCCTAACGTTACTTTACCAACAAAAGGTTAGGTTCCAGCTCCCAAGTAAATGCTCAAGAAAAAAATTCTTTATTTCTTGAACTTTAGTGAAGTCAATTTGACAGCAGGTTACGCATTGCGAATGATGCACATTAGAAGAGCAAGAGAAAATAAACAAAGAAAATATACTTATGTGTGTAAGTATATGTAAAAATTTTCCTTGTGATATAGGAATTTGGTTGATGATTGGTAAGTTTTATACAACATTTCAAAATGAACTATATTTCATAATAATGAGTTTAACTAATTTAGGATGAATTTGACAATTACTTTGAACTTCCTTCAAGAAACATTTGTTAATTTCATGTTTCTTCGCAAAACCAGCGTTGCCATATTTACATTTTTATTGAAAAATATACAACATTTCTTTTGAGCTGCATATTGGCACAAGAAAATTCACCGCAGGAAGTTTTCTTGACCATTTCTTAAGCGTTTTTTTTTTTGTATGAAGTTTTCTTTCTTGACAGCTTGAAACTTCCCTAAAAGCACTAAATAGCTGTCATATATCATTTGAAATAACAATTGATAATTTTTATACACAAAAAGTCAAATTTTGAACAAGATATTTAAATTTCATTCAATTGAACAGTTTTAGTACTGCAAAAACGAAGTTGTGTGCATCACATTAGAAGAGTAGGAGAGACTAAACAAAGAAAAAGAACTTTGTGCGTAATATGTATGTATGTATATGTGTTGTAACATAAGATTGTCATTGCGATTTCAGGAATGTTGTTGATGAATTGGTAAGTTTTATACAACATTTCATTCAAAATGAAAACATATTTCGTAATAATGATTTTAACTAATTTAGGATGAATTTAACGATTACTTTGAATTTCCTTCAAGAAACAATTGTTGATTTCATGTTTCTTTGCAAAACCAGGTTTGCCATATTCGCATTTTATTGAAAAAATTTATTAAAAATTAGTGCTAGATTTCTTTAGAGCTGCATACCAGAACAAGAAATTTTGCCGCATAAAATTTTCTTGACTATTTCTTAAGCGCTTTTTTATATGAAGTTTTTACATTTCTTGAGAGCTGGATACTAAGCTTAAACAAAAAGGTAAATCGTGACATTAACTTTATTAGTTTAATGTGACAATTTTAAAGTTTAAGGAATCGAATAATATTGCTTGGAAATATTTGGGTGATTTTAATTAAATATATTCATCTACTGATAACACAATGTTCAATGAAAAGTTAGTTTCCAGCTCTCAAGTAAATGCTCAAGAAAAAAAATCTTTATTTCCTGAGCTGAAGTCAAGTAATTTTGACAGCAGGATGCGCATTGTGAATGATAATATTAGAAGAGCAAAGAAAAATAACAAAGAAAATATACTTATATAAGTATATAAATGTTTTCAGTGCGATTTATAGAATGTGGTTGATGATTGGAAAGTTTTATACAACATTTCAAAATGAACTATATTACTGTGTGATGAATTTAATAATTACTTTGACTTTTCTTCAAAGCAACCAACAATTGGTTGATTTCATGTTTTTTCGCAACACCATGATTTCCATATACGCATTTTTCTTTTTTAAATATATTAAAACTTAGTACTACAAATCTTTAAAGCTGCGATTATATACCTGTACTTGCGGAATTATGGACGGGCGGATTTATTTGTTACATTCACTTGCAATGCCAAATAGGGTGAGTCGATTCCGGACCTTTTTCGATTCGGTATTTCTAATAGTGCGGAAAAGTTGCCTTAGTACTTTCTGATTCCAATGCAACTTTTTGTTTTGAGATCGGATTGCATCTTCAACCCCAACTCTGGCCTTGAAATTTCGGAAATTCGCCTAAAATCGTGAAATTGTCCACCTAGTGCCTGAAATACGCATTACATGGCAAAATGTATAAAACAAAAGTTATTTGTCACGTTATTTGCTACCGAAATGGTTTGCGTGATCATGGCCGTAGGACGAACCGTTCCCGAGATGCGAGCGAAAAGGCGGCGCGCCACAGCGCAAGGTGAAAATTGTTGCAGCTCTCAGCTAACCTGTATTGGTCACCCAGAACCCACCGCGTGGAGGTGGCTGCTCTTCGGGCTCCTCCTAAGCCCAACCCAACCAACCAACCATATGTCAGGCTTTTTTTAGTCTGAATCTGTGTCAAATTTATTGATAAAATCAGGTTTTGTACTGAACTTTGGCACTTGTTGCCTAGTTGTTAGTGTAGGGCGTATAATACAATCACGAGATTGGGGGCCAATAACTTTAGAAGATGCCTCTGTCACCAGTTTGACGGTTCTCTCGACTGCCACGGTGTGAGAGGGGAATTCACTAAATTTCCAAACATCTGCAGTGTCTCCCGACAGCCTTTTTATGAGTTCTTCGTTAGAAACTGAACAAAGAACTGCTGAAACAGTCAAGGTAATAGTCTTTCAGTTAATCATATTGTAATAATTATTAGGTTGGAAATTCAGCTTTGGCACTTTATTACATCTAACCCTTCCATTTACAGTGTCAGACTCTGCTTCTCTGGCTGCCAGAAGACGGTCGAGGGCCAACTTTCTCACTTCTATCCGTTCGTCAGTCATCATACTAAGGATAATGTTTTCTGGAAGAGCAAAGAAAGCATTCTGTTGAATGGATGAATCGACAACCTTGCGCAGTTTAGCAGGTAAATATCTCGACCTTTGAATTGCAGCAAAGTGATGGCGCGAGCCGTCTTTGATTGAAATGTTGAATCTTATTGAGAACCACAAAAGTGAGTAAACTTAAGTATGTACTTGACCAAAATCTTTATTTCCTTTGTTGGTTTGTCGGTAGAAATGTATAATCTCAGAATTGTATTTGCACAGGTGAGCCAGCGAGATTTGCACGTGTTACCTGGATGCATCGCCGCTAAATCTGAGGAACACTGACCGAAAATAAAAGCTTCTGATATTTTATAGAGATAAGCTTGGTCTGTAAAACAGGCTGCCTACCTCGGAAAGTTACGATCGACCACAACACGTGCGGGATGGGATAGATACCGAGAGTTGAAGAGGGAAGCAAGACGCATTTGTAGACAGAAAAAGAAAGAGGCCGAAATGCGTGAGTACGAAGAGCTTGATAAGCTGGCCGACAGGGGTAATGCTCGAAAATTCTACGAAAAGATGCGGCGACTTACGGAAGGTTTCAAGACCGGAGCATACTCTTGTAGAACCCCCAAAGGTGATCTAGTCACCGATGCCCAAAGCATACTTAAATTATGGAGGGAACACTTCTCCAGCCTGCTGAATGGCAGTGAACGTACAACGCCAGGAGAAGGCGAACCCGATTCCCCAATCGATGACGATGGAGCAGACGTTCCATTGCCCGACCATGAAGAGGTTCGAATAGCAATTGCCCGCCTGAAGAACAACAAAGCGGCAGGGGCCGACGGATTGCCGGCCGAGCTATTCAAACACGGCGGCGAAGAACTGGTAAGGAGCATGCATCAGCTTCTTTGTAAAATATGGACGGATGAAAGCATGCCCAACGATTGGAATTTAAGTGTGCTATGCCCAATACATAAAAAAGGAGACCCCACAATCTGCGCCAACTACCGTGGGATTAGTCTCCTCAACATCGCATATAAGGTTCTGTCGAGCGTATTGTGTGAAAGATTAAAGCCCACCGTCAACAAACTGATTGGACCTTATCAGTGTGGCTTTAGATCTGGCAAATCAACAACCGACCAGATATTCACGATGCGCCAAATCTTGGAAAAGACCCGTGAAAGAAGAATCGTCACACACCACCCCTTCGTCGATTTCAAAGCTGCTTTCGACAGCACGAAAAGGAGCTGCCTCTATGCCGCGATGTCTGAATTTGGTATCCCCGCAAAACTAATTCGGCTGTGTAAACTGACGCTGAGCAAAACTCAAAGCTCCGTCAGGATCGGGAAGGACCTCTCCGAGCCTTTCGATACCAAACGAGGTTTCAGACAAGGCGACTCCCTATCGTGCGACTTTTTCAATCTTCTTCTGGAGAAAATTATTCGAGCTGCAGAACTGAATCGAGCAGGTACAATCTTTTATAAGAGTGTACAGCTACTAGCGTATGCCGATGATATTGATATAATCGGCCTCAACACCCGCGCCGTTAGTTCTGCTTTCTCCAGACTTAACAAGGAAGCAACACAAGTGGGCCTGGCAGTGAACGAGGGCAAGACGAAATATCTCCTGTCATCAAACAAACAGTCGTCGCACTCGCGACTTGGCTCCCACGTCACTGTTGACAGTCATAACTTTGAAGTTGTAGATAATTTCGTCCATCTTGGAACCAGCTTAAACACCACCAACAATGTCAGCCTGGAAATCCAACGCAGGATTACTCTTGCCAACAGGTGCTACTTCGGACTGAGTAGGCAATTGAAAAGTAAAGTCCTCTCTCGACGAACAAAAACCAAACTCTATAAGTCGCTCATAATTCCCGTCCTGCTATACGGTGCAGAGGCCTGGACGATGACAACAACCGATGAGTCGAACCTAAGAGTTTTCGAGAGAAAGGTTCTGCGAAAGATTTATGGTCCTTTGCGCGTTGGCCACGGCGAATATCGCATTTGATGGAACGATGAGCTGTACGAGATATACGACGACATTGACATAGTTCAGCGAATTAAAAGACAGCGGCTACGCTGGCTAGGTCATGTTGTCCGGATGGATGAAAACACTCCAGCTCTGAAAGTATTCGACGCAGTACCCGCCGCAGGAAGCAGAGGAAGAGAAAGACCTCCAATCCGTTGGAAGGACCAAGTGGAGAAGGACCTGGCTTCGCTTGGAATATCCAATTGGCGCCACGTAGCGAGGAGAAGAAACGAGTGGCGCGCTGCTATTGACTCGGCTATAATCGCGTAAGCGGTGCCTACGCCAGTAAAGAAGAAGAAGCTTGGTCTGTGCTAAGTTGGGTCGGATTAATAACCTCAGAAGGTAATTGGCAGGATGGAAAACTTTCAAATTTGACAACAGGCAACTTCACTTAATCAGGGAGCAGTTTACCTATGTCGCCAGAGAATGTATTTGGACTCATTGAGACACCATCTATGTGTTCGAAAAGAGCACGAAATGGATGTTCGTTGAAATGTAACGGGTGATTTTTTTGAGGTTAGGATTTTCATGCAGTAGTATTTGACAGATCACGTGGGATGTCAGACATGGTGTCAAAGAGAAAGATGCTCAGTATGCTTTGACATTTCATCATGAATAGACTTACTAACGAGCAACGCTTGCAAATCATTGAATTTTATTACCAAAATCAGTGTTCGGTTCGAAATGTGTTTCGCGTCCGTGTCCGATGAGCGATGAGGCTCATTTCTGGTTGAATGGCTACGTAAATAAGCAAAATTGCCGCATTTGGGGTGAAGAGCAACCAGAAGCCGTTCAAGAACTGCCCATGCATCCCGAAAAATGCACTGTTTGGTGTGGTTTGTACGCTGGTGGAATCATTGGACCGTATTTTTTCAAAGATGCTGTTGGACGCAACGTTACGGTGAATGGCGATCGCTATCGTTCGATGCTAACAAACTTTTTGTTGCCAAAAATGGAAGAACTGAACTTGGTTGACATGTGGTTTCAACAAGATGGCGCTACATGCCACACAGCTCGCGATTCTATGGCCATTTTGAGGGAAAACTTCGGACAACAATTCATCTCAAGAAATGGACCCGTAAGTTGGCCACCAAGATCATGCGATTTAACGCCTTTAGACTATTTTTTGTGGGGCTACGTCAAGTCTAAAGTCTACAGAAATAAGCCAGCAACTATTCCAGCTTTGGAAGACAACATTTCCGAAGAAATTCGGGCTATTCCGGCCGAAATGCTCGAAAAAGTTGCCCAAAATTGGACTTTCCGAATGGACCACCTAAGACGCAGCCGCGGTCAACATTTAAATGAAATTATCTTCAAAAAGTAAATGTCATGAACCAATCTAACGTTTCAAATAAAGAACCGATGAGATTTTGCAAATTTTATGCGTTTTTTTTTTTAAAAAAGTTATCAAGCTCTTAAAAAATCACCCGTTAGAAGACAAACAACCCACTGTAATGGCCTACCTATTCTTTCTTCTAGTTTCCGAATGATTCCACCTTTCCAACCTGTGTTCGTGTGGGTGCCATCAGCACCGACAACTTCTAGATATTCCACATCAACTGAATTGTCTTGTAAATGTTGCCATATAGCTTGCGTCTTGCGGGTGACGTGGCCAAAGTAATGACAACCAGGTTCGGCTATAAGAGAAATATGTTCCTCTTTGACAGTGTCACGGTAGTACTTTTCACCTTCGCTGACTTGTGTAAGTGTATTGTCTTTGCAGCCGTCAAAATACATCCCATATACAGAGTCAATACTTTCGGTGTTTTGGAGCTTAACTCTAACACTTCTTTTTGCCCGACTACCCTTGCATTTGTCAGTGACAAAGCTAGCCTGATCCTCTGTAATCAAACCTGCTTTTTTGGCATCCAGAAAAACAGATGAAACAATCAAGGCCGCTGCTCTATCACTTACTCCAAATCTTTGGGCAGCTAACGCAGAGTGTTCTAATACTAGTGTGTTTTGTTTGGTTTTAGAGGATGGAAGAGAAAATTCATCATCAGCATCGTTTTTGGAAGAATCCATGAGCGACGCACCTACATTGTTGTCGTCTGTATGAGAGTCTGGCTGATCGGAATGGTCACGTGTTCTAGCTGATACTTTTCTGGTAAGTGTTGATGTTGAATGACGTTTTGAAAGCTTTTCTTTACGTTCATTTTTCGTTTTAATTTTTTTTTGTTTCAGGTAGATCAACACTTCCAATGCGACCAATTCTTCTGGTTCTCTGGTCCAAAAGAAATGGTTGTTCATTGATAGGAACTTTCCTTTCCTTTGGACAAGAAGAAAAATAAATGCATTTACAAACAGCAATGTCAAATAATTTTCCGGCAGAAGAGACAAAGTCGTCTCTTTTAGAGCTCAAACCTATTGGGTTCCTTAAAAACATTTGTTTAAGAGTCAGAAATTTCTTATGGTATGTGGTGAGCGTTTGTACAACTCTGGTGTGTGAAACTATCGGAATAGATGACTTTTTGAAAGTATTTTCAACCTTTTTTGCAACTATTTCTGTAACCTCTTTACTCCTAGGTTCATAGTTGTCGCCTCGGAGTCGCCCTATACGAAATCTTTCAAACTGATAACACAAAAGAACATCCTGGTAAGTAGGTAACTAGGACTCCGAGAGATTGTACGGATATATGCCAAACACAGGACATTTCTGTCTAAATTTAAATTTAGATACAGACATTTTGAGTTCAGTGTTCCGTTGAGAGAATATAAATGATAGCATTCGGCCAAATCAACGATGAAAAAATATGTATGTGGAGACCAGTCCGAACGTGTCGTATGGCGTATGGAAATGAATGTAAGTGATAGAACTCGGCGAAATCACCGACAAGAGTGAAGGAACTCGATGAAAAAATATTTGTGTGGAGACCTGTCCGAACGTGTCCTTTGGCGTAGGTGAAGGAATGTGAGTGATAGCACTCGGCGAAATCAACGTCAAGAAGTGTGGCCGCAAGCCGATTTTCACCTTGCGCTCGTATCTCGGGAACGGTTCGTCCTACGGCCATGATCACGCAAACCATTTCGGTAGCAAATAACGTGACAAGTAACTTTTGTTTTATACATTTTGCCATGAGATGCGTATTTCAGGCGTTAGGTAGACAATTTCACGATTTTAGGCAAATTTCCGAAATTTCAAGGCCGGAATTGGGGTTGAAGATGGAATCCGATCTCAAAACAAAAAGTTGCATTGGAATCAGGAAGTACTAAGGCGACTTTTCCGCACTATTAGAAATCCCGAATCGAAAAAGTCCGGAATCGACCCACCCTACTGCGTAGTAACACAACAAAACTTACCGTTGGAAATTTCCTTGACCATTTCTTAAGCGTTTTTTTATATGAAGTTTTACTTTTTTTGAGATCTGGAAACTACTCTTAAAGCTTAGGAACCAACTGTCCACAAATGTAAAAACTTCATATAAAAGAACGTTTCCTGCGGTAAATTATCTTGTGCTATTAAACAGCTCTGAAGAAATCTAGTACTAACTTTTGTCACAGACAGTTTTAACGAGTGAGAGGCATTCGTTAGTGAACAAGCAAACGGAGCAGTCGCAAGCAGGCGTATAAAAATTAATTTAATTTTCTTTGAAATAAATTGTGAACTCGTTCAATAATAATTTTGAAATAGACTTTGCATTCGTTTGATAATTATTTTAAATAAACAATTAGGACATTCTTGACATCTCAGAAGTGGGAAAAAGTTTGTGGAAAAAGGTTAAATTGCTAAAGGAAATATGGGAAAGATGATCAAATTCAATGCGCTTCGGGTTGATCAACTCAACAAATTGTTACAAAACCAGGGTGCGACGGTTATGGGCAATAAAGCGGCGAAAGTTTTGCAGATTATAGAAATATGCGGTTCGGAAGAAGTTGATGCTGAGGAAATTGAAGAAAGCAGTGAAATGTCTGCTATGCAGAAGCAAATGGACGATATGCGTGATATGATTTCGGGACTTGCTAAGTCTGTGAGTGATCTTGTGGCAGTTCAGGTGAGGCATACAACGTTAGCTCCAAGTTCAACAACTGTTCCGGCTAATCTAAGTAGCTACGATATTTCATCTGATTTATAGAGAAGGTAACAAGAAGTTTTGTTAGCAGCTCAGTCTAAGCTAAAAGGCGTCGCCAAAGAATGGCTTGACGCAAAAAAATGTGTTCCAGCGTTGGTCTGCTTTCGTAGAAGCATTCCAACATGATTTCCCATTTACAATGAGCGCAGCAAAGGTGCACACGGAAATGTTGAATCGCAAACGACGTCTAAATGAGACATTAACGCAATATTATTTTGCAATGTTAAATATTGGTGGACGAAGCGTCAATAAATGCGTACATTATTGGGGGTTTAAACGATAGTAATTTAACCCGAACTCTTATGGCAATGAGATTACCAACGTGCAATGATTTGTTGCGGTCACTGGAGAGCTTGTCGAATTTACCATGGTTACCAAAGAACATAGAGAGTCATATGTATTTCAACAACTATTCTGCTCAAAATACGAATGCAGGCGAGAATATGATCAAATGTTTCAATTGTAATGAATTTGGGCATATCGCAGCAAAATGTTCCAGGCCGCAACGTAAAGCTAGGTGCAGCAAATGCAACAAGGTAGGGCATGAAGCAAAGTTTTGTCGTTCCGACAAGCCAACAATTGCTTCAGTTTTTAGTGAGAATAAATATCCACCACTAATGTCAAACGTGGAATTAAACGGATGTCAATACTTAGCTTTTGTTGATACGGGCAGCGATACCTCACTCATAACAGATTCGAAAGTTCCAGCCCATGTTTTTAAGAAGATTTGCAATAAGAGATTAAGAGGTTTTGGGGGTGCAATAGTTTGTAGCACTGCAGATATCGATGTCGAATTAAAAATAGCTGACTGCAAAAGAAATACGAAGTTGCAAGTAGTACCTGATACGATGTGTTTATTGGAAGAGATATTTTATGTCAGAGAGATTGTATTTTAGTTGTTCCTCTTCCTCTGCTTCACCCAGCGGGTCCGAAGTAGCACCTGTTGGCAAGAGTAATCCTGCGTTGGATTTTCAGGCTGACATCGTTGGTGGTGTTAATACTGGTTCCTAAATAGGCGAAATTATCTACAACTTCAAAGTTATGACGTGAGAGCCAAGTCGCGAGTGCGACGAATGTTTGTTTGATGACAGGAGATATTTCGTCTTGCCCTCGTTCACTGCCAGACCCATTTGTTTTGCTTCCTTGTCCAGTCTGAGGTAAGCAGAACTAACGGCGCGGGTGTTGAGGCCGATGATATCAATATCATCGGCATATGCCAGCAGTTGTATACTCTTATAGAAGATGGTACCTTCTCTATTTAGTTCTGCAGGTCGAACTATTTTCTCCAGAAGCAGGTTGAAAAAGTCGCACGATAGGGAGTCGCCTTGTCTGAAACCTCGTTTGATATCGAACGGCTCGGAGAGGTCCTGCCCGATCCTGACGGAGCTTTGGGTGTTGCTAGACGTCAGTTTACACAGCCGTGTTAGTTTTGCGGGGATAACAAATTCAGACATCGCGGCATAGAGGCAGCTCCTTTTCGTGCTGTTGAAAGCAGCTTTGAAATCGACGAAAAGGTGGTGTGAGTCGATTCTCCTTTCACGGGATTTTTCCAAGATTTGGCGCGTGGTGAATATCTGGTCGGTTGTTGATTTGCCAGGCCTAAAGCCACACTGATCTTTTACACAATACGCTCGATAGAACCTTATATGCGATGTTGAGGAGGCTAATAGCACGGTAGTTGGCGCAGATTGTGGGGTCTCATTTTTTAAGGATTGGGCATAGCACACTTAAATTCCAATCGTTGGGTATGCTTTCGTCCGACCATATTTTACAAAGAAGCTGATGTATGCTTCGTATCAGTTCTTCGCCGCCGTGTTTGAATAGTTCGGCCGGCAATCCGTCGGCCTCTGCCGCATTGTTGGTCTTCAGGCGGGCAATTAGTATTCGAACCTCTTCATGGTCGGGTAGTGGAACGTCTGCTCCATCATCATCGATTGGGGAGTCGGGTTCGCCTTCTCCTGGCGTTGTGCGTTCACTGCCATTCAGCAGGCTGGAGAAGTGTTCCCTCCATAATTTAAGGATGTTCTGGGCATCTGTGACTAGATTACCTTTGGGGGTTCTACAAGAGTATGCTCCGGTCTTGAAACCTTCTGTAAGCCGCCGCATTTTTTCGTAGAATTTTACCCCTGTCGGCCAGCTTATCAAGCTCTTCATATTCACGCATTTCGGCCTCTTTCTTTTTCTTTCTGCAAATGCGTTTCGCTTCCCTCTTTAACTCTCGGTATCTATCCCATCCCGCACGTGTCCTGTTTGATCGCAACGCTGCGAGGTAGGCAGCCTGTTTTCTCTCCGCTGCGACACGGCACTCCTCGTCGTACCAGCTGTTCTTTTGCACTTTCCGAAAACCAATGGTTTCGGTTGCAGCTGTACGTAAGGAGTTTGAAATGCCGTCCCTCAGTTCCCTTATACCGAGTTGTTGACGAGTGCTCTCAGAGAGCAGGAGTGCAAGCCGAGTAGAAAATCATTCGGCTGTCTATTGTGGTCCGAGTCGATGTTAGGACCTCGGAGTGTACGCACAACTAGAACACTGGAGACGTGTCTTCCATCTATCACAATACGATCGATCTGGTTGGTGGCCTTTCGATCCGGAGACAGCCAGGCAACTTGATGTATTTTCTTGTGCTGGAATCTAGTACCACAGATAACTATATTTCGGGCCTATTTTAAATAAAGTCTCTAAAGATCTTAATCGGAAAATTAAGAGGTTCAAAAATGAAAGTTTCACAAAATATCTTCGTTCCCTAAGCAATGGAAAAAATTCCGACTACTCTCTTTGGAAAAGCTGTAAAAGACTACAAACACCAGAAACTCAAGTATGTCCCATTAAAATAAGTGCTGATAGCTGGGCCAGAGACGATTCAGAAAAAGCAGAAGTATTTTCGGATTATTTAGCAAAAATATTCTCCCCATATGAAACACACGTTGATTATCCTACTGCTTCCAGTCAAGAGAACGAAAAAATTCCATGTTGCACAAGCAGTGAGCTAAGTTAGGAAATCAAAAACCTTAAAAACAAAAAATCCCCCGGTTACGACCTGATTACTGCCGAGGTTCTAAAACAGCTTCCTCAAATAAGTGTAGTAAAAATTACCAACATTATTAACACAGCTTTTCATCTTAAATACGTGCAAACTTATTGGAAAATTGCTGAAATTATCATGATTCCAAAGCCAGGAAAACCAGGATATGATGTATCATCTTACAGGCCCATATCACTTCTACCGATAATATCGAAGCTATTTGAGAAGATTCTCATAAAACGTATCAATAAAATCATTGAACGAAAAACCATAATTCCAGCGCATCAATTTGGGTTTCGAGCCAACCATTCTACGATTGATCAAATCCACAGGATAACACACGTTATTGAAAAAGCTTTTGAGGAAAAAAAATTCTGTTCTGCCGTGTTTTTGGATGTTGCAAAAGCGTTTGATAAAGTTTGTCACAAAGGACTGCTTTCGAAACTGAAACTAATTTTACCGAAACAGTATTATGACATCATAAAATCGTATTTATCTGATCGCTACTTTCGCGTTAAACAAGGGGACAAATATTCTGATCTTAGGGAAATAAAAGCAGGAGTTCCACAAGGTAGTGTGTTGGGCCCTCTTCTTTATATTCTATTCACGCACGACCTGCCAATAGACTGCAATTATACAAAAGCCACATTCGCAGATGATACCGCGTTGCTTGCTGTTGGTAGTAGTGAACACGAGTCCACTAATAATCTCCAAAAAGCTGTAAATAAAGTCGTACAATGGGCAAAGAAATGGCAGATAAAGCTGAATGAAGCTAAGTCTGTACACATTGTTTTCACATACAACAAGATACAGTACTTACCAATTTTCATAGACGGTGCTCGAATACCGTACTTTAATTCCGCTAAATACTTAGGAATGACGCTTGACACTAAGCTACGGTGGAAAGTTCATGTAAAAAACAAACGTAAGGACCTGGACATGCGACTCAAAAATTACAATTGGTTAATCGGTAACAAATCAGTGTTATCCATCGAAAATAAGTTACTTATCTATAAACAAATAATCCGACCGATATGGAGCTATGGTGCACAACTCTGGGGATGTACTAACGCAAACAATAAGAAAGTGATCCAACAATTCCAAAACAAAGTCCTAAGACTAATTGTCAAAGCGCCTTGGTACTGTAGATGTGCTGATATAGAGCGTGATCTAGGCGTAAACTCGGTTAATACAGAAATATCAAAAATTGCAACAGCACATAGTGCAAGATTGCTACAGCACTGTAACGAAGAATTAGCTATGTTAACTTCTGGAGATGGTCCACCAAGACGACTCAAACGCCTCAAACCCAGTGATCTTTTAAATTAGCCAATACTCTTATAGTAGTTTTGTGATTTTGTAATTAAATGTTTAAGTCATATTCAAGTTGCTTGTTAGTCCTGTATTTTATTTGAACTAGTTGCAATGTATGAACAAAATAATAAAAAAAAAAAAAAATTTCGGGCCCCGGCGAAGTCGATCAGCCTCAACCCGTTTGGGGATGTTTCCTTGTGGAGGCTGAATTTACCGACCGGCGTACCAAAGATACCTTTTTTGCCCACCCTGGCGTTAAAGTCGCCAAGCACGATTTTGTCATCGTGGCGGGGGCAGCGCTCATAGATATGCTCCAAGAGCTTATAGAAGGCATCATTGGTCACATCCTTTTCTTCCGTCGGGGCGTGGGCGCAAATTAGCGATATGTTGAAGAACCTCGCTTTGATGCGGATTGTGGCTAGACGTTCATTCACAGGAGTGAATGATTGTACTCGGCGATGGAGTATCTCTCCCACCACGAATACCACACCAAACTTGCGCTCTTTTATATGGCCACTGTTGTAAATGCCACATTCGCCTTCCCACTTTAGCTCGCCGTCAAACGGATGTTCTTAGGCTACCCAGAGGATACTTGGTCAAAGACCGGAAGTCGTGAGCTGCTTGAGTCATATGTAAAAGAATCGTTTCTGGCCACTCCCAAGTGAATGGCGATCATAGAACTTTCCTCACTTGCGTGAACTTCTACACATGACTCCATCCTCCAATACACCTAGTTCTATTAAATAACGACACGTGTATTTGTTTTAAAATGAATATATTTTGTGTGTTTTTCTATCCATTTAAAAAAAAGATGCATATTTAACATTAAATATAGCATATCAAAATATTTTTTGTACTCAAATAAAAAAAATTAATGCTAAAGCTACGTAAACTTTATTAATTCACTGTATGTACATTACAAAGTGAATTTTCTTTCTCACAATTTTTTGGCAATATTTATGTATGGTATTTACTATATTAACATTATCTGTTTGGTAAAAAGTTTATATATAATTTATATATACTTACTTTGTCCAATCAGTTTACTATTTCTTGCTATTTACATAATTTGTACATATGTAAGCTAACTTAACAATAATTTTTTAAATTATTTAATTGAGAACTATTAGTACTGAGTAATTTAAATACAGTAGAATTGCTAAAAAGTTAACCAAAATGTCCTAAGAGTAATTTACTGTTCTAAAGGGTTTTCGAATCTGAAAGAAACTCGGAAATAAACATAATTTTGGTGATACGTATATAATTGGTTCAATTTATTTGCAGGACTCACTTTTACTCGTAAAAAACAGAAACTTAGATTTACCGTGCGATTCTGTAACATGAGACAGTATCAAGTCTCTAAATTTGAGATTTTGAGTTAGAGACAATTTTTGAGACTTGAGACGATTTTGCTATTCTGTAAGTGACAGTCTCAAAATCTATTACATTTCATTATTCAGAGATGTTTTTACACTTGAATGATAATAAATATGTCAATAACAAATATTAACTTTTCTATAATATAGTCAAAAAACATACTTATCAATAAAAATGAAAATATATCTTGACTTTGTTGCATAATATTTACGAAATTTATGTAAAATTTATTTATTTTTAACCTTTTCGTGTTTGAATTGTAAAAAAACGACAATCGATTAATATCTATGATGATATCTATTCCGTACATTGAAAATGGCAGCAAGAGTTCTTTTTAGTTTTGTGACCAACTAACTACCAGGTCTCAATATTTTGAGACTAACGCTAGAGACTGTTTAGTGAAGAGTAACTAGTATCAAATTGATACTTTGTTTCAAAATGTCTCAAATAGCGACTAGAGACTGGTTACAGAATCCCGCTATTAGTTCGTACATTTTCACATTATACATACGTACACATGCACATATTAATTTTTAAGGGCTGGTTTAAAGAAGAATACCTGGCTGTCTCCGGATCGAAAAACCACCAACCAGATCGATCATGTTGTGATAGACGGAAGACACGTCTCCTGTGTTTTAGATGTGCGTGCGCTCCGAGGTCCTAACATCGACTCGGACCACTATATTGTTGCAGCCAAAATTCGCACCCGCCTCTGTGCAGCAAAAAACGCACGCCAACAAACACAAGGAAGGTTCGACGTCGAGAAGCTGCAATCACAACAGACAGCCGAACGATTTTCTACTCGGCTTGCACTCCTGCTCTCTGAGAGCACTCGTCAACAACTCGGTATAAGGGAACTGTGGGACGGCATTTCAAACTCCTTACGTACAGCTGCAACCGAAACCATTGGTTTTCGGAAAGTGCAAAGGAACAACTGGTACGACGAGGAGTGCCGTGTCGCAACGTTACGATCGACCACAACACGTGCGGGATGGGATAGATACCGAGAGTTGAAGAGGGAAGCGAGACGCATTTGTAGACAGAAAAATAAAGAGGCCGAAATGCGTGAGTACGAAGAACTTGATAAGCTGGCCGACAGGGGTAATGCTCGAAAATTCTACGAAAAGATGCGGCGGCTTACAGAAGGTTTCAAGACCGGAGCATACTCTTGTAGAACCCCCAAAGGTGATCTAGTTACCGATGCCCAGAGCGTACTTAAATTATGGAGGGAACACTTCTCCAGCCTGCTGAATGGCAGTGAACACACAACACCAGGAGAAAACGAACCCGATACCCCAATCGATGACGATGGAGCAGATGTTCCATTGCCCGACCATGATGAAGTTCGAATAGCAATTGCCCGCCTGAAAAACAACAAAGCGGCAGGGGCCGACGGATTGCCGGCCGAGCTATTCAAACACGGCGGCGAAGAGCTGATAAGGTGCATGCATCAGCTTCTTTGTAAAATATGGTCGGACGAAAGTATGCCCAACGATTGGAATTTAAGTGTGCTATGCCCAATCCATAAAAAAGGAGACCCCACAATCTGCGCCAACTACCGTGGGATTAGCCTCCTCAACATCGCATATAAGGTTCTGTCGAGCGTATTGTGTGAAAGATTAAAGCCCACCGTCAACAAACTGATTGGACCTTATCAGTGTGGCTTTAGACCTGGTAAATCAACAACCGACCAGATATTCACCATGCGCCAAATCTTGGAAAAGACCCGTGAAAGAAGAATCGACACACACCACCTCTTCGTCGATTTCAAAGCTGCTTTCGACAGCACGAAAAGGAGCTGCCTTTATGCCGCGATGTCTGAATTTGGTATCCCCGCAAAACTAATACGGCTGTGTAAACTGACGGAGCAAAAGCTCCGTCAGGATCGGGAAGGACCTCTCCGAGCCGTTCGATACCAAACGAGGTTTCAGACAAGGCGACTCCCTATCGTGTGACTTTTTCAATCTGCTGCTCGAGAAAATTATTCGAGCTGCAGAACTTAATCGAGCAGGTACAATCTTTTACAAGAGTGTACAGCTGCTGGCGTATGCCGATGATATTGATATCATCGGCCTCAACACCCGCGCCGTTAGTTCTGCTTTCTCCAGACTGAACAAGGAAGCAACTCAAATGGGTCTGGCAGTGAGCGAGGGCAAGACGAAATATCTCCTGTCATCAAACAAACAGTCGTCGCACTCGCGACTTGGCTCCCACGTCACTGTTGGTTTAGGAACCAGCATTAACACCACCAACAATGTCAGCCTGGAAATCCAACGCAGGATTACTCTTGCCAACAGGTGCTACTTCGGACTGAGTAGGCAATTGAAAAGTAAAGTCCTCTCTCCACGAACAAAAACCAAACTCTATAAGTCGCTCATTATTCCCGTCCTGCTATATGGTGCAGAGGCTTGGACGATGACAACAACCGATGAGTCGACGTTGCGAGTTTTCGAGAGAAAAGTTCTGCGAAAGATTTATGGTCCTTTGCGCGTTGACCACGGCGAATATCGCATTCGATGGAACGATGAGCTGTACGAGATATACGACGACATTGACATAGTTCAGCGAATTAAAAGACAGCGGCTACGCTGGCTAGGTCATGTTGTCCGGATGGATGAAAACGCTCCAGCTCTGAAAGTATTCGACGCAGTACCCGCCGCGGGAAGCAGAGGAAGAGGAAGACCTCCACTCCGTTGGAAGGACCAAGTGGAGAGGGACCTGGCTTCGCTTGGAATATCCAATTGGCGCCACGTAGCGAAGAGAAGAAACGACTGGCGCGCTGTTTTTGACTCGGCTATAATCGCATAAGCGGTGTCTACGCCAGTAAAGAAGAAGAAGGTTTAAAGAAGTAGTCGAGACTTGTTTGTTTCTTTTCTTTTGTGTAATAGCTCCTGATAATTTTCGTGAACATATTGATATCATGTGATATCTGATTTGCATCATTATTGTTTGCATACCACTTTATCAAGGTATTGATCATTGTATAAACCTACAAGTAACCAATCCTTTATTTTTCACTAACACATACGCAAAAATCTACTACAAATTAGGCACTTGCTACGGGTTGCCCCTAAATATTCTACTACAAATTAGGCACTTGGTTCGGGTTGCCCCGAAATATTCTGCTACTAATTAGTCACTTGGTACGGGTTGCCCCCAAATATTCTATTACTAAAACGTTCAAATGCCTCAAATCTGCTATAGTGTGTTGCCGTGTTAGGTTTTAAAATTTATAACTTTAACAATGTTTTTATAAAATATTCAAATATTTTTCGATTATTTAAATTCCTAAATATTAAATTTAATCAGTTTTGTCCAAAATATTAATTGTTATATTAATATATTCAGGGGTGTTGTGGAATCCAAGACAAAATTGCTTAGCTGTCAGAATTGCAAACCAATTCTAGAGAAATAGCTGCTCCCTGTGCTCGATTGCTTTCTTGACTTCGTTCGTAATTCTATTTGCTTGCTCTACAGTGCTATATTTAGCACGAAAACCGAATTAAGGCATTGGTATTACATATATTATTTTCGTGGTGGAAAGAAGTCATCCTTGATATTAACACTTTTTAAAATATTTTACAAATACATGGTAAGAGACTTATTGGTCTTATGTCCTGGTGCCTTTTTTGGACTTAGCTTTTTTATGATTCTAGTAACTTCAGAAGGAGAAGTCCTAATAGACTAGAAGCATAGTGGTTTCAACGATTTCTTATCAACACTGCCGTGACGCCATGCGCTTTCCATCCAGATGATTTGTAACATTGAGTCTAAATCCCGGTATTTTGAAATTATTTTTATTTGTTAGATGAGTTTCTAATATAAGCATTGCATTTATAACTTTTTCAGGCAGAAATCTAATGATCTCTAGTTTATGTTGGTTAACACCGTTAAGCATTCTATATACAGAAATTTAGTAAGCTCATATCACACTTAATAAATTTTGCGGCATTTGATTTTGTGATTTTAATACATCTTGAATCAAGTTTTGCATGGTAGACATAAATTGTGTCACACACTGATTTTTAGATTTGAAGTCACAGTTTCACAACCTCCATTTGTAGGATTTTGCGGCAGTTGCATTTGTACAGTATTGCCTTTCACTACTTTTGCAAAGCTTCTTTGCATATTATTGCTCTTAAAAGTAATAAGAATTGAACTTTTATCTGAGATTTCTATAATTTCACTACGGGGTATTTGTAACATTTGGTTACGATGTGATTGAATGCCCTGTGACAACTTCGATTTCAAATCTTTATATACATATATATACAGGACACCCCTGTAGTTAGCAGTGTGATTTCCTCCACAATTGCTGCATTTTTTATTTATGAACCATTCCTTTTGTATGGTTCTACATCAGTTATGCCCGGTTTCACAGTCCATACTTAAGTTGTGCCTTAATAAAATCTTAGCTAAGCATTGTTGCAAACTGAGTAGTCGGTTGCGTTTCACAGTCAATGCTTAATTTCTATAAAATGTTATTTAGGGTATTCCACCAAACTCGTAAATGTACAAACTTATAAGTTCAAAAATTTACGCTTTAGTTTTTTGGAACGCTCCTTTTTTTCATACGTATAAAAGCCGCGTAAATAGGTATTTTGACTTTTCTGTCAGTGTTGCGTTTGTTTTATTTAAGTAATACTTACTGATGCACTCATTATACAAAGGTTTCATATGGTTTTTATTTCTTTAAATTAAACAAAATTTTGCAACAAGCACAAATGTTGGACCGTTCTTTTTTTCTTTGCAAGTAGTGTTGCCTGCACTAAAAACTTTACTTTTTTGAAGCACTAAATGTAACTATTTTTATGTAATGGCAATACTAAAACAAAATATCAGTTTATGAAGCAAATACGCGTCGAATTTGCCTCATAGTTTTATACGAAACGTGTAAACTTTTTTTCATACAAATTTTGACAGCTCATTTATAAGGCACAGAATTTTACGAGTTTAAGGGTTTTATGAGGCATTTATGAGTTTGATGGAATACCCTTATTATGATATATGGCAACGTTATGGGCAACATATGTTTTACAAATGTCATTCATAAAAATATGTTTGAAATATTTAAATTATAACAGACAATACATAAATTTGCGAGGAAAATTATATCAAAAATTGATGAAAACAACAAATGAAACCCAAATTTCAACACTAGCGAGTCGGAGCACCTATGGAAACTGAAGGAAAAGTATAAGCTGTTATTGAGTGCAAGCGAACGGACACTTGCCCTACGCTACGCAAGATGTCGCTGAAAATTCAAAGAAAATTCAAAACAAAAATCAGCTGTTATTTAAGCATTGCTTAAGCGTCCCATTTTCAGTGCTTAAGCATAACCTAAGTATGAACTGTAAAACACTATTTTCCTGTTTTATCTTAAGCACAACATAAGTATTAATAAAAAAAGTATAAGTATTTCTATTAAATATATTTACAACAGTTTTAATACCAAACCCGCATTCTTCCAACGCTTCTTTGACTTCACTAGAGTCTACGGAGGACTCTATACCCTTAATTACAACAACTAGGCCCTTAGAGCTCTTCAGTTGATACGAATAAAAGTTCTTGTTTTTATTATACAAAAATTTAGCAATTTCCATACAACATTTTTCAGTGTAGGACTGAATTTTTGTTTCATCTATGTATATTGCGAAAGTATAGCGCATAAATGAAACCGATAAAAATTATGACCTTGAATTCAATGGTCCACCCCCCTCGACACCAGCCGCGGAGCCTCCGCGCAACCGATGTCCCCTGTGTCGGCGCTCTCATCGGCTACAACATTGCAGCATTTTCCGTGGCATGCAGCCCTTACAACGCCAGAAGGTTGCTCTGGCTCACGGACACTGCCTGAATTGTTTGGCGACGGCACACCACACACGAGAGTGTACGTCAGTCACCCTCTGCCAACTGTGCAACCGGGCACACCATACTATGCTGCATCGTGCCCCAAAACGGGCCGTTATGCGCCAACGCTCCGCGGGTAGATCGCAGCAGACGAGTCGTCCGGGTCGGCAAAGGAGACTAATAGCGCCTCCTCCAACCATATCGAGGCGAAATGAGGTATCATCACGGCGTCGACAGCCTCGGTCGTCCTATCCCCGCTCCACTGGCCTCAGCAGTGTTGTTGCCACGCTGCAGCAACTACAGCGACTGCTAGGCTAATATTCGCCTAGGGGGGCCGGGATGGCTAGATGAGTTAGCGCCCCACCCCCCTCAACACACGTCCCTGGACGATAAGTCATGACATCAACACGATCCACACATGAAGACCACACATGAAGACCACACACGAATACATCACATATGAAGACAAAGCAAATGGCAATACCATACCGCTATCCCGTTATGCAGCGTACTCGCCACTCAGCAGCCCTTAAAAAGATCAGCAGTAACGAGCAACGGCCCTTTTTTGCGATTCCCGTTCGTGGCGACAAGTCTTTTTTCTCCGGCGGTCTACAAGTGCGAAGCGAGTGACGACAGCAACGTTTTTTATACAAGTGAACCCTTTTTAAATAAAAGCGCATAAAAGTGTTTTCCGATTTCCACGCACAAGTGTATAAAAGTGTCTTCCAATTTCCACGCACAAGTGTATAAAAGTGTCTTCAGGGTTCCACGCACAAGTGTATAAAAGTGTCTTCAGAGTTCCACGCACAAGCGTTCAAAAGTGTTTTCAATTTTCAATACATACATCAAAAGTGTGGTCGCTGCTAAATTCGCATTTTTCATATACATACGTTCAAAGTGCGTGCGGATAATTTCCAAACCCTATAGATATACGTTCAAAAGTGTTTTCCAATTTTCAATACATACATCAAAAGTATGGTCGCTGCTAAATTCGCATTTTTCATATACATACGTTCAAAGTGCGTGCGGATAATTTCCTAACCCCATATATATACGTTCAAAAGTGTTTTCCAATTTTCACATACATACATTCAAAGTGGTCGCTGCGAAATTCTCATTGGTATATACATACGTTCAAATCAAAGGTGTCGGAATAATTGGACGTCTGGAAGAAGCTACGAAAACAAGTGAGTAAACAGTCATGAAAAGTTGTTCTTTGCGACCGCTGCTTCTAATCTCTATTAGTTGTCGGGCTTCAGCGGTTACATGATTTTGTAAATTTTTGGCATGTTTGGGTGCCGTTTCGCGATTGACTTCCCGAACTAATTGTATGTGAAGATCACGGTGTTGATCTGAATTGCTTACATATGTACCACGGGACATTTACAATTTTTCGCAGAACTTTATTTTGGAATCTTCGCACCGTTTTAATGTATAACGGTGCAGCACATCCCCATAGATGAATTCCGTATGTCCAAATGGGTTTCAACGTTTGATTATAGATTAAGATTTTATTTGATGTTGTTAAGAGTAATTTGTTGCCATTAAAGTTTATTTTGTTGTATTTTAGTTTTAGTTCTGTAATTTTTCTTGTATATGCTCCTTCCTTTTCAACACTGCATCCAGGGTCATAAAAAGATATTTCGCCGAGGTGGAATACGGGATTACTTCATTTCTAATAACGGGATATACGTAGCACTTTTGTTAGTGAAGTTTATATGGATAGACTTCAACTCTTTTAAAGTAATGTAGCATTTCTGTGTCCATTCCACAATTTTATTGACTGAAAACTGCATTCTTTTCGACTACTCAGCATCATTTTTTCCGGTCGTAATGATGCAGGTATCATCTGCAAATGTAGCGATTGTGCAGTTTCGCAGCGTAGGCATATCGATAGTAAACAAAATGTATAAGAGTGGTCCCAGG
Organism: Bactrocera correcta; assembly: GCA_027475135.1. Taxonomy (NCBI): domain Eukaryota; kingdom Metazoa; phylum Arthropoda; class Insecta; order Diptera; family Tephritidae; genus Bactrocera; species Bactrocera correcta. The sequence continues at coordinate 85,556,352 of CM050323.1, read as the reverse complement.
ACACTTCCTTGGAGTACATCTGCTTCTCTTGGCTGTAACATAGTGTATGATTGTACCTGTTTGATTCGGAATTAGCGGTCATTCAGGTAAGAGTTTTTTTTTATAGTAGGAGGAAGCATCGAAAGCCGGAGTGCGGGACTTTAATCCGCTAAACCTAACCTACTCCCAACTCAGGACTCTTCCACGGAACCACCAGATAAGGTATTACTTCATGGGAGTGACAAGACATTTTACGTCTCCTCTATAGCACAGACGGACTGACGCCTATTCTGCTGTATCTGTCTTAGTATTGTCATGATGGAAGTAGCCGCTTCGCGAACAGCTTTCCACCGTTAAACTACAACCTAGTGCTGTTTCTAGCTTTACCCTTATGGTTGGAAACCGAGGACAATGTAAGAACACGTGCTCAGAGTCTTCTATTGACTCCGTACACATCGAACAATACGGACTGACGTCGTTTTGAAATTTATGTAGATAGCCTCTGAAGCACCCATGCCCGCTTAATATTTGGGTCAGGTGGAAATCCAGGTCCCCGTGCCACGTATGGATGTCGGGTATAAGTCTGTGGGTCCACCGTCCTTTAGTTGAAGTTTGCCAACGTTGCTGCCATATAATTACGCTCTTTTTTCTCTCTTCTCTCTTTTGGATTTCTGTGATTGGCGTTGAAAGGTCATATAATCTTGTGAGCTCGTTACCCTGGATGTCTATGGGCGGCATACCAGCTAGTACTTCAGATGCTTCGCTGGAAATAGTTCGGAAAGCACTTATTACTCTTATTGCTGAGGGTCTATGCACCGTATTTTTGGTTTGGCATACGCTTTTATGTTTAGAGCCTGTATCCATACTGCATATAGCATAATTGAAGCATTAGAAGTCGGCGGCTGGTGCGCACACAGCCTCTATTTGCCATCATTCTTGACATGGCGTTATAAATTTTATTTGCTTTATTTGCTATGTTTGCCAAGTGCTGCTTGAATTTCAGTTTGGAGTTCAATGTTACCCCTAAATACTTCAAATGTGGTTTTTTCCTCAATTTTCCTGGTGCTTATGAGCAATACCTCTGTTTTGTGCTCAGCCAGTTCCAAACTCTTGGAAGAAAACCAATGGCGTAGACTATTTATACATTCATTACATTTATTTTGTAGGTCATCAAGTTGTTTACCTACTGCTACCATTATAAGGTCGTCTGCGTATGCGATTAGCTTAACGTTTTTAGGCTGTGGAATTCATAGCACCCCATCATAAACTAGATTCCATAAGAGAGGCCCTAAAAGAGATCCTTGTGGTACTCCGCTTGTAATAGGGTAGCTCTTTATGCTTTCGGTGGTGTCGTAGATGAGCTTTCTATTTTTAAAATAACTCCTAACGATTTTTATGAGGTACTGAGGGGCGCGTATTCTATATAGGACTTTGTTCATACCAAATGAACACATCCCTGCATTGTCCTCCTAACTCGTCTAAATACGAATTAGAGGACAATGCAAAAAACACCCAACAGCGCCAACATAACAGCGAAGTACCCAACGAAACAAAAAGACACAATAAATCCAATCAGCAAAGCGGACGGACACATTCAGGCGCCAAAGCAGCAGCAGCAATATCAGCAGCAACAACAACCACAGCAGCATCACAGCAGCAGAATCATCATCGCAACGCGGGAAAAATCAACCACATCAGGCTACACATAAATTTATAATTAGATTAAGTATAATCGTTATTAGTTTTGTACACTAACATACAATTATACACATCCACACATAATCACCCAATTGTATTTATTAACCGTGAATTGTTACCCCGATTTCTAATAGTTTTTATTTTATTTGGCACACCGGCAAACACACGTCGATCACCCCGACAGGCTTCGAATATATTTTCCCATTTGGCAGAGTTGATTGCATTATTCACATCCAGGGTGATCAGCGCACAATATTTTTTTGTACCACCTTTCCATCTTTTGCCACACACTGCTCTTTTCGCAGCGTCGACAACTTCTTTCAGTGCATCGATAGTAGACCCCTGTTTTCTGAAGCTGTATTATCTTTCTGATAGTCTGTTGTCGCATGCGTCGCATGCTGCAACTAGTTCCTTTTGCACAGCGGATACTAAGTGGATGACGTCTTCGCCTGGTGCTATTGCTGCACTCCAGACTGACTCAAAAACGTCAGTGTCAAAATCTGTTTGCTTCCAGCTTCGTTTATGTGTAGTGTTACTGCGTGGGGGTTCCTGGTCTCGCGTGAATAAAACTTCTGCGAAGATTGCCATATGGTCACTATTTGTGAACATGTCTGACACCTTCCATTTAATGTGTCTGCTTAGTGCTCATTTGCAACATCAGGTCTATTACAGAGCCCTTATTTCGTTTTTGGTAAGTATTTTTTGTGCCACTGTTCATTATTGTGAGGTTGGTTTGGGTCAGGGATTCTAAAACTAGGCGCCCACGGTGGTTATTAACCCATATACATACATATCTTATACTTACTCAAATATACAAACCTGAATTGTTACCCCGATTTCTAATAGTTTTTATTTTATTTGGCACACCGGCAAACACACTTCGATCACCCCGACATTTTGGTCCTTCGAGCCGGATTAAGCGCCTCATAACCCCACCAAGCAACTACTTAATCAGCAAACAAATACGTGGAGAAAATTGTAAGTACTCAGACTTAAATTTATTTAAAATATAAATTTATTAGTGCAAATCGGAACAAAACGGCAAAAAAAAAATTTAATGCTCTATTCAAAGTAAATCTTTTGCTTAACCGGTATTAAGCACAAAGTATTAGCAAACTTTGTTATTGCCATATTCCGCTTTGCACTTTAGCCGTTCACATACATACATACGCATATAATTTTTGAGAGCCAAGTAGCGTTGCTTTGGCACCCACCCGTACGTCCATATGTTTATTGCATTACCCGCTCAACTAACAACAAAATAACGTTGACTGCAAGTGCAGTGTGAGCAAGCAAAAAACAGACCCGGTAGAAAAAATTTCAAAAGACCCATTAGGAAATTTTTCGTTCTTCTGAATTTCACCCATCATAATTTGCGATACAAAACATACACATCGAACAAAAAAGTAAAGTCGTTGCTTAGTTCAAAATTAAATAAAGAATTAATTTTCCAATTTATTATTTGTTTTATTTAAATTTAATTCGTCGTCGTAAACCCGGTTAAGTGATTTTTTTTTAATAATAATGGAAGAGTTTAAATTTTGCATTTCCGATTTGTTCGAATACATTGAGGAACATTACGACACCCAACCCGAAGATGAGTCAATTTATACCCTGGAAATAAAAAGGGTTGAACTCAACGCCAAGGCGAGGCCTTTCGTAGAACCCCACAAAAACCCGGTGAAACTATTGATTTTGCAAATATCAAAGAAAAATTTAAAAAAGGTCGTCAATTATATTTGAAATGTTTAGGATCCATTAATCAAGCTATTGATGATCTTAAGCCCCCGGTCCCAATAATAAAGGAACGAGTTTCAGAGGAATTTACATCGCGGGACTAGGACCCTCAATACATATTCCACCTTGTGATACGGATATATTTTATGGAGATTTCGCAACCTGGCCTTCATTCCGAGATATGTTTACGGCTATATACGTAAACAATCTCAAAATCAGCAACGTGGAAAGACTGTTCCATTTGATTCAAAAAACCCGAGGAGAAGCAAGAGCAATTGTTAAAAACGCACCCTTAACAAATGATGGTTTCCTGAGGGCATAGAGAGACCTGGTATTCCAATACGAGAACAAACGAGTTCAGGTCAACGCGCAATTGAAAATTTTATTCAATCTACCCCAAGCAACCCAAGAAAGTGGAAGCGCGATTAAACACCTTCAGAGGACCGTCAACAATTGTCTCACAAATTTGTACAACGTGTACATAGACACTAGTAGCTGGGACCCCATCTTAATCTTCTTATGCGGATTGAAACTACCCAAAACCCTACTTCATCAATTCAACGACACCCTAGAAGATAACTCGGAAATACCCTCCTGGAAACTTTCGACGCGTTTCTCACTCACAGGTATAAATTGTAGGAAGCAGTAGGAAATCTAACTGACCCCGTTCTAGTGACCCAATCTGACAGTGGATCCTATAGAAAAGGAAAGGACAGGAAGTTCAGCACATTTCACGCTAATGTTTCCGGAACTTCGACCCTGGATTTTTCACATGCTAGTGCACACCCAGTTAGAGGCAACAACTTTTCAAAAAAACCTCAAGACATTGAAAGTTGTAAGCTTTGTAGAACACAACATGCAATTCGAGAATGCCCAAAGTTCTTACAAATGAATGTTGAGACCCGAATAACCACAGTAAAAAATAATGGTTATTGTTTCAATTGCCTTGCATTATCTCACAGTTTCAGAGATTGCAAGAGCAAAGATTCTTTTAGAATATGCAGAAAGAAACAAAACACACTTCTGCATAGGGATACACCAGCCCGTTCCCCATCCCCCCCGCAAGGATCAAGAGCCTCAAACCCGCCTATTGACCCAAACACCAGTAACCAAACCCTTAGTACCAATACAAATCCGCAAGCCTACACAACCCTCTTACAGTCCACTAAAAATAAAACCCAAGACCCACAAAACTTCAGTGGGAAGCAGATTTTGTTAGGTACTGCTGTAGTCCAAGTTTTATACAAAGGGCAAATATTCACAGCTCGCGCATTTGTCGACTCCGGCTTAGAAGCCACTTTTATTTCAGGGAAATTCCAGAGAAAATTGGACATACCCACGTTCAGGAAAAATGCTCAAGTGACTGGACTGAACAACACCGTTTCGGCAACACCCTCCAAAATTTGTGAACTCACCCTTTGTTCACCGACAAGAAAAGAGTTTAAGATAACAACACACGCGTTTCTCTTAAAAACTTTAACCGATAATTTACCCACTCACTCACTTAATACGATCATCACTAATACAGGTTTTAGTTTAGCTGACCCTCACTTTCATAAACCCAGACCAGTCGACATATTGATCGGAAGTGACCTGTACCCACAAATAATTCTCAGTGGTGTACGGAGAAATGTACTCGGGACTCTTCTAGCCCAAGACACGGAATTAGGATGGATTTTATCCGGACCCACACCAGAAAAACCCTTATCACCCTCAATAATGTCATTTTTCAATAAGATGACCCCAGACAAGTTGCTCACACAATTTTGGGAAGTTGAAGAAGTTCCAAGGAAGTCTCTACCATCAACTTCAGATATAGTTTGTGAGCAAATTTATAAAAATACGACCCACAGAAACTTAGAGGGGCGCTATGTGGTAACATTACCCTTTAAAACCGCAGAAAACATAGAATTGGGCAACTCAAGACAATAGCTCTAGCTCAATTTCTTAGAAATGAAAAATCATTGTCGAGAAAACTGTAAATAAAAGCGGAATACGACAAGGCCATCAACGAGTATTTGGAACTCGGTCATATGACCAAAGTCGAATACAACCCGGCGGATAATATGAAAACGTATTATCTGCCACATCACGCAGTCATCAAACCGGATCGCATAACGACTCAACTGCGAGTGATATTCAACGCTTCATGCCCCACCTCGAACAGGAACAGCCTCAATGATGTACTACATACTGGACCCCTTCAACAAACAAACCTCGTAATCCTAGTAGTAAAATGGCGAATGTTTCGAATCGTATTCAACGCAGATATTCAAAAAATGTATCGTCAAATACTCGTTGAAAGCAATCACACTCCGTTTCAAAGAATCTTATTTAGGAAATCCCCTAACGACCCTTTCGAAGATTTTGAATTACAAACTGTTACGTTTGGTATTAACTGTGCTCCGTTTTTAGCTATCCGTACCCTCCTAAAATTAGCGGATGATCTACAAGGAACCCACCCACTGGCAGGAGAGATACTTCGAAACGGAATGTATGTTGATGATGTACTTGCAGGAGCACATGACGTACCAACAGCGATATTGGCACGAGATGAACTCACTTCATCTTTAAAGTCCGCAGGATTCGCTCTACGTAAATGGACCTCAAATGACCCAAAAGTTTTATGTGGAATCCCACAAGAACATCTATTGGATACCAACTCACTCAGTTTACCAGAATCCAATAACCCAAAAACACTAGAAATCAGATGGAATGCAAAAAAAGATGTGTTCATTTTTCTCATCAACCCTATTCAGGATAAAACGTCGTATACCAAAAGAGAAGTTAGTTATAGCAAAATTGATTATAGCAAAATTGTTCGACCCAGCTGGTTGGCTCAGCACCGTTGTAGTCACAGCTTAAATAATAATGCAACAGATATGGCTGGATAAATCCGATTGGGATGAATGTCTGAAACCCTTAACTCTCCATCGATGGAAAATATTCATAAAGGACTACGATTCCTTAAATCTCATTTCGACATCGGCGATCATTAATTTTCATGGATTCTCTGACGCATCTGAAAAAGCCTACGCAGCAGCCCTATATATCAGTGTTTCTACAAATGCAAATACCTGGACAACCCTTTTGGTATCCAAAACTCGTGTGGCCCCAATAAAAACTATATCATTACCAAGGATAGAACTTTGCGGAGCGGTTCTTCTGGCGAATCTCGTGGATGCAACACTACTGAGTATAACCCAATACCGTTCTCACCTTTGGACGGATTCCACAATTATTCTTTCATGGCTTAGCAAACTCCCATACACATGGACACCCTTTGTATCCCACCAAATTGCCACAATCGCGGAAAAGTTTGGAACCGCAAATTGGACTCACGTCGAAAGTCAAGACAATCCGGCAGATCTAGCTACTCGCGGAAGCACACCTCTGGAAATGGTTAACAATGACCTCTGGTGGCACGGACCCCAATGGCTAACACTCGACCCAATACACTGGCCAGTAACCAGAAAATCGATCGATCCAACACTGGAACTCCGACCAATCAAGACCTTCGTGAACACAACACAAGAGGATATACTAGATAGATTCTCAACCTTAAGCAAAGCCAATAAATCACAGCAGTCATACACAACGTTGGAAATAACACCAGAAGAGCTCAACACTACCCGCACGAAGTTAATTATTTTATCCCAAAAGAAGTATTTCCAGGAAGAGTATGAAGCCTTAACCCAGAAAACCAGCATGCCCAAAAAAAGTACAATTTTGACACTAAACCTTTTAATCGATCCCAAAGGAATAATGCGAGTTAATGGTCGGTTGAGCAACTCAGCGGCATTGTCATATAACGAGCGTTATCCGATTATACTACCCTATAGCAGTCGACTAGCCAAACTACACACCTAATTTACCCATCTAATAACCCTTCATGGTGGCAACCAGCTAGTCTTACGACTAATGCGTTCGGAATTTTGGATACCGAAGCTGAAACCCCTCATCAAGTCTATCCACGCAACACTACTCAGATTATGGCAGCACTACCCGCAGAACGTACCACCTTAACCCGTTCATTCGCAGCAACAAGAATCGATTTCGCCGGTCCCTACAACATAAAAAATTACACCGGCACACAAGGTTATGTATGCGTATTTGTTTGTTTTGCAACCAAAGCAATACATCTAGAGCCAGTAAGTGATCCCACCACCAACGCATTCATGGCCGCGTTCGCACGTTTCTTTTCCAGGCGCGGATGTCCTGCCGATCTCTATTCGGACAATGGAATTAATTTCATTGGAGCGTCTACACTTTTAATTAAAGATCGGCGAGAATTCATGAAGTCGTTGAAAACTCAATTAACAACTAATGAAGCGCACCAAAACATCAATTGGCACTTTAATCCTCCAGGAGCTCCACACATGGGTGGATTCTGGGAAGCAGGAGTGAAAAGTTTAAAGAGCCACTTGAAAAAGGGTCTCAGAACCAGAAATTCACTTTCGAAGAAATAGCTACCCTTTTAACCCGAATCGAAAGTTGCTTGAATTCTCGCCCTTTAAGCCCATTAAGTGAAGACTCAACAAATTTAGAACCTTTAACTCCAGGTCATTTCTTAATAGGTACCCCTTTATTAATCCCAGCAGAACCCAACTTAGAAGATGCATATCTAATCATCGCACAAAGATGGCAGAAACTGAAGACACTCCATCAACACTTCTGCAAACGATGGAAAGAAGAATACCTGAAAGAACTCCACAAAAGATATAAATGGAAATACCCTCAACGCAACATAGACGTTAACGATATGGTAGTTATACGTCAAGAAACTCTACCTCCAAATGAGTGGAGACTTGGTCGCATCGAAAAAACATATCTCGGTGCAGACAATAAAGCAAGAGTAGTTAACATACGTACCTCTCAGGGAACAATTACCCGCCCAATAAAAAAAATAGTCACTTTACCAAATAATTAATCTTATTTTCTTAAAGTGACATGGCCCCTCAAAGCAGTACGAAGTCAATTAGCAGCCGCCAAAGCAGCGCCACATTCACTGTGCGATCACTCAGCGTGACCCGTAGCGTCAGCCCACTCTCCGACGAAGGAACCCCAGCAAGACGCCTACATCGCTTTAAGGCGACCCTTTCCCCCATTCGAGAGGAGCGAGGAAGTACCCATCGCACGGCCCGGCGCACTATCAGCCGTTCAGCAAAACGAACACACAAGCACGTCGCTGTGGATTGTGCAAAAAGGATCATAGACTGGTAACATGTTCAAAATTTACTGAAAAGAACATCAACGAAAAGTTTGACGCAGTCATTAAGTATAAGTACTCCGTCAATTGCCTGGCCAGATCGCATTCCACCCAAAAGTGTACAAGTTAGAAACAATGTGCCACGTGTAATGGGGAACACCATTCAACCCTATATGGACTCCCCAGGTTGTTCTGCAAGGAGCCAGAAAAAACATCAAAGAGCAAGGACAGATTGCATAAACAACATGATGACAGAATCATCATCGCAACGCGGGAAAAATCAACCACATCAGGCTACACATAAATTTATAATTAGATTAAGTATAATCGTTATTAGTTTTGTACACTAACATACAATTATACACATCCACACATAATCACCCAATTGTATTTATTAACCGTGAATTGTTACCCCGATTTCTAATAGTTTTTATTTTATTTGGCACACCGGCAAACACACGTCGATCACCCCAACAGGCTTCGAATATATTTTCCCATTTGGCAGAGTTGATTGCATTATTCACATCCAGAGTGATCAGCGCACAATATTTTTTTGTACCACCTTTCCATCTTTTGCCACACTTTGCTCTTTTCGCAGCGTCGACAACTTCTTTCAGTGCATCGATAGTAGACCCCTGTTTTCTGAAGCTGTATTATCTTTCTGATAGTCTGTTGTCGCATGCGTCGCATGCTGCAACTAGTTCCTTTTGCACAGCGGATACTAAGTGGATGACGTCTTCGCCTGGTGCTATTGCTGCACTCCAGACTGTCTCAAAAACGTCAGTGTCAAAATCTGTTTGCTTCCAGCTTCGTTTATGTGTAGTGTTACTGCGTGGGGGTTCCTGGTCTCGCGTGAATAAAACTTCTGCGAAGATTGCCATGTGGTCACTATTTGTGAACATGTCTGACACCTTCCACTTAATGTGTCTGCTTAGTGCGTCATTTGCAAACATCAGGTCTATTACAGAGCCCTTATTTCGTTTTTGGTAAGTATTTTTTGTGCCACTGTTCATTATTGTGAGGTTGGTTTGGGTCAGGGATTCTAAAACTAGGCGCCCACGGTGGTTTGAGCTTCTGCTTCCCCAGGCAGTAGACCATGCGTTAAAATCGCCTGCCATTATTATCGGTGATTTTCCTCTGCTTTCTAATGACAATTCGAGGAGGAAGTCTTCAAATTCTCTAACGGACGCATTGCGACGAGTACGTAATAAATCCCCCCAATTTGCGCCCATGTAAAGCCAGTTTTTGCTTCTCTGCAGCAAGATGTGAATGTATGTCCATTGCAGGACCATATTGCTGCTTTGCCACTTCTGTCTGTAATCCAGGTGCTTTCCGAACGTTGGGAATATTGCTCACTCAGTAAGGCGACATCAAGGTTGCTTTCTATTACGGTTTGTTGCAGCAGTGCTTGTGCTGCGCAGTGGTTTAGGTTCAGCTGCAATATTCTCATTTCTCCATTGTCTTTAGCAACTCGACATATTTGGGACAGGTCGTACTTAGAAACGAATGTTCTCCTTTGTAAAGCATGCAACTCGGTGTATTAGTGCATGCTTTTGCAACATGTCCCGCGCTTCCAAAGCGTGTGCAAAGAGAGGACCTGTCGATCAGACTGCAACATTTACGCGCCATGTGGCCTGGATGGAAGCATCTGTAACAACGGGAAACAGGGTAGTACTCCCGGAGGCGACAGATCGACCACCCAATCTTTACTTTGCCAACTTTAAGGGCAGTCTTGGCATCTTGGGCACGCAGGGATATAAGGGCTATTTGAGTGCCGCTCCTTGTTTTCCTCATATTTTTAACATTTGCTGGCCCTATGTTTTGTATTCCGTACTCTTTTTGTAATGCGAAACAAATTTCTTCTGGAGTAGTTATCTCTTCCAGATCTTTGCACATTATAGTGATGTTGTGTGTGTTTGGTTGTACTACTGCCATCTCGCCAACCACTCCCTCTAGGGCGCTCTGAAAAGTTTCAGCTTTTTTGTCTCCTTGGCTTTTTAGCTCTATGAGCAGGTCTCCTTTGAGAGTTTTCCTGATGTAGGTCACGTTTGAACCCAGTTCCTCGAGGCCACTGTTATCTTTAATTTTACGGAGGATGTCTGCATACGAAGCTCCGTCCTTTTTTGTTAGAATTATACCGTCTGGTTTCGACCAGGTAAGAGGTAATTAGGTCAGTAAGATACTGTGTAAAGTACAGAAATTTTGTACATCTTCGTTTCCTAGTTCTCGTAAAAAGGAAAATGATTTCAATGATAATTTGAACAATTTATTCGATATTGCACATGCTGATGCTTTAGAAATGATAGCTATTCCTGAGGACCGAGGCTTTTTAACTAAACAAAGAGAGCCAGGTCGTGTTGGGAGCATGATTTCTATAGATCAATGTCTCGCAAATCAAGAAAACCGGAAAGAGCAAAGGTTAGAAGAAGACAACCGACGCAGAGCAAAGTATCAAAGTTTGGAAAGCACTCAAGGTATTTATTTAATTCTGCTGAAACAAATAATATGTAAGTTTCTCTTTCAACTAATTTTTTTTTAGAGTTGCGTGTAGACTATGACGTAAGTGATGAAAGTAAATGTGAGTCTGAAAAATCTGTAGAGCGGTTGATGATCGATCAAACACCAACGAGCTGAAAAAAAAACGTGGTAAAAAAAGCTTCATAGGTGATAGAATGCTTGCTTGCATGGATGCTGGCAATATGTCAACCCCACTCGCAATTCATTTTATTACTGCAACAGGTAAAGCTTTGGGTCACAATATTGAAGATCTGGTTATTAATTGTACAAGTTTGAGAAAACAGCGCAATGAATATCGTCGGCGTCATGGTACAGAAATTATTGAGTATTTCAAGGTATAAAAGTTAATTTTGGATTTGTTATGAATACTTCTCAGAGCGAAAATTTTTCAGATCTCTGATACATTTGTGTTACACTGGGACCTAAAATGAATAACCACTTATGGCATCTGTCCGAGGAAGCCGTTGGTCTCGCCTTTTTTGATTCTAATGTGGACTTAAATGCGAATAGAAAGATGGTTGAAGCGCTAACATTAGAAAAAGAGTTTGAAAGCAATGACGACAATGGCGTTTATCTGCATAAAAATGTAAATGCCAGCATTGAAGAAATGAAACCCTTCAGAGGTAAAGATTTAAGTTGTTTTGAAACGCAAAGAACTAGAAATATCTTTTCACGATTGGAAATATACTTCAAATTTTTCAATTTAGATCCCTCAAACTGGTGCGAAAATGCAAAATATTTAAAAGGTGTTCAAATCCTCAAAAACGTCACTGCTGTTAGTGATTCTGCTGAGAGGAAAGTAAAACTAATAACAGATTTTAACCGGTCTTTAACTCATAGCGAAGAAGATAAACAATACTTTCTTCATATTGTCGAGAACTACAGGTAAAAGTTCCCTTCATATACTAAAACTTCGCTTTTGTACTATTCTTGAGACATATATTAATGATTGAAATGCAAATTGAAAAATTGCGTCATTTTATTTTTTCTTTAATAAATAAACAGATAACAGTAAAAAAAACCAAGTGTTTTTCTATATTTTGAACTTTGATCTCATTATGGCACAAGTAGGTACACTCTGATTGAGTTAAAAATTTACCACATGAATTATTACATCGAATCATTTTTGACCAATCCCCGTACTCAAAATTCCAAAAAAAAAAAAAAAAATAACGCCAGGTCTAAAGTACATTAATATATAAATATACACATGTAAACAATAAAAGAAATATAAAAGAAAATACAGTCCTCTAAGTGTCAAGAGCAATGGCAAGCAACAAAATTGTAATATGAAACTTGCTCTTAAAAATGTGAAAATCATTGCCTATTGAATAAATCTCATAAATTAGTATATACATACATAAAACTAATACAAACATACATACTCCAAATACTAATGCACACGAGCAGCAACTGATAACAGAATATATATGGTGTTTACGTATGTGTATAAATGCATTAAGTCACACAGTGATTCTAAACAGTTGTAAAATTTCAATGCGTTGGTATCTGAAGTATTGAATAAAAATATAATACTTATTTACACATATACAAGTATATGTACATAGCTAAGAGATTAGAATTAAGAAAGTTAAAGAGGAAAGAAATTTTAATAAAGAAGATCAGAGTCAAACGTGAACTCTCACAGTACGGTGTATTTCTGTACAGTCGTGGTTTGGTTTTCTGTGCCCCACTTATCTCCGACAATTATGGTACTCCCCCTTTTCGCATTATTAATCGGGTATTGCGGGCAATACATCTTGTAGTTTTTGAACTTAACGAAAGTCTCAATTGTAAATTGTTGTATAAATGAGCATCCTCCCCCGACATCCATACATACACCATATTATCACACCTCATCAACTCAACCTCACAACACTGGCACGCACCTTCACCATACTCGCTTACAGCCCACATTCCACGTTACTCATGAGAGCACACATATCGACACCCACAGACACGTACACCAACCACCCACAACACACCATCTGATCCCGCACACCAAAGGCAAAAAACGGTCCGACAAGGTGATCCCAGTTCACTTCAGTTTTGACATCATCAACGATCTGTTCGGGTGTGCGAACCTCTTCACCAAATGGCATAAGCAGTTTTCTTTTATCTCTATCTAGTTTATCTCGGAACACATAATTACATTTTATAATTTTACAAAGCGAGCGCTAATAATTTTACAAGAAAAAACACGCAATAAATATACACGCGTATATACTCGTACTGGTACATTTCTTTTTTTCCCCATTTAAAGAAATTTGTGGTGACCGAGAAGGTGAGTGTGTGAATTATACACGAATTTGAAGTGGAAAAAAGGGTGAGTTCATGGAAAATACATGGTCCTTCGAGCCATAAAGAACGGCTCGGTGAAACAATAAAAAAAAAATTATATATATACAGTGAGTTCAAAAAATGTTCACGTAATGCAAATTTAACTTTTTTTATTGAATATGACAATGCTTCAAGAAAATTTTTTTGCTGATATATGACATCGGCATTCTATGTTTCAAAATCCTCTTCGGTGGATTTCCATCTTTATTTAAATTTGAATAAATACAGTTCAAATCCGTAAGCGCACGTGAACACTTTTTGAAGTGATATGACGCAGTATGTAACTAATTTCGTTGTTACAAAATAGTTGTTAGCATTTTTTAATAATTAACATTTACTAAGGTTTGTAACAAAAATTAGAGGTCGAAAAATTGGTAATTTATAAAACCTGGTAAATTTTCAGCCAGGACTAAAATACTGAACTTTATTTTGCAAAATGTTGTATGTTCGGACTTGTAGGAGGGGCTTTCCGTTAGAGAGGTTGCTCAAAAACATAAAATTTCAATTTGTGTCATCAGCAAAATAAAAAAAAACAAGGTTAACACATCACCTGTTCTCGTAACTGGCGAACTCACCTTTATTACCGAAACTCACTTTTATGAAAAAATAACGCAAAGAATGGGTTTTCTTAAATATTGAAGTTCGCAAATTATCAATTTGATTTAATTTCGGATTATAATAGATATAAAGGATTTCAAAATTATAGAATGCACCAATCGGCAATATCGAAATTCGCAAATTATCAATTTGATTTTATTTCGGATTATAATAGATATAAAGGATTTCAAAATTATAGAACACACCAATCGGCGGCAGAATAAACGAATTATGCTGGACGAAGTAAAACACCGAGACGCTGCGAAAAGCGTACGCGCATGTGCGTTGAATCTTAACTCGTGCGGGCAAAAAAGTGAAGTAGCCGCAGCTGGAGTTATCCGTCCCTTTTGTTAAAGTTGTTGTTCTGGTTTGTAGTGTGGTGTCATATTTGAATGTGTTAATGTGATGTGTAGTGATGTGGAAGGTGAGTGGAGAGTGTGATGTGTTGTTCATTTAGGATAATTTTGCCTGCCAATGTGGGGTGTTCAAATGTGGTGTAGCTGTGTTTCATATTGAGGGAGGCTGAGTGTCATTTAGTCACTCCCCAAAAATTTAGGCACGCCTAAAAAGCCTGAAACTCCTGAAACAGAAAGAACCTTACGGCGTCTTATCAAAACTAATTCAGCTAAAAACGCAGTAGAGGCTAAGAAAGTGTTATTGTCGTCTTTGAGAGAGTATGCAACAATACAATTTGAAATTCGCTGAAAAGTTCCAATATGCGTGCAAGACCAATGATTAAAAACCGTACATGTCAGCGAAGAACAAAGCGGCTAGAATGAAATTTGCGAAAGAACACAAAAACTGGACAAGCCAACAGTTTAAATTAATAATTTGGTCTAACGAAACGAAAATATGTCGTATTAATTCAGATAGACGCATTTAGAGATGGTATGACAAGCAATGCGGTCTTACCGATAGGAATATGCTGCGCACAACTAAATTCGGAGGTGGTTCACTTATGGTATGGGGGCTACGGACTATATTAGCATTCTACAGGATTCATTTATACCTATCTTTGAGATTTTCGGATGTGAACCCGGTGATTTGTTACATATGCAAGACAATGACCTTAAATATACCGCACGTATTACAAACTTTTTGTTAGAAAATAACGGAATTCGGGTGGTGGAGTGGCCAGCTCAGTCACCCCATATGAACCCTATTGAAAATTTATGAGCGATTGTTAAGAAACGGTTAATTGTTCAAAGAGAAACACCAAAAACCATAGATGAACTCTGGACTCAAGTTGAAAGAGTTTGGAATAGCTTTTCTCCGGAAATTTCTTAGATAATCTGACCGTAATAAAACAGTCCTTAAAGTTAAAAGCGGTCCCACAAGTTATTAGGTATTGAACTTCAATCGCCACTTTACCTCTAAGTTCAAATAATGTTCACATGAATTTTATTACTTTATATCTACTATAGCCGCAAGAGATTATTAAAGGGCACTCGAAGTGTAACCAACTTCACACCGTTCGCGCAGCTGTCGCACTGGAATTAGCTGTTTATAAATTAGCTGAATGACAGTTCGGAGTATTGTTTACAAGTGTAAGTTAACAAATCACAGTAGCTCACAACAACAGGTGCAGTTATGCCTGTGATTGCAACGCAAGCAAAAATATCAAAGGTGCGAGGCTCATGTTGCAGACATAACAACGGAAACGCTTGCCAGTAGCAAGCGACACCAACAGTCCCAAACCGTGGGAATTGCCGAATCAGTATTATGGAATCATGCGGCAGTCCACGTGAGGTCATGGCAAGTAGATTTGATAGGTGTTAGGTATTCAGGTGCAGCACCGAAAAGTTAGTTGTAATAACTCGATCGTCGCGAACGGCTGCCCTACATAGTAGGGAAATAAAAATAATTTAAATCAATCCTCGTGTTTTATTTACTGGCGCCCAACGTGAGGCCACGCAAAGAAAAGTCCTTATATAGGATAAACCATTGCGGCCGTGGATTGGAAACCATTTTAAACGAAAAATCTATTAACGTGAAATTAAGATAAATTTGTATGGAGAGAAAGAATACAAAAGCAAAACCATTTAGTTGAAATGAAAAAATAAAAAGCAATTTATGTGAAACTGAAAGTATAAAAAACAAACCCGCTTATTTGAAATCAAAAAATAAAAGGCTATTTTTGTGAAACTGAAAGAATAAAAAACAAAACCGTATAATTGAAATCAAAAAATTAAAAGCTATTTATGTGAAACTTTATTTTCAAACATTTTTCTTGTGAAAAGAAAACCAGTGCAAACTAGCAGAAACTATTATTCGAATTCAAAGCGATTCAAGTGGAAGGAGAAAAACTGCAATTCGGCATCAAGGAGATTTGTGAAACAAAAAGCGAACTTCGGGGACACTACTTATTTGGACATGAAGCTGTAAGTAGAGTGCTCATACCGTAAAATTTAGAATAAGAAAGGTATAAAACATTAGTTTACACTGATTAACAATGTAACAAAGTGACAGAAAAAGTTAGGAATATTAGCTCCAGAAGAATTATTACAAAGTGACTAGGACCAAAAATGGACGAAAATACAATTCGGACCTTAATGAGTGCCGCCATTCGAGCAGTAACCGAACAGACGAGACGGGAATTTCAAGCAACAGTTGACTCACTGACCGATAGACAGATAGAAAGATCATCTCAAGTAGAACAATATAATGAGGTTACAATCGACTCGACAGTTAGGTGTGACGAATACTTGGACGTAGCCAAATCCTTTCCCGAGTTTGCTGGCGCCCAGTTTCGATACGTGTCGTGGCATCAGGCAACTCACACGGCATATAAAATCTTTCAATACGCACAAGGCAGTTTCAAACACTATCAGGCAGTGGCCACAATAAGGAATAAAATAGTGGGATCTGCA
Source organism: Bactrocera correcta (assembly GCA_027475135.1). Lineage (NCBI taxonomy): Eukaryota > Metazoa > Arthropoda > Insecta > Diptera > Tephritidae > Bactrocera > Bactrocera correcta. Next base: position 85,539,405 of record CM050323.1, on the reverse strand, counting down.
GATTCGATCCTGTCTGCCTTTAACACCCGTTTACACACTGGAACAGGAAATGTGTACTCTTAGCCAGTGAATACAGACAATAACCGCATTTTAAGATGAAGTAGAAAAGAAACTAACAGCCATTATTAACAAAACATTAATGAGTAATTAAGAGTTTTTATATCCGGAATAAACTTGAATCAAATCAGGCGAGTTCGTCATTTGCTCACAGATTTTCATTTTCTTCTTCTTCTTTACTGGCGTAGACACCGCTTACGCGATTATAGCCGAGTCAAAAACAGCGCGCCAATCGTTTCTTCTCTTTGCTACGTCGCGCCAATTGGATATTCTAAGCGAAGCCAGGTCCTTCTCCACTTGGTCCTTCCAACGGAGTGGAGGTCTTCCTCTTCCTCTGCTTCCCGCGGCGGGTACTGCGTCGAATACTTTCAGAGCTGGAGTGCTTTCATCCATCCGGACAACATGACCTAGCCAGCGTAGCCGCTGTCTTTTAATTCGCTGAACTATGTCAATGTCGTCGTATATCTCGTAAAGCTCATCGTTCCATCGAATGCGATATTCGCCGTGGCCAATGCGCAAAGGACTATAAATCTTTCGCAGAACCTTTCTCTCGAAAACTCGCAGCGTCGACTCATCAGTTGTTGTCATCGTCCAAGCCTCTGCACCATATAGCAGGACGGGAATTATGAGCGACTAAGAGAGTTTGGCTTTTGTTCGTCGAGAGAGGACTTTCTTTTCAATTGCCTACTCAGTCCGAAGTAGCACCTGTTGGCAAGAGTAATCCTGTGTTGGATTTCCAGGCTGACACATGCTGGTTCCTAAATAGACGAAACTATCTACAACTTCAAAGTTATCACTGTCAACAGTGACGTAAGAGCCAAGTCGCGAGTGCGACGACTGTTTGTTTGATGACAGGAGATATTTCATCTTGCCCTCGTTCACTGCCAGACCCATTTGTTTTACTTCCTTGTTCAGTCTGGAGAAAGCAGAACTAGCGGGTGTTGAGGCCGATGATATCAATATTACCTTCTGTAAGTCGCCGCATCTTTTCGTAGAATTTTCGAGCATTACCCCTGTCGGCCAGCTTATCAAGCTCTTCGTACTCACGCATTGCGGCCTCTTTCTTTTTCTGTCTACAACTGCGTCTCGCTTCATTCTTTAACTCTCGGTATATATTTCATCCCGCACGTGTCGTGGTCGATCGCAACGTTGCGAGGTAGGTAGCTTGTTTTCTCTCCCCTGCAACACGGCAATCCTCGTCGTACCAGCTGTTTTTTTGCACTTTCCGAAAATTAATGGTTTCGGTTGCAGCTGTACGTAAGGAGTTTGAAATGCCGTCCCACAGTTCCCTTATACCGAGTTGTTGACGAGTGCTCTCAGAGAGCAGGAGTGCAAGCCGAGTAGAAAAACGTTCGGCCGTCTGTTGTGATTGCAGCTTCTCGACGTCGAACCTTCCTTGTGTTTGTTGGCGTGCGTTTTTTGCTGCACAGAGGCAGGTGCGTATCTTGGCTGCAACAAGATAGTGGTCCGAGTCGATGTTAGGACCTCGGAACGTACGCACGTCTAGAACACTCTGATCATTCACTGATCACCAACCGCTTATCTATTCGATATCAGATAAAAACCCTAACGCAAAATTGAAAAGATGGACGGCTTTTGTAGAAGAACTCTCCCCTAAATTTCATTAAAAGCCCAACAAAGAAAACGTTGTCGCAGATGTGTTGTCAAGAGAACACATAAACAGTTTAGAACACAAGGATACGACCAGCTCAGGCGACGAAACCGTTCACAGAGAAAATTCATCCACAGAAATCAGATTATCCTTGAATGTAGGGATACATATTCAAAAACTACAAAAATTCTATATCAATCACGAATTAGACACTATATTATTTTTCAAAATAAAGACGAAATTTTTTATCTATTACGCAGCTGCATCAACCCAAATGTTACAAATGGTTTGTTATGTGACCTATCTGTTTTAGAAAAAATTCAAAACAAAGTTAAAAGCACCTTTCCATCAGTAAAATTCGATCATGCAAAATCTTTGGTCACTGACATCTTTAACGAAGGTGATCAGAAAGAAATTGTTCATACGGAACATAATAGAGCACACCGGTCTCTCAAAGAAAATATTATGCAAATATTAAGAGATTAATATTTTCCAAACATGCGAAAAATGTTAGAGGATATTATATTTAACTGCACAACTTGCCAGGAAGCTAAATATCAGCGCCATCCACAAAATCCTGAAATGGGAACAACCCCACTACCCAACAGACCCAGGGAAATTCTGCATGTCGTTATTTTTTTTACAGACAATAATCAGTATCTAACTTTCATAGATAAGTTTTCGAAATTTTCAATAGTTCAATCAATTTCATCTAGGGCAATAACAAACATCAAAGAACCCTTAATACGAATTATGAATTTTTTCAAAAATACTAAAAGCCTTAATTTTCACAACGAAAAATCACTGAATTCCGATACGATAAAAAGCTTGCTTAAAGATCATTTTAATATTTCGAAATTTACGACATCCCCACATTATAGCATAACACATGGACAGGTATAATGATTTCATGGAACTTTTTTCGAGATTAATCGTTGTTTTAAACTAAGCAAGGGACTAAATGACACTAATGATCTTATTCTACTCGCAGTCTACAAATACAATAGGATGATACATTCAGTAACTGGGCAACCTATTGACGTGATTCATTTCATTGACTTTAACCAACTCAACCAATTGACAACGGCCTGATCTTTATAAACAATAAAGTGGTGGAAGTTCATGAAGAAAATTCTGATGCAATAACGTTGAATGGAACGTTTGTTATTAGGTTTACAGCAAATGTGACTTTTAATGGTACTTTACACTTACTGGTGGAAAATGGTACGTGCTTATAAAGAATACGCGCCCGCATAATTTTTGAACCTGACCAATCATACATTATTATCGCTTCCGTACTTGCACAATTTCAACCAAAAAAAAAAAAACTTAAGACACATCGTATCATTGAAGGGCTTTGTGAAAGCTCAATCGTCTAGATGGCTGATAGCTTACGCATCTACAATTGCTGTTTTGTTATTGCCTTACTAGCCCACATAATTAACAAGTGCCGAAAGCACAACGTTAGTATTGTAATATTAGGCAACGTTCTTAAAGAATCCATGGACGTCTTCTCTTCTAGTGCGGAGCAGTTAACATATCACAGTAGCCCACAACAACAGGTTTAGTTATGCCTGTGATTGCAACGCAAGCAAAAATATCAAAGGTGCGAGGCTCATGTTGCAGACATAACAACGGAAACGCTTGCCAGTAGCAAACGACACCAACAGTCCCAAACCGTGGGAATTGCCGAATCAGTATTATGGAATCATGCGGCAGTCCACGTGAGGTCATGGCAAGTAGATTTGATAGGTGTTAGGTATTCAGGTGCAGCACCGAAAAGTTAGTTGTAATAACTCGACCGTCGCGAACGGCTGCCCTACATAATAAACATAATTTTATTCAAACCTCGTGGTTTATTTACTTGTACAAAAGCGATTTGCCAAAAGTGAACGCAAAAAAAAGTGATCAGCGATGGGATTCAAACGTAATAGTGTGATTGCTTAATATTTAGCTGGAAAATCATAGCGAGCAATTGTTCGTGAGCTTAAACACCTTATTGTGAATAAAAGTTTTGTTTATCGTACCATCACTCGTTACAATGATACTGGTAGCATCGCCATGGAGGTGGTCATCAAAAGACTGCAACGTCACGTGAGATGGTTCGGAAAGTGAAGAAACAACTTCAGTGAAATCCACGACGAAGTGCCAATTAAATGGCTAAAGAACTAAAAATATCCGACCACAGCATCCGACGCATATTGAAAAATGAGCTCAAGGTCAAGCCTTACAAGTTCCAAAAGGCCCATGATCTCACACCGAAGCAGCAACAAGTAAGACTTGAGAGAGCTAAGCAGTTGCTTCGCTTGGCCGAAAGCGGTCAGATTCCGAACATTGTGTTTTCTGATGAAAAAATTGTTCCAATTGAGCAATTCGTAAACTCCCAAAACAATAGGGTTTACTTGACCGACCGTGTCTCGTATGAACGAGAATCTAAGTCATCGGTTGGCCACTAAGAGACAGCACCCGCCATAAATAATGGTTTGGGCCGCTGCCACCGCAGATGGGCGCTCTCCAATTGTTTTCATTGAGCCTAGCGTCAAAGTATATGCGAAATATTATCGGGAAATTGTTCTGGAAGCTGCTTTGAAGCTGTGGGCAAACAAACATTTCGGTCGCAAACCATGGACACTTCAACAAGACTACGCACCGCCTCACAAAGCGCGAGTGAACCAAGAATGGCTGAAAAACAATATTCCGAACTTTATTCCGACCACATAATGGCTCTCGAATTCACCAGATGCGTATCCAAAGGATTATTCTCTCTGGGCCATTTTGGAGAGCAAGGTCGGAAGTAAAAAATACACCAGTCTCGAGATGCTGAAGTGGGTGAGTGGGTCACAATAGCGGCAAGTTATATGCGGCAAGTCACTACGATTCGTTTTTTGACCGTCTCAAGGTCAAAAAAAAAAAAGGTGGTCATATCGAGCAAAAGTGAATTTCGTACTTTAAAATAAATAAAAATTGTTTTCCATACCGAATTTATGCCTTTTTAATTGGTTACACTTCGATTGTCGGAGTGCTTGTTTATGTTAAAAAGTTTTTGATTAAATATACTTTACTTTTCGCAAAACAAAATTTAATTTGAATGTTAATGTTTCTAACGATCAGTTGCAATGCACTATGTTTTACAAAATGTGAACACTTTTTGAACTCAGTGTATATATATACATATGTACATATATAGAAGACTTATACATATGTAGAGAATTTGCTTGTTGATGATTTCATATTCTTTCATCACTTTACGATAACTTCACTTTCTATTTTTATTATACTAGCACAGCAAGTTCTGCTCCTATCAATATCACTTTTTGAATTGATTCTGCGAGGACATAGCGCCTAATTATTTCGCACCCCTTCATTGCTCTAAAAGTAGCTAACCATTACATGGCAACGTTTTTCACAATCTGTGCAACGTTTCGTAACTATATTTCAGTGACTCACTACGTCTACCGAAATCTTCCATGTTCCTGGGAAACAATTCCAGCCCTGCGACAAGCTTCAAACAAGATAGGCCAGCCCTCTAGTTCGTGCAATTAGAATCATAGTTTACAACGTCACGAGCGAAGTGGGCAAATTCCACCATACGATTCCGTTGATAGGCACTCGCATAGCTGCTGACGATGAGGACATCATTTTAAATGCACCAATCGACAAGCCCTATTAACGTTTAAAGACCACACTAATTGCTTGCTATTCTAAATGGAGAGAAGCGAAAATTCTACAACTTGTGAGCGGGGAGTGCCTCGGCGACAGAACACCCTCCCAACATCTGCGAAACCATCGAAGTTTAGTTCCAGACATAGATGAGGAAGTATTAAGAGCAAGGTGGCTCTCACATCTTCCCGACCAAATGCGTGCATGTTTGGTTGCACAACGCACGGCCGAGCTACAACTATTAAGCGAAGCTGCGGATCGTTTACACGACGTTCTTCAACCTTCACATGTGCATAATATAGCTGCAACATCGCTTACAACGACTCAAGACTCGAATCCTACAGACATAGAGCGACAACTCGCTCGGATGGAGTGCTCTGTTCAATCGAGCTCTCTAACTGGGCTCTAAGCTACTGGGGGGTCGCCAAGTCGCGGATAGCCGAACGGCCTGTAGCAGCAGGTCAGTTGCGAAATAGGTTTAAACGAAGAAGCAATCCCAGACGATGAGCGGCAGAAGTGGAGGATGCGGTATAAAAGCTAGCAGATCCGTTGAAGCTTCTGTGACTGTGGCGAATCGATACCGCCGCATAGAAATACGTCTCCCCCTCAAACAATAAAAAACCAGGCGCGTCTGACCTACAATGGGCGGCTTCCTGGTCAGCGTCTGTTTCACCACGACAGGTGCGGCTGTCATCAAAAATCGACCGGTACACAGCGCGGCGCACTGGGAGTCCCTCAAAGTTCTGACAGCGTTTTCTCTGTTAGCAGGATGTAGAGGGCGATGAAATCATGCTCTGCCGATATGTCCGCCGCGGTGTGTATCAGGAACCAGCCCCTTCGGGACCTGATCAAGAAGAGTGCATTGGACGCAGGAGTAGTAGCTTATGTTACCCCGGACAAGCGCCGGTCCGTTCGTGTTTTCCGGGACTGGTAAAGCGAAGGACAGGCCTCAGGGAGCTGGGGTAGGGGCAATGTCCCCGAGGGTACACCCGTTCCTGATTATTTCGGCTCGCCCCCCTGCACACGATGCGCTGGTAAAACAAAACATATGGAGAATAACACGAGAAACAAAAACACTAATAACAACAGCATCAACATTTTTGGGATTATAAGAGGCAGCAACTCTGGACGCCTGAGCAAAGGTGGTAATAAAGTGCAAAACTCCCCCCGAAGTACGACTAATGCGGAAGCAGATCCCGTTAAGAGGGCACCAAAATTGGGTAGGTCCCCGATTAAAAACCTTGGTGTTGACAAGCCTATAAGGGCAAGGTCATCCCCACCAGCGTTGGGCGGGACCACTCTCCTAGCAAAGGCGATCAACAACACCATGAGAGATTTTCCCGGTGTGATAGCAAAATTACATGCAAGTGCTCAGGAAGAGCACATTGACAATAGGGAAGCTTGACGAAGTTTTCTCGTCATACCAACAGCTGGAGAGAATACACCAAAGAGGTCTCGCGACGAAGTTCCCTTAAAAAAAGAAGCAAAGTGTTATAATCTCAGCAAAGTCAATGATAAAGAAATGGGAAAACAAGATGGCTGAATCGCAGTCGACCTGATGCAATAGTCATTGAAAAAGCAGGTGACATGTCAAATAGCGACATTCTAAGAACTGTGAGGAAAAATGATACTCTGCAGAAACTAGGGGAAAATGTAACAAAGATCATAGAGACGGCTAAAGGAGTTGAAAGAGGCACAAATGAAAAGCACAGGCGCCTTCAAGACTCAAATAAGCAGAGTACTAGGAGAAAAGGCGCAGATAAAAGCTTTAACTCACGAGGTCATGCTAGAAATACGTGACCTTGAAGAAATCACTACTAAAGAGGACATTGCCGGTGAAAATTTGGTGAAAATTTGATCAACAGGGTGGGTAGTGTGCAGAATAAGAGCGAGGCAAAATCTCAGGAGATGAGTACGGTCATCTGGCGAAAACATGCCACAATCCAGATGATAGGAGCTAGTGCTGTGTCAAGTGTGGCGAAACTGGACACTTTGCGAAGTCATGCGATAAGAACCCGTCGTGTAGTGCATGTAAGAAAAAGAAAAAGGGCAGGGAAAACACCGACCACCAAATTGGTGGTAAAAAGTGTCCGTTGTATCAAAAAGCATGTAAAATCACCAAAAAATGAGAGTCATGCATCTCAACCTCAATCACTGTGAGGTTGCACAAGAGCTTCTTATGCAGACGGTCTATGAAGAAAAGGTCGATTTAGCTATACTAAGTGAACAGTATAAAAATATAAGTGACGCGTCATGGATCTCTGACAATACGAACAAAGCTGCCATATGGGCATGTGGAGGGAAAACGTTGCAAGATGAACCGCTATTGAGGAAATCCTTCTACACAGTTGTTACGTACCACCAAGCATATCGCAGAGTGATTTTGATAAAATGACGAGCTGATCAGAGAAATTTCATCAACTACGAGGAATATGGTCGCAGGTGATTTCAAAGCTTGGGCGATGGAGTGGGGTAGCATCTGTACAAATAGACGTGGAGATTGCCTACTAAAGGCATTCTCGTCGCTAGACATGGTGTTACTGAACACCGGCAATCAGAACACCTTCGAGAAGAACGGTCGGGGCTCCGTTATCGATATAACCTTCGCTAGCAGCTCTCTGGCGTGGACAACAAATTGGCAGGTGTGCGACCTTTACACGCATAGTGACCATTATGTAATAATGTTTGAAATCGAACACTTAGCGAACAACTGAAGGAGTATGCCCGCTAAGACGGTACAAAGGAAAGGGTGGAAAATAGAAACCTTTGACGTCGAATTCTTTAAGGTCCTGTTAGATGGTAACCTAACATTTCAGGAAAACATAGATCGGCAAGCGGAGATCCTAATGAGGCACATTAGTAAAGCATGCGTCGCTTCTATGAGTAGGAAAACAATGGCGCCCATAGAAAGCCTGTTTACTGGTGGATTGTGGAGATCGACATATTAAGGAAGGAATTCCACAAAACGAGAAGAAGGTGCCAAAGGAATCGAGGAACAACGCAATTACGCGTATACTGCAAAGGCAAACGAAGCGATCTTAAAAAAGCAATTAAAAAAAGTAAATCCTGCTGCTTTAAAAAACTCTGGGCAAAAATCGACGAAAACCCATGGGGTGATACTTATAAGCTGGTAATAGCAAATATAGGAGGTGGCAAAGAACAAGCACCAACGTATCCAGCGCTACTGAAAACAGTTGTGGAGACTCTATTCCGCGCAGAGCCTCTAAAGAACCGAACGGCTAGCGCGCAGGAACCTGCTGAAACAGAAAACACGATAGTGACTGATGTGGAGGTTTTAGAAACGGCAGAGAGATTTGGCTTTAGTATTGCAACAGGCGTGGATGGTATTCCAAATAATGCCTTAAAGATTGTCATTAAGCACAATGCAAGACCTTTCACGGAGCTGTTCACGCGGTGTTTACAAAAAGATGTATTCACAAAAACTTGGAAAAAGCAGAGGCTGGTCTTGTTGCAGCAGACAATTAAACCAGCCTGAGAGCCCAGCTCATATCGGCCACTCTGCATGCTGGATACGACTGGCAAGATTCTAGAGAGGATAATCTGTGCACGATTAGAGCTCCATTTAGAAAAACATTATGAAAAAGGTTTGTCCGACAACCAGTATGGATTCCGCAAGCAGAGCCAACAAGGCAATAGACGGTACAAGATGGCTGTATGGCAAAAAGGATTACTGCGCAGTAGTCACCTTTGACGTTAAAAACGCGTTTAACTCGGCATACCGGCCCCATATTATCAGTGCGCTAGAACGTTGCGAAACCTCGGCGTACCTGGTTAAGATTATATCCAGCTACCTGTGGGACCGGCAGTTACTGTACTATACCGATGACGGACAAAAGAAGTATGTGGTAACGGGTGGAGTTCCACAAGGTTTTGTGCTTGGCCCATTGTTGTGGAACGTATTGTATGACGGGGTGTTGCGTCTCCCACTACCGAAACAGGTGCAGATCATCGGGTACGTGGATGATATTGCAATTAACGTAGTGGCAAAAGAACTTGGCCAACTTTAAAACCTCTGCGATCATGAAGCGACGACGATTAAAGATTGGCTCACGGCAACAAACCTCCAACTCGCTGGACAAAAAACCGAAGCTGTGCTGATCACAAGTAGGAAAAAACCCGAAGACATCAGACTAAACATCGACTGTCATAGAATCATGACACAGAAGTCGCTGAAGTATCTAGGAGACTGATAGACAATAGACTCAGCTACAAAGGGGCACATTGAAAAGGCATGTGAGAAAGCATCACGTGCCACGGCCGCACTAGCAAGAATAATGGCCAAAATTGGTGGACCAAGCCAAAATAGGCGTGCACTATTGACCAAGGTGAGCCAATCAATTCTGATGTACGCGGCGCCCGTATGTGGACCAGCACTGCAGCAAAAGACGTATGCTAAGAAAGCGAAGTTTGCAATGCGGCTTAGCGCCATTAGGGTCACATGTGCATTTCGTACGGTATCCCACGAAGCGGTTGGGATATTAGCGGGCATCATGCCACCAAAAGTAATTGCCATGGAACTCAAAACAGTATACGATATATCTACAAGACTGGGCAGGCAACTAACGGCTAAAGAACGGAAGGATGAGAGGCAAACTTACCTCGATGAGTGGCAAAAGCGGTGGGATGCAGCTAGGACGGGGAGATGGACCCATACGCTAATTAGAAATGTACAAGCATGGGTAGAAAGGAAACACAGAGAAACAAATTTCTACCTGACGCAGTTTTTGAAGGGACACGGGTGTTTTAGAGAAATGACGACGGGACGAATTGTTCATTTTGTGACAGCAGCGGAGAAAAAGCGCTGCACATCTTCTTTTTCTGCCGACGGTATGAAAAGGAGAGAGCGATCTACAGAAACTGACAACGGAACGAGTGACACCGGGTTACATAGTGCAATTTATGACAGATTCGAAAGAAGTGTGGGATAGTGTGAGAGCGCCATGTGCTATAATTATGAAAGAGCTAAGAAGGAATGAGTGGCAACGCAGGGAAATCAGAAGAAGTATGAATGAGGAGTAGGCCGGAATAGCGTGAATAACGGGCCGAATGGCTAAGCTTGGCCTCACGATGTAACGATGTAATACAGGGTAGGCCATTTAAAGTTGACCCATTTGTTTCTAAAAAAAAATTAAGGCGTCGCGGATAATCAGCTGGGTTTAGTTTTTGTGCCATTTGAATTTTATATGGAAACATCTTCAAATCTTTATGAATTATGCGTCGGAGAGTGGTGCGAGAGATGTCTAATTCCTGAGAGCGGCGGTAACTCGATGTCGATGGAGTCTCCTCAATACTGGCTCGTACAGCTTCGATATTTTCATCAGAACGTCTTGTGCGTTGTCTGGATGCATGACTGGCATTACTGAGATTACCGGTGTTCACAAATTTTGCGTATAAAGACTTAATTGTGTTCTTAACTGGAGCACTTTTCACTTTATTCTTTTTGCGAAACGCACGTTGAGTTAACACAATTGAAAAGTTATTTTGAATATAAAGCTGAACAATTTCAGCGCATTCTTTTGGAGTGTACTGTTCCATGGTATAAATTGTCTTCGAATGACGCTTCTAACGCGGTATGACATTAGCTGATTTGTCAGCGCTGTTAAAAGTTACAGCGTTGCCAGATGGGTCAACTTTAAATGGCCTACCCTGTACTAAACGACAGTTCCGTGAGCAAATAAACAAGCAAAGACAATGGAGTTAAGGGTTTAGTACGTCGGCGTATTGGTCTCCGCTTCAGTGACCAATTCGTGCATACCGTCTGAAATAATGACGGTATCTTTTGAAGATTCCCTCTCCTAAAAACAAAAAAAAAACCCGCTCACATCACGAAATGCATTCAGAATCTTTTGGACACCCGTCAAACTACTGGCCGAAAACGTTTTCCTTCACAACGCATCAACACAACCAGATCGGTTTCTTCTGCCATGTCAAGCCGTAACAAATGCTGGTATCACAAAAAGTGTGGCAGCCTGGCTCAAAAATGCACACCGGATTGTCAACAAGCGGGAAGCGCAGCAGAGAGATATTAGCGGTGTTAAGCGCCTCTCTCCTACCATCGTACCGCCTCTTCATCACGGATCGCCACATACAAACATAATTTTTAGTAGCAACTAACATGAAGATGGTGGCCGTCTACTAACTCATCGCAGTTAACGGAACACTCGTTAATACTTATGGTGTCCTAACAATCGTTTTAAACAGCAGCCTTCACAGAGCGCCAACATGGCGTTTCATACTGGCAGATGTGTCCAATCCAATCATTGGCGCCGATTTACTTTCAGACTACGGCATTCTTGTCGATCTCAAAAACCAACGACTCATCGACGAAACCACACGACTACGCACCTCAGGTACAACTAAAAGCGTGACTGTACAGTCGACCATACTCCAACAGGCGAATCAGTCATCAGGATTTTGGCAACTGCTTACCGAATATTCTAAGATTATAAGGGGTTGTCAAAAAAGTCTTGCGGTATTTTTATTGAATCATTTCGTGTGGCACCCATTCATCGAGCTTCTTAGTGACTCCAAGCTTCTTCAAATGTTTTATAACGGTTTGATGACTACTATGCCGGTCTCTTTCGACCAATTCAGCGATTTTATGGCAATTTTCGACGACAGGCCTTCCAGAGCGTGGCGCCTCTTCGACCACCTCTACACCAGAACGAAAACGTTGAAACCATCGTTTTGAGGTGAAAATGGAAGTAGTACTGTAAAATATGCCGTATTTCTCTTTATTTTGCTTCATGTTTGCGACGCTATAACTCAAGAACGAGAGAAACACGTGTTAGCGCATGAAATGAGTTTTCAAAAAAGGTATAGCATGACCCAATGCGACGAATAAAACTAGAACTACGCGCTTTCAGCGCCAACTAGCGAAAATACCGCAAGACTTTTTGGCAACCTAATATAAAACCCATATTATTTACAGCAAAAATGCCAAAAACACCAATATGGAAAAAGTGCATTGTGGGCCGCAGCGAAGGAAATACGGTATATAGATTTCCTAACGAGGGAACGGATCTCGAACGGTAAGTAATTTTAATAGACTATAGGTAGTGCAAAAAGTGAGAAAATAATAAAAATTCGGTGTTACTATTTTTTGTGTTTGTGTTTCCGATGAAACATATTTTTGCTTGTGAGCGGCATTTTTCGGCAAAAATGCGCTTTGAAAAGCGATTGCGTTTGAGTGCCGTTCCCGATTTGAATTTAAAAGTTAAGCCAACATTTCACGTCCCAGATTTCAAAAATACAATTTTATTGGGTTTCGAAGGTTTTGCTCCCCAAATTGAAAAAGCTGTCTCAAATGCATACAATGCATCGAGGCAGCTTTTTCCAATTATTGAAAGTGAGAATGAAGATGGAGTTTTAGAGCCTCTTCCAATTTTCGAGGAGGATGTAACTCTTAATTTTGATAAGGCCGCGCAAACAGTTGGGGTCTGATAGCAGGTACCGAAGGGAAGAAGAAATTGACGGAAGAAAATAATGTTAGATGAAAAAGAGCAGAAAAATAGTAGTTTAAAGGCCCAGGTAGTTTAAATTACCGCAGACTTACTTTCTTTAGTTTCTAGTAAAGTTCCTCAGTTAGGTACTTGCATTAGGAGTAGTTTTATAAATAGTAATCGCCGTACCCATGGTCGGCGATATGAATATTTGTTTAAAAAGCTTTGGGTGTATTTTTTTTGTCGCCAGATGCTCATCGGCACTTAAAGCACCAATTAGATTTTCCATCCGAAACTACTTTAGAAAATTTTGTTACAGACTGGCCCCGTTTCCCAGGTTGCACCCGAAGCAGCATAAAATTAGAGATTAGGAGTAGGGGATTCACTTTCGATCAAAAGTTCGTGTTGGTTTCATGTGATGAAATGTCACTGAAATGTATTTGCAGCATAATAAGAAATTCGATAGGCTGATAGGTATTGAGGATTATGGCGATGAAAATTGCACTTCTAGATTAGCAACAACTGTAATGATCATAACGGTGCAAGGTATAGGCGGAGAGCCTTGGTTCCACCCATTGGCTTATTTTTTCGTAAAAGGTTCCTGCAAAGAGGATGTCCTCAAGAAATACATTTTTGAAGCCATTACCCAACTGCAAAATATAGGACTAATTCCTGAATTTCTTTGCGACCAGGGAACCAATATTCAGAATTTCACTAATTTGTTAGGTGTTTCAGCGTCACGGCCTTTTTTTAATGTTAATGGCAAGGAAATGTATTTTTTTACGATAGCCCCCATTTGATAAAAAGTAGTCGTAACTGTTTACAAAATTTAAAAAATACGGTTTTCTTTAAAAATTAAATTGTCGGGTAAGTTGGTCGGATATTGTTCACTTTTATGAAACCGACTCTAAGTGGATTTATCGGTGTACGCATAAATTAACCGATTGTCACATTTATACAAATACCTTACAAAAAATGAAGGTTAAATTCACGTCTCAAATATTGAGTAATGCGGTCGCTTGTATAGCTCGGGAGCCTTAAGCTCGAATAGTAGGAGCTTTATTAATACCGTGGAACTCGTTTCGTTTTTTAATAAATTATTTGATATTTTAAATAGCAGTTTCGTTGAGGCTGTTGTACCCACTAAAAAGTGTTTGTAGGTTCCCCTGACAGTTGAAGTTTTTAAATAAGGCAGAAAAAATTTTAAAAACTATTCGGATCGCAGACGATTTAGAAAGCAACACAACCAATAATTTTAGTTTTATAAAGGGGTGGGGGTTAAATATTAACAGTTTAAGACGATTGTGGCGATTTTTGTCAGACTCAGCTTTTCGGTACCTGAAGACGAGACGACTATGTCAAGACAGTTTAGAACATTTTTTTGGGCAGATTCGAAGCAGAGGGGGTTCTAGAGTAACGCCCTATATGTTCTTTAGTTTGTTTAGGAAATCGTAGAAATTAGGAAAATATATAAACGGTGTATCGAAACAACTTTCCTTAAGCAAATTAAATATTTTACATACTAGTTAGCTTTGTACATACATACATATGTTTATTGAAAAACCAATGTGGCAATTTCTTAGTATTTATCTTGTTCTTTGGTAAACAAGAACAAACATAATTGCACATAAAATATTTAACGCTTGCTATATGCACATAGCGTCCACACGGATGTATGAAAGATATTGACCTAGTTTCAGTGCGCGCTGATACAAGGGCACATGAATAAATCCGTAAAAACTATTTTTTCAAAAACAAAACAAAAAACACAAGTGAATACAAACGCGATCAATAAAAGCGATAAACGCGTTCTTTAATTATTTTTCGGAAATAACATCTCTTATTTATAGAAAAGAGTTGTCGGTACAACATTTCTCTATCATAATAATTCAAATTTTCTGAATGAGCACAGATTCAAAAGAATCTAAAGCAGAATTCTTAAGAATTCCAAAAATGATTACTGGCGACAAAAGTCCATGTACACCTGCAGACACTACACGCTCATAGCAAGGTGCTACAAAGCAAAAAAGGGGAAAGACATTTCGTATAGTAAATTCATTTCTGAGAGTGACTGGTTAATTAGATACTGCACTCGATTTGCATGCTAACTGATTCAGGACAACTCTGAATCGGTACTAGAAATAAAAAATTAATCTATTGACAATTTTGGACACACCTCCAAGCTGCATACGACGCAAAAGCAGAAACTGATAATTCAGATGTACCTAAAAATTTCAAATCCTTGGCTTACGTCAAATACGAAAACTGCTTAGACGAGTATGAAGCCACGAAAGCAAGAATATTAGATCCATTAAAAGTTATAAAGTCAATTGCACCTACTCGGCTATCCCAGCAGCTGTACACTCTTATAATAGATTGTACTGCTCGATTAAGTTCTGTATCTCGAATTATTTTCTCCAGCAGCAGATTAAAGAAGTCGTTTGGGTCGGAGTGGTTCTTCCCGATCCAGACGGAGCTTTTGGTGTTGCTCAACGTCAGTTTACAGTTAGTTGTGCGGGGATACCAAATTCAGACGTCGCGGCATAAAGCAGATCCTTATCGTGCTTTCGAAAGCAGCTTTGAAATCGGCGAAGAGGTGGTGTGTCGATTCTCTTCTATCTTTCAATGGGTCCGTTTTTACGTGGCATGTCCAAAACCCAGTGCACAACCTTCCGGATGGGATGTTTCACCTTCTCACTTTAGCTCGCCTTCAAACGGATGTTCTTAGGTTAACCAAAGAATACTTGATCAAAGACCGGTACTCGTGAGCTGCTTGAGCTATATGTAAAAGAATCTTTCTGGTTCCCAATGGTTAACAGAATCTCCTGATTCTTGCCCACAAACGCCCATGCGCAACATACTTGCCCAAAAAATGCAACCCTGGATGACACTGACATCCTTGACAGTGACATCCTCGACTTTCTGGTTCTCTCGAGCCCTCCGGGTAGTCGCCTATATGCTCAAGTTTTTAGAGCGACTTAAGCTTAAAGTTAAAGTAGCAGCTTATCTCTATTGCGATGCATTGTCGCGCCAAGACTTACAAAAAGAAAAGGCCGCTCTCATCGCATCAACCCAAACGTGCTACTTCAGCCGCGATGCTCCACGCCGAACATCGCCTCATCCAACATATGGTTCGCCAAGAGTTGTACATATCCTGACTTAAGCCCAAAATAAAGAAGTGCATTTTCGTGTGCAAAATTTACACTATGCGTAAGCAGAAAATGAGATCGTAGATTCTGGCAGCGCTTCCACCTGAACGCTGCAGTTTTGCTTTGCCTTTCACGACTACAAGTGTAGAGTTTGCTTACGGCTGTTGCACGCTTCAAGCGGCTTATGGGAATCAGCGGTAAAAAGCTTCAAATCTCACTTTAAAAAGATAGCCGGCAACCACAAATTTCATTATCAAGAATTCACGACACTGTCAACTAGAATTGATACCGTTCTTAACTCACGGCCCCTTACAGCACTCTCGCAAGATCCCTCAGACTTTATTGTCCCCACAATATGGCATTTTCTTAAAGGAGCGCCCATCCTGTCGCCACCTGAGAAAGACGTGGAGTCGCTTTCCTTATTAAACTATCATGATTTCAGTCGCCGATAGAAAGATGATTTTTTAAAGGATCTCCACAGAAGGTACCGATTGAAAAGAACAGAAAATGCACCTAAGGTTGTCCTGACGGTTGTCTCTTCCTACCGAATGACAGCTTGGCCGCATAGAGAAGCTCTACTGTAGCTCCAACGGTCATATTCAATTAGTTGATATACGTTCACAATCGGGAACGCTAACCAGACCGTTCGTTAAATTATGCTTTTTGCCAACCGCCGACAAAATTGAAACGTAACTGTAACTATTAAACAAAGAAACAAAAAATATTGGGTTGTCATAAAAGTCTTGCGGAATTTTTATTGAATCAATTCGTGTGGCACCCATACATCCAGCTTCTTAGTGACTCCAAGCTTCTTCAAATGGTTTATAACGGTTTGATGGCTACTATGCCGGTCTCTTTCGACCAATTCAGCGATTTTATGGCAATTTCCGACAACAGGCCTTCCGGAGCGTGGCGCATCTTCGACCACTTCTACACCAGAACGAAAACGTTGAAACCATCGTTGTGCGGTTTAAATGGAAACTGTATCGGGTCCATAAACTTCACAAATTTTATTGGCGGTTTGAGATGCATTTTTGCCTTTATCGTAGTAATACTATAAAATATGCCGTATTTTCTTTTTATTTTGCTCCACGTTTGCGACGCTATAACTCACGAACGACTTAAAAGAAACGATAATCAATCAAACACGAGTTAGCGTGAAATGAGCTTTCCAAAAAGATATAGCGTAACCCGATGCGACGAATAAAACTAGAACTATGCGCTTTCAGCGCCAACTGGCGAAAATACCGCAAGCCTTTTTTGACAACCTAATTAATAATAATAAAAACACACTAGCAATAAATACAAATAAAAAGTTGATCCACATGACGACTCACTCGTCCCACATTACGTGACACCAGCTCTCATATGTGTATATACATTTATATATATGATAATTAAAATAATTTTTCTTAACAGATCGACATGGATAGCGATATGACCACTGCATGTTCGGTTCCAGTAGCAATGCCGCGAACAACCATCGTTGACCCACCAAAGCGCGCTATGTCGCCGACTAAATCGGTTGCTACATTGTGGCATCTTTAAGGGCATAACTGCAACGGGGGATGACTGCAACGCCAACAGGTCGCCCTGGCACCCGGCAATTGCCTGAATTGTCTGGCGCCTACTCATCTAACGCGCGAATGCACCACTGGATATCAGTGCCAGGTATGCATGCGTCATCATCACACGCTGCTACATCGCACTGCCGGACCCGACGTCGAGCGTCATCATGCCCCGAATGGGGATTTACCAGATTGCTAATGTCCTTCTGAGAAGCAGTAGAAGCGGTTGTATTTAAGCGTTTTGGTTGGTATTTATGTTCTTTATTTTTCTCGTTCGAATTTTTATCTTTTTGAAGTTACTTTGCCTCTTCACATCCTTAATAGTTCCCAGTTACATAATTTTGGCGGTAGTTCGGCAGGTTGTGTGCAGTTTGGGGTTGTATGATTTCCTGTGCACTTCATTCTTCTTGGTCATTTACAACAATAGTTTATGGTGCGATCGAACGCCTGACAGGATTTACACTTTGCCAAAAGAATCGATGGATGGGCTCGAGCTTGATGACAGAATATGTTTGATTTCGTAGATTTTCTTAATGTTATCTGTAATTCAGAGAATACAATTAACATATTTAATGCATATTTTGTTTCCTATTGAGGTTTGTTTAGGACCTTCGTAACATTAAAACCTTGCTTTTGAATCTCTGTGCCAGTACTTTCAGGCTCACATGAGTGATGAAGGTCTTTTACCATTTCGCGTATATAACGAGATTGCTTGCCCTTGTACGAGTACCAGGGAATTTTCTGCAGTATTTGAAAGATTTATTTTCTGCTTTGCGTTTCTTAGTTTTCCTACTTTTTTAGTAGACAATTTGTTTCATTTTCCGGCTCTACTTCGTCAGTTTCGGTTACAAAGGTCGATTTTGATGAAGAAGAACACGTTTTCATTTTGAAGTTTAAGTATCGTATTTTCATTTGTTAATTTATTTTCCATTTTATTAATGCGTTCGAGAAACATACGTATTTAGTTACATTGAATTTTTGCGCGAAAATTAATATAGTGTTTTTTAATTTAGTACTATTGTTTCAAATTTTAAAACTTTTATGCTGCCCTTATTTGCGCAAAATTACTTTGAGGAACCTTGGACACATTGAAAACTTACATGAAATACCCGTAGTTCATAACCTTACAACCCAATGCATAATGCATGTTAGTGATTAGTAGGGTGGGTCGATTCCGGACTTTTCTCGATTCGGGATTTCTAATAGTGCAGAAAAGTTGCCTTAGAACTTCCTGATTCCAATGCAACTTTTTGTTTTAAGATCGAACTCCGGCATTGAAATTTCGGAAATTCGCCTTAAATCGTGAAATTGTCTACCTAGCTCCTGAAATATGCATCTCATGGCAAAATGTGTAAGACAAAAGTTATTTGTCACGTCATTTGCTACCGAAATGGTTTGCGTGATCATGGCCGTAGGACGAACCGTTCCCGAGATACGAGCGAAAATGCGGCGCGCCGCAGCGCAAGCTGAAAATTGTTGCAGCTCTCAGCTAACCTGTATTGGTCACCCAGAACCCACCGCGCGGAGGTTGCTGCTCTTCGGGTTCCTCCCAAACCTAACCCAACCAACCAACCATATGTCAGGCTTGTTTTACTCTGAATCTGTGTAAAAGTTATTGATAAAGCCAGATTTTGTACTAAACTTTGGCACTTGTTGCCTAAATTTCAGTGTAGGGCGTATAAAACGAGATTGGGGGCCAATAACTTTAGAAGACGCCTCTATCACCAGTTTGACGGTTCTCTCGACTGCTACGGTGTGAGAGGGGAATTCACTATGAGTTCACTTTTATGAGTTCTTCGTTAGAAACTGAACAAAGAACTGGTGGAACAGTCGAGGTAATAATCTTCCAGTTAATCATATCGTAATAATTATTAGCTCTGAAATTCAGCTTTGGCACTTTATTACATCTAACCCTTCCATTTACAGTGTCAGACTCTGCTTCTCTGGCTGCCAGAAGACGGTCAAGGGCCAACTTTCTGATTTCTATCCGTTCGTCAGTCATCATACTAAGGAGAATGTTTTCTGGAATAGCAAAGAAAGCATTCTGTTGAATGGACGAATCGACAACCTTGCGCAGTTTAACAGGTAAGTATCTTGACCTTTGAATTGCAGCATAGAGATGGCGCGAGCCATCTTTGATTGAACTGTTGAATCTTATTGAGAACCACAAAGGTGAGCAAACTTTAAGTATGTACTTGACCAAAATCTTTATTTCCTTTGTTGGTTTGTCGGTAGAAATGTATAATCTCAGAATTCTATTTGCACAGGTGAGCCCACGAGATTTGCACGTGTTACCTGGATGCATCGCCGCTAAATCTGAGGACCACTGACCGAAAATAACAGCTTCTGATATTTTATAGAGATAAGCTTGGTCTGTGCTAAGTCCTCAGAAGGTAATTGGCAGGATGAAAAACTTTCAAATTTGACAATAGGCAACTTCTCACAATCAGGGAGCAGTTTATTTATGTCGTCAGAGAATGTATTTGGACTCTTTGAGACACCATCTATGTGTTCGAAAAGAGCTCGAAATGGAAGTTCGTTGAAATGTAGAAGACAAACAACCCACTGTAATGGCCTACCTATTCTTTCTCCTAGTTTCCGAATGATTCCAACTTTCCAACCTGTGTTCGTGTGGGTGCCATCAGCACCGACAACTTTTAGATGTTCCACATCAACTGAATTGTCTTGTAAATGTTGCCATATAGCTTGCGTCTCATCCTCAGCTGACCCGGAAGGAGAGGTGACGTGGCCAAAGTAATGACAACCAGGTTCCGCTATAAGAGAAATATGTTCCTCTTTGACAGTGTCACGGTAGTACTTTTCACCTTCGCTGACTTGTGTAAGTGTATTGTCTTTGTAGCCGTCAAAATGAAGCCCATATACAGAGTCAATACTTTCGGTGTTTTGGAGCTTAACTCCAACACTTTTTTTCGCCCGACTAACCTTGCATTTGTCAGTGACAAAGCTAGCCTGATCCTCTGTTATCAAACCTGCTTTTTTGGCATCCAGAAAAACAGATGAAACAATCAAGGCCGCTGCTCTATCACTTACTCCAAATCTTTGGGCAGCTAAAGCAGAGTGTTCTAATACTAGTGTGTTTTGTTTGGTTTTAGAGGATGGAAGAGAAAATTCATCATCAGCATCGTTTTTGGAAGAATCCATGAGCGACGCACCTACATTGTTGTCGTCTGTATGAGAGTCTGGCTGATCTGAATGGTCACGTGTTCTAGCTGATACTTTTCTGGTAAGTGTTGATGTTGAATGACGTTTTGAAAGCTTTTCTTTACGTTCATTTTTTTCTTTTTAATATTTTTTTGTTTCAGGTAGATCAACACTTCCAATGCGACCAATTCTTCTGATTCTCTGGTCCAAGAGAAATGGTTGTTCATTGATAGGAACTTTCCTTCCCTTTGGACAAGTGCAAGAAGAAAAATAAATGCATTTACAAGCAGCGATGTCAAATATTTTTCCGGCAGAAGAGACAAAGTTGCCTCTATTTTAGAGCTCAAACCTATTGGGTACCTTAAAACATTGGTTTAAGAGTCAGAAATTTCTTATGGTATGTGGTGAGCATTTGTACAACTTTGGTGTGTGAAACTATCGGAATAGATGACTTTTTGAAAGTATTTTCAACCTTTTTTGCAACTATTTCTGTAACCTCTTTACTCCTAGGTTCATAGTTGTCGCCTCGGAGTCGCCCTATACGAAATCTTTCAAACTGATAACACAAAAGAACATCCTGGTAAGTAGGTAACTAGGACTCAGAGAAATTGTACGGATATATGCCAAACACAGGACATTTCTGTCTAAATTTAAATTTAGATACAGACATTTTGAGTTCTGTGTTCTGTTGACAGAATATAAGTGATGGCACTCGGCGAAATCAACGACAAGATGAAAAAATATTTGTGTGATGACCAGTCCGAACGTGTCCTATGGCGCAGGGAAATGAATGTAAGTTATAGAACTCAGCGAAATCACCGACAAGAGTGAAGGAACTCGATGAAAAAATATTTATGTGGAGACCAGTCCGAACGTGTCGTATCGCACAGGGAAATGAATGTAAGTGATAGAACTCGGCGAAATCACCGACAAGAGTGAAGGAACTCGATGAAAAAATATTTGTGTGGGGACCTATCCGAACGTGTCCTTTGGCGTAGGTGAATGAATGTAAGTGATAGCACTCGGCGAAATCAACGTGAAGAAGTGTGGCCGCAAGCCGATTTTCACCTTGCGCTGCGGCGCACCGCATTTTCGCTCGTATCTCGGGAACGGTTCGTCTTACGGCCATGATTATTTTAAGCGAATATTTCAATTTCAATTATTTATTTATTTATTTAACTATTTAGTTAAGTCTATGAACATTAATTCTTTCAGACTATTGGAGAATGAATTTAAGTTACAGTTAAGTAGGTAGATAACTTAAGCTAAAAAACAGAATTGAGGGTATTAATGAAGGATACCCAGGAGTGAGAAAAATTTAGAAGAACTTTCTCAGAAATCGAATTAAATTCCCGCATAGCACGCTTGAGAGGAGATCTCCGGCAATATTAGTACTTTTCTTTTTATAATAAAATGGGGAAACATATCTGAGACAACCCTGAGGAATACTGAAGTTAATTTTCCCTAGTAAATAGGGACAGTCGATATCTCCAGTAATTACATTGTAAACAAATGAGAGGCAGAGAATTGACCGTCGATTTTCCGGCAATTTAAGATGTAAAAGCAATAAGCGAGATGTATACGATGGTAAAGGGTCAACGAACTTTAAGGAGCGGAGAGCAAATTTAAGAAAAATCTTTTGAACACGCTCGATCCTATTAATTGACGAAATGCAATATGGTCTCCAAATGAACACTGCGTATTCCAAAATGGAGCGAACAAAACGAGTATACAGTAATTTTAACGTGTATGGGTCGGAAAATTTTAAAGCATTTCGACGGACAAAGCCGAGTACGGAGAATGATTTAGAAGTGATGTAGTTGATGTGATTACTGTTGTCAAAGATTACCCCAAGATCTTTGATTTCAGTAACACATTTTGGGACGTAACTAGAAATATTGTAACTTGAAGATATGATGCTACGTCCCCTGCAATAAGAGATCTGAGAGCATTTATCTAGATTCAGAAGAAGCTTCGATTTCATACACCAATCATAAAAAGTATCAATATCACACTGAAGATTGAGTACATCTTGTGGGTTTTTGATTATTGCAAACATTTTTAAGTCATCCGCATATAACAGGAAGCTAGCGAAAGAGAAGCAACAGGAGATGTCATTGATAAACAGCACAAAGAGAAATGGACCCAAAACGCTTCCTTGGGGCACTCCCGATGACGAAAAGAATGAATCAGATGACACTCCATCGACACTGACAACGCATCGTCTATTGTGTAAATATGATTTAATCCACTGCAAGAAGGCCGAGTGAAACCCTACAGATGATAATTTTTCAATTAGAATATTGTGTGAAACTTTATCGAAGGCCTTAGAGAAATCTGTGTAGACACAATCTACTTGAAATCCAGCGGAGAATGCAGACAAGCAATAATCACTAAAAACCGTTGAGTTTGATACAGTTGAGCGATTCGAGAAAAATCCATGCTGGTTGACATTAATTATTGATTTTACTGCAAAAAATAATTTATTTTTAACAGAGCACTCAAAAATTTTCGAAATAGTAGAAAGTTTAGAAATAGGTCTGTAATTGGAGACTATATCCTTCCTTCCACCTTTGAGAATAGGGGTAATGCATGTTAATTTCCAGTCAGAGATAAAATTCCCAGAGGAGAGTACAATTTTTTATAAGTACAGGCGGAAGCCTATCCAAATCTAAATTGGACGAAGACTTAATATCACCAATAGCCTTGGCAATATCATCCTGTGAAAGACACAGTGAGCCAAAATTTATGGTTGCGAAATTATTATCAGAAAAAGTGGAATTAGTACCAGGATCATCTTGAACATAGTTCGATTTGAAAAATTCAACGAACAAGTTGGAGATTTCGCCAGGAGTACATGCTGACTTATCACCCTAGCGTAGAGCAGAGGGAATGGCCGAACACGTTCTTCTAGATTTTACAAAGTTCCAAAAGAACTTGATGTTCGACTTAATTGCAGACTCCGTACTAAAAATAAACCTTTTATAGGGAGACTTATCCATTTCATTTAATAGCTTTGTGTAGTGCTGATATTGAACAAATAAAACATGAGATTTAGTTGAAGAGAATTTCCTGTAGTATTTGTTTCTAAGGTTTTTTAACCGTCTGAGGTCCTTAGTGTACCAAGGCTACTTATATGGTTGCATATGTTTCAGCGGGATGTTGTTATGACAAAATTCCTGAATTGATTTCTTAAAAATCGAGAAACTATTAGATGTATCTAGTCCCGAAAGTAAATCGTCCCATTTAATCTCGGAGAGCAGATTGTTGAGTCGTTGAAAATCACAAAATGCAAAATTAAAACCAAGCCCATCAGTACGTTTAACAGAAGCGAAAATATAAGCATCTACCTCAAACGCCAGCGGAAAGTGATGAATGGTGGCAAGAGTAATTGAAGATAATTCATCAAGAAACCTAAATTTTAAGTTATCGCTAAGAAAGACTAAGTCAAGAAAACGATCTAGGTTATTTGAATATGGGTTGACTTGAATCAGATTGAGACTAAGCAAGCTGTCAATGAGAAATAACTCCTGAGGAGACGAAAAATTTGAAGGAATAAGAGCAGGACTATAGGAACAACCAGACCAAGCGATATTGCTTAAATTGAAGTCACCCAATACACAGATATTATTCTCTTTCACCTTATTTAGCGAAGAAATATTATTTGCGTGCAACTTATACAACTCTAGAGGACTATTAGGAGGGATGTATGAGACTGCAATGAACAGAGCGTCATTGATACAAATACGTAGTTGGTCCCGAATGGAATCATCATTATCAAGCATAATAAGACGAGGACGATATTTGCGATGAACTGCTAAGAGAACACCACCCCCTCTTAAACAGCCAGTTTTTTCATGATCTCTATCCTTACGGAAGACGTGATAGAGATTTGAATCAAAATATTCCCCATCAAAGTAACTGGAATTCAGCCAAGTCTCAACAATAACGATAATATCGAAATCCGAATGTGAAGAAAAGTTGCGAATAATATTTGATTTACACCTAATACCCGATAGATTTTGGTAGTACACCTTAAGACAGGAGCCAGTAGAAGAAGGTGCAGAAAACGCTTGAAAAAAGTCGTGACTAATAGGCACATCCATTAATCTGCAGCGCTGATATCCTCTTCCTTTGGAAAAAACTTAAAGGGACGCAATTTAATGCCAGAAGGCCACACTGAAGAGGAGAAATCGGCGTTAAAACAAGATGGGGACACACCTTGCTTAAAGTTAATCCTCTTAAGATTATTAACATCAGTATCTTTCTTAATTAACTTATAACATAAGAGATGTTCTCTATCAACATTAGCATGTTTAACGACAAAAGATATAATATCCTTTTCGGTAACTGAGTTTTTAAAAGCCGACAAATGAATCCATATCTTCGGTATGACGACATCGAGATCACAATTGACATTAACACCAACAACAGTTGAAACAGCTGGGGATTTTTGCTCACTTTTAACTTCACATTTTCATTAGCATTTATTGAAGACGAAGAGTTTAGATTAACAGAGTCATCGATGGCAACTGATTGAGCAGCATTGACAGCGACAGAGTGACGAACTGGTTTAGCAGCAACTGTTCGATTGTTTTTGGCTTTCGAATGAGTGTTGCTATTCATAGCAACAGCATCAGCGTATGTACTGGCGTAATTAATTGCATTGGGAGCGGCTGTATTTGTACCATTATCAGCAGTCGTCGAGAGAGTGGAGCAAGCAGCAGACGGAGCGGCAGAGATTGCTTTCGATGTAGCGGGAGCGAGATAATCCATGCTCACCTTATCAGTAGGAGAAGAAATAATAACGTTAGATGACTGAGCATTTGTAGAAGTGCGAGTGGAGTTAGCAGTAGTTGAAGCTGTAGAGCGTGTTATCAGTATAGTGGGAGCGAAATAATTCACACTCTCATTATCATCAGAAACAGCAGCGGTAGGCGGAGAAGCGGTTGAAGAAGCATTTGTATGAACAGCAGTCGCAGCAGAGAGAGCAGTTGAAGCTGGTGCAGAGAACTTGCCGATATCAGACAATTTCTTTTGCACAATGCAGAACTCCGATTTAAGTTCGTTAAGCTTAACGATTAACGAATTTCGTTCATCACTGAGTTGTTGTAATAAAGAAAACGCCTTCGATTGTTCACTTCTCAGTGAACTAACTTCCGAGACCAAAGAATTAAGTACCGCATTTACCATATTAAGGTCATTAGACTTTACCAAAGGTTCGTTCACTTCACTGTTTGATTGAGCACTGCGTACAGACGGCGACGCAAGCGGCGAGCGAATAGAATTTCTGCGAGCTACCGCGCATACTTTACAATAAAACGCGTTTTTAGACTTCACCAAAAAATCAACATCAGCATGTGATAAATTCTCAAACGATAGGTGAAAGAATTCATTGCAGCTGATCTTGGGTTGAGCCCGTTCGACTCTATGGCCGCAAGCGCACGGCATTAATAAAGGTTAGACAACAGAACGCGGAGCAGAGAAAAAAATTACATATACCATTTCGGTAGCAAATGACGTGGCAAATAACTTTTGTTTTATACATTTTGCCATGAAATGCGTATTTCAGGCGCTAGTTAGACAATTTCACGATTTTAGGCGGATTTCCGAAATTTCAAGGCCGGAGTTGGGGTTGAAGATGCAATCCGATCTCAAAACAAAAAGTTGCATTGGAATCAGGAAGTACCAAGGCAACTTTTCCGCACTATTAGAAATCCCGAATCGAAAAAAGTCCGGAATCGACCCACCCTAGGGATTAGACCGTTGTTTATGGGTGAAACATTAGTATTTTGGATATGCGGGAAAACTGCAACTTACAAATTCGTCGCTAAAACAACACAACATGTTCATATTTTAACGTATCAACAGCAATTCGCAAATTATTCACACAACAACGACAACCAATTGGATAAAGTTACGCCACAACTACAACAACAGCATCAGGTGCAGTTCATTGCAGCAGCGGCAGTAACGCCAAAATTGTCCCAAGAGTGGGGATTAGCCAGCAGGGCTTATATTTTTAAGTTTAGTTCTAGTTTAGATATTGAATTAAGCGAATAGCGCTCCTACTGGTAACTTACAAGTCTTTTAATACGTAGTGCTCAAAAGAAAAATTTTGTTAAACATTGTACTACACTAAATTGATTTGGCAACCAGCTGAGGTTTCGTGCTCTTAGAAATTTGTTTAATTTATTATTTACAGTGTTCAAGGTGTACGGAAGTGTTTTTAATTCGCTCCGTGAATTTTGTGTTTAAAACGCAAACAAACAAAAAATTGATTAAATAAAAAATATACAAATAGCAAACAGTGCACACAAGTTGTTATAATTAAACATAAACAAATTGTGCACGAAACAAAAAGTAAAAACAAAAAAAGAAAAACAACCAAACAATCAAAAATGAGTGCTACTCAGCCTCACCAACAAGGCCGTAGGCATTCTTTAAATGCCTTCTTTAGCTTTGTCGAGAACAGCAAAGGGGCAACAACAAATGCGCTGACAGTAACCAGTATGCAGGTAGCAGCAGGCACCTGGACAGCGAAGGAAAACGAAATGCAAGGTGAGAACGTCCCAAGCAAAAAAGGGCCGTCTGCTCAGACTGGTATTGATATCGCTATATTAATGTAAAAAGGAAACTAAGTCCAGTTAAATCAGCGGTCATAACCAAAAAATTTCAACCAGGCACGACAAACGGTAAAAAGCCTGAAAATCTAAATGGCAACAGATTTGCCATAGTAAGCAATGGTTCAGACGACGATGCGAAGGGTACCACCACAGTCGTTAATGCCAAACCACCCCCAATATATTTGCGCGAGCCTAGCAGTAATCCTCTCGTTGTTGAATTAAGCAAAATTGTAGGTACTAACAACTTTCATATAGTGCCTTTGAAAAAAGGCAATATACATATATAAAACAAAAATTCAGTCCTACACTGAAAAAAGTTTTATGGATATAGTCAAGAATTATTATTCGTATCAACTGAAGATCTCTAAATGCCTAGTTGTTTTAATCAAGGGTATAGAGTCAGCCGTAGACTCTAGTGAAGTCATAGAAGCATTGGAAGAATGCGGTTTCGGAATTAAAACAGTTGTAAATATATTTAATAGATTAAAAACAAACTACTACAACCAATGTTTAAAATTGAATTGTTTCCGAACTCAAATCAACTTAAAAAAAATGAAACACATCCAATATATAATTTGAAATATTTGATGCATCGTGGAGTAACTGTTGAAGAACCACATAAAAGAAACGGTCCGGTACAATGTACTAACTGCCAAGAAATGGGCATACCAAATCATATTGCACTCTACGCAGTGTTTGTGTGGTATGTGGTGATTTACATCCCACTTCTAAATGCACCCTAAAGAAAGAAGAAATGAATTAAAAATGCAGCAATTGTGGAGGAAATCACACTGCTAACTACATAGGTTGCCCCGTAAATAAAGATTTGAAATCGAAGTTGTCACAGGGCATTCAAGCACTTCGTAGCCAAATTTTACAAACACCCCGTAATGAAATTATAGCAACCTCAGAAAATATATCAAATCTTATTACTTCTATCAATAATAATATGCAGAAAGCTATGCAAATGTAGTGAAAGGCAACACTGTGCCAATGCAACTGCCGCAATATCCTCCAAACGGAGGTATTGAAACTATGATTATAAATCTTACACAGTCTACCATGCAAAACATGATCCAAGATTTAATAAAATCACAAAATCAAATGCTGCAAAATTTATTAAGTAAAAAATGAGCTTACTAAATATCTGTATATGGAATGCTTTCGGTGTTAACCAACATAAATTAGAGATTATCAGATTTCTGTCTGAAAGGAATATATGTAGATGTAATGCTTATTTCAGAAACTCAGCTAACAAATAAAAATAGTTTGAATATACCCGGGTTCAGACTATACGTAACAAATCATCCTGATGGAAAAGCACGTGGTGGCACGGCATGCTACACCACAGTTACAAGCTACAATAATATCACTAAAAAATCGAGGTCGTGACTTAAACCTTACGGCTATATACTGTCCTATCCTTTTAAAATTACAGAAATCGAATTTAAAGACTTTTTTGGAACACTAGGTCAAAGATTTCTAGCAGATGGATGTTACAATGCAAAACACACGTACTGGGGCTCACGTCTTATAAATCCGAAAAGACGACAGCTGTATCAAACTGTTATAAATAGGCACAATAACCTTGAAATAATTTCTACTGGTAAGCCGACATATTGGCCTAGTGATCGCAAGAAAATACCAGATTTAATTGATTTTGCTGTAATCAAAAATATAGGTAAATCGCACATAACAGCTGATACATGTACTGATCTATCTTCTGATCACTCTCCTGTAATTATAAAGTTATGTGAACAACCCATATTCGTTAATCCAAAAATGGGTCTAACTTCTTATAAAACGAATTGGCTAAAATATAAAAAATACGTCAGTAGCCACATAAATATTGAGTACAAAATAAATACAGGAAGAGATGTTGACGAAAGCATAAGAGAAGTCAAGCTGCTGTCAAGTCAAGTCAGCTGTCTTAGCAACACCAAACAAAAGCTATAAGCCGTTTGGTTACAGAAAAATCTCTAACAGAGAAATAGAAATGCTTGTAAATAAAAAAAGGCGTGCAAGACGTGAATGGCAGATGAATCGTTCCCCTTCCACACAGCTTCAATTAAAATCTGCTGTACGTAAATTAAAAAAAGCGCTTAAACGTGAGGAAGAATTGATTACCGAAATGTATATAAAGAGCTGTGTCCGAATTCAAACAAGGAAAATTCCCTTTGGAAAGCCCCAAAGGCCATGAAGCCACCAACTGACTCCAACATGCCTCTACGAGACTTGGGTGGAAATTGGGCTCGAAGTGACTAGGAAAAGGCTAATTGCTTTGTAAATCACCTAGAAATGGTATTTCAACCCAACTCGCCAAAGAACAACTTTAAGCTGTCAATCTTACCCAGCACAGCTAAAGAGTCCCTCGAGTCTGTTAAGACTTCACCTTGTGAAATTATTGGTATTACTAAAGAACTTAATCCAAAAAAGTTGCCGGGACATGATAATATTTCCCCAAAAATGCTAATTGAGTTACAAATTATTGCTGTAGAGGTGCTCTCTTTTCTCTTAATGCAATTCTTAGTTTCGGATACTATCCAATTTCACGGAAAAGGTCGCAGATTAACTTGATAAATAAACCTGGGAAAGACTTAACGCAGCCGTCTTCATACAGACCAATCAGTCTTCTACCCTGTCTTTCTAAAGTATTTGAAAAAATATTACTATCAAAGATGCCCCATTTCCTCCACGAAAATAATACAATACAATGCATCAATTCGGATTTCGTGCGAAACATGGTACTATAGAACAAGTAACCAGAATTACTAACGAGTTAAGGAAAGCATTTGAGCACAGGGAGTACTGTTCAGCAATATTTCTAGATGTAGCTCAGGCGTTTGATAAGGTGTGGCACAAAGGTCTTTTATACAAGATTCAAAATATTCTACCTTTAGCGTTCTATAAAACATTGGAGTCTTATTTAAAAAATAGAAAATTTATGGTAAAAGTGGGAGATTTCATGTCTGATGAACGACTGATAAAGGTTGGTGTACCCCAGGGCAGTGTTTTAGGCCCAACACTATACATTATATATACAGCAGACAACAGCTAATAATAATAGTGAGCCGTAACAAATGCCACATTTTAGCATCAAGAATATTAGCGGAGCATTTAAGTTCTGTCGAAGAATGACTAGCGAACTGGCGTATAAATGTGAATGAACAGAAATGTAAGCATGTTACATTTTCGCTTAGACCAAAAATGTGCCCGGCAGTAAAAATAAACAATATTTTAGTACCCCAAGCGAATGAAGTAACATATTTGGTATTCACCTGGATAGAAGGCTCACGTGGAGAAAATACATCTCTAGTAAAATAACATGTGTGAAGATTACAGCTGCAAATTTAAATTGGCTTTTAAATAAAAACTCCAAACTTAGCCTAAAAAACAAAGTGCTCTTATATAACGCGGTCATAAAGCCGATTTAGATGTATGGCATTCAACTGTGGGGTACGACCTGTGCAACTAATATTGATATATTACAAAAGTTCCAATCAAAAATGCTTGGAATAATCACGTGTTCGCCATGGTACATGCGAAACGAAAATATCCATAAAGACCTTGATATTCCTTTGGTAAAGAAAGAAGTAGAAGATAACAGAATCAAATATATAACTAAACTCCGAAATCACCCAAACCCTTTGGCTAACGCTTTGGCACATTCCTGCGATCAAACACGACTGAAAAGAAGGGATATGCCTGCGTATGAAAGAGCGACATATCATCAAAACAGCTCAATCACTTGCTTGAGTCTGTCTAGTTTTTAAATAGATTTAAGATTTATAACTTATTGTTAGGCTTTAAGAAAAAAGCAGATCCAATAAATAAAAAAAGTTTGAAAAAAAATTATACTTCTTCTTCTTCTTTACTGGCGTAGACACCGCTTACGCGATTATAGCCGAGTCAACCACAGCACGCCAGTCGTTTCTTCTTTTCACTACGTGGCGCCAATTGGATATTCCAAACGAAGCCAGATCCTTCTCTGCTTGGTCCTTCCAACGGAGTGGAGGTCTTCCTCTTCTTCAGCTTCCCCTGGCGGGTACTGCGTCGAATACTTTCAGAACTGGAGTGTTTTCATCCATCCGGACAACATGACCTATCCAGCGTAGCCGCCGGCTTTTAATTCGCTGAACTATGTCAATGTCGCCGTATATCTCGTACAGCTCATCGTTCCATCGAATGCGATATTCGCCGTGGCCAACGCGCAAAGGACCATAAATCTTTTGCAGAACTTTTCTCTCGAAAACTCGCAACGTCGACTCATTGGTTGTTGTCATCGTCCAAGCCTCTGCACCATTTAGCAGGACGGGAATTATGAGCGACTTCTAGAGTTTGGCTTTTGTTCGTCGAGAGAGAACTTTACTTTTCAATTGCCTACTCAGTCCGAAGTAGCACCTGTTGGCAAGAGTAATCCTGCGTTGGATTTCCAGACTGAAGTTGTTGATGGTGTTATTGCTGGTTCCTAAGTAGACGAAATTATCTACAATTTCAAAGTTATGACTGTCAACAGTGACGTGAGAGCCAAGTCGCGAGTGCGACGACTGTTTGTTTGATGACAGGAGATATTTTGTCTTGCCCTCGTTCACTGCCAGACCCATTTGCGTTGCTTCCTTGTTGAGTCTGGAGAAAGCAGAACTAACGGCGCAGGTGTTGAGGCCAATGATATCATTATCATCGGCATACGCCAGCAGCTGTACACTCTTATAAAAGATTGTACCTGCTCGATTAAGTTCTGCAGCTCGAATAATTTTCCCCAGCAGCAGATTGAAGAAGTCTCACGATAGGGAGTCGCCTTGTCTGAAACCCGGCTCGGAGAGGTCCTTCCCGATCCTGACGGAGCTTTTGGTGTTGCTCAACGTCAGTTTACACAGCCGTATTAGTTTTGCGGGGATACCAAATTCAGACATCGCGGCTTAGATGCAGCTCCTTTTCGTACTGTCGAAAGCAGCTTTGAAATCGACCAATAGGAGGTGCGTGTCGATTTTCCTTTCACGGGTCTTTTCCAAGATTTGGCGCATATTGAATATCTGGTCGGTTGTTGATTTGCCAAGTCTAAAGCCACACTGATAAGGTCCAATCAGTTTGCTGTCGGTGGGCTTTAATCTGTCACACAATACGCTTGATAGAACCTTGTACCCGATGTTGAGGAGGCTTATCCCACGGTAGTTGGCGCAGATTTGTGGGTTTTTAATGATTGGGCATAGCACACTTAAATTCCAATCGTTGGGCATGCTTTCGTTCGACCATATTTTGCAAAGAAGCTGATACATGCTCCTTATCAGTTCTTCGCCGCCGTGTTTGAATAGCTCGGCCGGCAATCCGTCGGCCCCTGCCGCTTTGTTGTTCTTCAGGCGGGCAATTGCTATTTGAACCTCTTCATGGTCGGGCAATGGAACGCCTGCTCCATCGTCATCGATTGGGGAATCGGGTTCGCCTTCTTCTGGAGTTGCGCCATTCAGCAGGCTGGAGAAGTGTTCCCTCCATAATTTAAGTATGTTCTGGGCATCGGTGACTAGATCACCTTTGGGGTTCTACAAGAGTATGCTCCGGTCTTGAAACCTTCTGTAAGCCGCTGCATCTTTTCGTAGAATTTTCGAGCATTACTCCTTTCGGCCAGCTTATCAAGCTCTTCGTACTCACGCATTTCGGCCTCTTTCTTTTTCTGTCTGCAATTGCGTCTCGCTTCCCACTTCAACTCTCGGTATCTATCCCATCCCGAACGTGTTAATTTTTTTTATTTTCTCTCCGCTGCGACACGGCACTCCTCGTCGTACCAGCTGTTCTTTTACACTTTCCCAAAACCAATGGTTTCGGTTGCAGCTGTACGTAAGGAGTTTGAAATGCCGTCCCACAGTTTCCTTATACTGAGCTGTTGACGAGTGCTCTCAGAGAGCAGGAGTGCAAGCCGAGTAGAAAATCGTTCGGCTGTCTGTTGTGATCGCAGCTTCTCGACGTCGAACCTTCCTTGTGTTCGTTGACGTGCGTTTTTCGCTGCACAGAGGCGGGTGCGAATCTTGGCTGCAACAATATAGTGGTTCGAGTCGATGTTAGGACCTCGGAGCGCACGCACATCTGAAACACTGGAGAAGTGTCTTCCGTCTATCACAACATGATCGATCTGGTTGGTGATTTTTCGATCCGAAGACTGCCAGGTAGCTTGATGAATCTTCTTATTCTGGAATCTAGTACTACAGATAACCATATTTCGGGCCCTGGCCATTTCGATCAGCCTCAACCCATTCGGGGATGTTTCCTCGTGGGGGCTGAATTTACCGACCGTAGTGCCAAAGATACCTTCTTTGCCCACTCTGGCGTTAAAGTCGCCAAGCATGATTTTGACATCGTGGCGGGGGCATCTCTCATAGTTGCGCTCCAAGCACTTATAAAAGGCATCTTTGGTCACATCGTCCTTCTCTTCCGTCGGTGCGTGGACTCAAATCAGCGATATGTTGAAGAACCCCGCTTTGATGCGGATTGTGGCTAGACGTTCATTAATAGGAGTGAAGGATAGTACTCGGCGACGGAGTCTCTCTCCCACCATGAATCCAACACCAAACTTGCGCTCCTTTATATGGCCACTGTAGTAAATGCCACAAGGACCTACTTGTCTCTGTCCTTGTCCCGTCCATCGCATTTCGTGGTCGGTGGTGATGGCAGCCTTTATGTTCCCGAGGACATCAACCAGCTGGGCAGCAGCACCTTCCCAATTAAGGGACCGGACATTCGAGGTGCATGCCCTCAAATCATAGTCTTTAATTCGTTTGCCATGGTCGTCATCAAAAGTGGGTCACTTATCCGAGGCTTGTTGCTTCCTTTCATTGGGGGTGTTTTTTTACGTGGCGGGTCCCAAACCCAGCGCACAACCCTAAGTAGGGAATATTTCGCCTTCTCACTTTAGCTCGCCTTCAAACGGATGTTCTTAGGCTACCCACAGGATACTTGGTCAAAGACCGGAAGTCGTGAGCTGCTTGAGCCACATGTAAAAGAATCGTTTCTGGCCACTCCCAAGTTAATGGCGATCAGAGAACTTTCCTCACTTGCGTGAACTTCTACACATGACTCCATCCTCCTTATATCCATTTGCGAGGCAGAAAAAAACGCGTTTTTTGTGAATTTCTTCCATTATTTTTTTTATACATTAATGGGAAAAATGTACTTAAACAGAATTTAATGTACTTTAACAATCAGCGGTTTACTTAAAAAAATATTGGACCCCCTGGGTCCTGTAGATGATCTGCGGAGAGACGTCCAAAAAAAAGTGGTCTCTGGTCCAAATTATCTGAAAACCAAAAACCAAAAATATTTAGTTTTGTGATAAATAAATACAGGTAATGATCGAATGTCTAGTCAAATTTTTTATTTTTGACAAAATGGCGGCTGTTCAAAAAAAAATTCAGTTTTTCATGAAAATTTTTCACTTCAAAGTGGCTTAAAAATTCGAAATTATTGTCCAAAACCTTATTCCTTCGATCATTACCTGAAAATTATATCTGAGTAAACGTTTAAAGTTTCGGGAACGATTTACACTAAATTAAAATTTTTTTCCAACTTACATCGTGTTATCTATTCCAGCACCATAAGAGGAACCCTCTGCTTCGTCGTATGCCTCCAAAACGTTTAATTGTTGTTGTCTACGAGCCATCCTCCCCTCGCGCGTCGACCCTTGTGCTCTTGCGTCCGAAATTGAAATGAGCTCTGCGTTCTCTTTACTCACGTAGGAATCAGCATTGGGTCCAAGTGATAATCCCATAACACTCATATAATAAAGAAGAGTTGTTTTACCTTCATTAAAGATCCCGACTGCAATGTTTGCAGCTATTTCCACAATTTTTGAGCCAGCTGGAATAATTTTTGGAGTTATTTTCCATATCAGCTGATTCATTATTGTTCTGGGTAAAACCACCAAGGCATCGTTCCAATAATTTCGCTAGTCAGATCTCCGTAAATTGGAAAAATAGCTGTTACAGCAACATCAGGAGGTCAGATAATCATGTTTATAGCTGGGCAAAGTTCCCAAGGCTCGCGCTTTTTGCCACGAGCACCACGAGTTTTTTCCTATAGGACAATTATCATGCTGAGGGTTTTTATCTGCAGAGCAGTTATGGAAATAAGATGCCCAAATGGCTTTGTACATATTTTCAACAGAATCACAGTGCGTCCTAATCGCTACACCATAGTAAACAGTTAATTTATCAATAAGTTTCCCAGTCATCTTTCCTTTGCCACCAAGTAACTTTTTTTTTCATTCTTATCTTCTATTTGTTCTACAGTATTATTTACTATGTCTCTTAACCATTCTTTTTTGAACATGCCCAATACATTCTTTCTTCGTTACTTCTGTCTCACCATAAGGAGCAGCCTTCGAAATCCCCGAATAAGTTTTAGAGTCACCATCACCCACGACATGGTAATATCAGCATCAACTTCCATTTTTCCTGATGACCCATCGTGGTTAGTTGAGCATACGTCTTTGTGCTCTTTCCACCATTCCTGATATTCAGCAGTATCCTTGTGAGATTTTCAAGGCTCGCATTGCTTACAGTAAAAGCTTTTAACTAAGAGATCAATTATTTTTCCACTGTAGTATCCAATTAGAGATGTAACTCCAAATAGAGAAGTAAATCCCCTTTTTTTCCAAGTTCCATCTTCCGAGACTGTTAAATAACTCTTATGTTCATCACCCTGTTGTTCAGACGTGGCATTCATTTCCT
Organism: Bactrocera correcta; assembly: GCA_027475135.1. Lineage (NCBI taxonomy): Eukaryota > Metazoa > Arthropoda > Insecta > Diptera > Tephritidae > Bactrocera > Bactrocera correcta. The sequence continues at coordinate 85,503,391 of CM050323.1, read as the reverse complement.
CAACACAAGCTGTTTTTAAAAGTTTATCTGTGACTACTGACAGACATTCGTGGATATTTTTTACGATGATATCATATGAAGTTTGGAGCAAAAAGTTGGCATGTCCATTAGCCCACAAAGTTTAGTAGCACCTTTCAAACCTAACCCAAGGGTTCTCATCACAAATATATACGAGTGTTTGACAAAGTTACAAGAGTTTACACTACTTGGACTACATTTATCACATAAGATAACAATTTTAAAACCAAGTCCACGTTCTGATGCTGTTTCAAATTTTACTGGCTCACGGCAATTTTTACACGATACATACTCACTGATAGCCGTAAACACAGTTATAAAATTTAAAATTCTATATTCAAATGACGTATTGCGAGTTACAAATATTTCCTCTTGCGCTTTAAATTTTTTTGCTGAGGCGCTGAAACTGCTCTCATCATATTCCACGGTTTTCAGATTAAAAACGTTCTTCCGTTTATTTCTTTGAGACAACTGTTTATTGGAAGTTCTACGAGTTTCTCTGTTAATTTTACGAGGCATTTTTTTACTAGGAAATACACAAACTGAAAACAAACACGACTTGTCCACGTGGAAGATCACTTCTAACTGATGAGTTCACATATTTTTAACTTAAAATTCCTCAACCTAGGCTTCAAGTATAAAGAGAAACAGCCGCTACTCCGGCTCGTGTTCCGCCTACTTTCGAACGCTCGTGAACGCTTGGAAACGTTCTTAGTAATACGCTCATATCTCCGAAACTATTTGTTGGATCGATTTGAAATTTTCAGAGAATGTTCTTGAATATATGTACATTCAAAAAATGAAAAAAGGATCGATTTTTTGAAAATCACAAGTGGATATAATCCCTTATATAACATTTAAACCTTTGGGCTGAAATTATCTGAATTAAGTGACCCGTTAAGATAAGTATCACTGTTATATTGTTCTATTAAAGCAATTGAAATTTACTTTAGATGTGTGTTGGCTAATTTTAATTTATTCCGCCGAATCATTTTCAATTTGCTGTTGTGCTACATTTTTAAAAGTACAATTGTTAGTGTTAATTTATATTGCTTATTTAAATTTCTTTCTTTTTTTTATTCGTTTCCATCTTTGTCCACAGCTGTTTGCGAGTTTCTTACTTTTCATGTGTTACAGTGCATCTCAAACTGCTCGCTACATTGGTTGTTATCTTTATTAACCAACTATTTTTATTCCATTTATTTGTTATAAATATTTTTGTCATTGCTCTTTTTATTTTTATTATTTAACATTTTTTATATTTTTATTTAATATTGTTTTTGTTCATTATGACTTGTAACTTTCCGAACTGCTCTGTCAAAGGCGAGTCGGAACGCTTTGTTTCTTGCTGGCAAACCCACTATTGACCTCATCAATCTTTCATCTTCTTGTCCTCAAGGGGAGAAGGTTCCGTCTTCTCAGGACACAGAGAAAACTGTTACTGAATACGGTAAGGGAAAAACTTCTCAAGATCCGCCTCCACATACCTCCAAGCCAGCTAATAAAAATTTAGTTGTAATACCGCGGAAAAAGACAATTTTTACCTCGAGACTTGCTGCAGATACCACAGTCGATGATATAAAAAGTTATATCTCGTCGAAATTAAAAATGGTAGATACAGACATCCGTATATTTAATTTCCAACAGGGATATTTCGTCGTTTAAGATCGACATATCCGCTGACAATTTTCAATTGATACTTGACAACTTTCGAGCACAAACATGATAAGCCCCCTTTAATTATCTCTAAAATGCCAATAAATCCCTTTGATCCAAAAAACTAATTAACAATAATTCGCTGATTATTTATTATCAAAATGTTACTGATTTGTATTTAAATAGCATTCATTGTAACTTTAAAATCATTGCTTTCACTGAAGCTTGGCTAAAGCCCCACATTTTTGATAATGAAATATTCAACAGCCAATTCGAAATCTTTAGATATGACCAGCTGAACAGAAGAGGAGGTGGTGCCTTGTTTGTAAGTGCATTCGTATTTGCGCTAATATTGGCCATATCTACTTAACATTATCTTATACTCCGTCTCACTCGGACATATCTTTATATATGCAGCATGCTTTATTTATAAATAATGATTTCTTAATGGCTAATAATACTGCTTCCATGGATTGTTTTGGGAGATTTCAATTTTCGTATCATAGAAATCTAGTGATGATTACACCATTTCTATTAGTACTCGCTTATGTTGGGTCTTAACCAAATTAATTTAATTTCAAAGGAGTTTGGTAAGTCCTTAGATCTAGTTTTTGTTGATAACGCTTCAATGTTCTCTGTTGTCCGATGTGATCTTTTGGTTCGGCCAGAGGACTCGTATCATCCTGCTTTGGAAATTAACATCGAAATCACAGCCAACTTTGCTCATAACTAGCCAGAGGCTATAATTCCAGACCTTCATAAGAAGGAACTCAAAGCTATAAACGTAGTCAACAAAGTGAAGTGGAAAACGAAAGAGCCGTTAGACATGTTTCTTCTTACTTTCGAAGCAACTGAAAACATAAATAACATATATGCAATAAAAACCATATTGAATTCAATTGTTGTCATTGAGGCCGTAAAGCAGTCAAAGCTCATACCACAATGCAAATTGTATCAATATTATGGACATACTAACAACTACTGTGATAAGCAAGCAAGATGTGTGAATGTGCGGGAAAGCATAAGACTATAAGACCAATAACCAAAATGTTGTCTGTGGTGAGGCTCATCCTGCTAACTACAGAGGATGCGTTGTTGCGAAATATCTGCAAAAGTTTCGTGACCAATGAACTGGTACAAAGAAAAACGACCCACGTCCTAAAAGCTCGGGTGTAGAAGATACCAAAAGCCTCCCAAAAATACGCCCACCAATGGCTGAAAATAAAGTTTCAACAGCAAATGAGCTAACTTATTCGCAAGTTGTAAAGGAGAACACTTGTTCAAATAGTGCTAGCATTTTTCAACAAATCTTAGAAAAGCTTACAAAACAAAATGAGTTTACCATTGCATTTGAGAAGAGACTTCAGATGCCATTTTAGCAAGCAAACTTACATTACATTCAGAAACTTCGAAATGCATCACGCAATACATCCGTACAATTGTGCACGCGGACGAGCTGCAATTATTATAAGAAGCAACATAAAACACCACCAAGAAAACCGCATATCTACAGCTGAATTTCAAGCAATAACGGTCACGATAGATAGTGACAACAATTTGTTCCTTACAGCAGTTTATAGTCCCCCAAGACATTAAATAAATTGTCATAGCTATCTAGAACTGATCAATAGCCATAAAAACTGATTTATAATGGGGAACATACTCACTGGGGCTCCAGGTTTATAACCACAAAAGGCAAAGAGTTATTGAAAGCTCTGGGTGCAGTATCATGTCTACTGGAACACCAACTTATTGGCCAACAGATCCACTTAAAACACCAGATCTTATTGATTTTTACATTACAAAACATATCTCCTCAAATTATATGTGCATAGAAAGCGGTTTGGATATGACCCCTGACCATTCACCAGTAACACTACACGAAAGTGTTGTTATTAAGGAACCTCCTTCGCTAACAAATAAAAATACTGACTGGGAATACTTTAAGCAAATGCTATCCAATGTTGATAGTCACGTAAAAATAAGTTGTAATTCCGAGCTAGATAATGAAATCATGAATTTGACAAATACAATTCAATTTGCAGCCTGGAGTAGTACACCAATTAAAACAAACGTCACAGCAGGTTATAAGTATACCAAAGAAATTAAAGCAATGCTAGCAGATTCACTGGAAGTGTGCACACAATTTTTTCCGACTCCTAACTCAGCATCATCCTATCAGAAAAGCAGATCAGACATGGGCCAAGAGAAAGCAAATGTTTTTTCGGCATACCTTGAAGGTGTCTTCAAACCACATGACACATCCAATGCAGCAGAAATGGAACCTCATACTTACGAAATAAAAAATACTGAAGTCTAAAAAATCGCCTGGGTTTGATCTTATTGCCAATGAAATACTAAAACAGCTTTCTCACAACGTTATATTTAAAATTACTGCCATAATGAATGCAACTATAAATCTTCAATACGTATTCGTTTATTGGAAAACTGGAGAGGTGACTATGTTCAATAAACCTGGTAAGCCAGCGCATGAAATTACTTTGTATCGGCCCATATCTCTCCTGCCAATACTCTCAAAACTATTGGAAAAACTGCTTGCTGTACATATTAACAACATAATTGAAGAGAGGAAGCTGAGTTTGGCTTTCGAAAAAATCACTCCACTATTGACTAAGTAGGTACATAGAATAACTCGAGCTATTGAAAATGCCTTCGAAGACAAAAAAGTTTGCCCGGACCTTTTCCTCGACGTGTCTAAAGCCTTTGATGAAGTTTGCCATGGCGGGCTCCTAAACAAAATTAAAATGCTTTTACCAAAAAAATATTTTAAAATCATACCTATCGGGCCGTTTTTTTAATTATACATCGAGATATGTACTCTGATTTAAAGGAAATAAAGGCTGGTGTTCCTCAGGGTAGTGTGTTAGAACCCATCCTTCACCTACTCTCTACGTGCGATCTACTACATGACGACAATTGTATTACAGCAACATTTGTAGATGATACTGCGGTTCTGTCTGTCGGTTTTCAAACAAACTGCATCAATTCCAAATTTGCAGGAACATTTAAAAAAAATATTCGAATGGACAGCTAAATGGCGAATAAAATTAAACGAGACTAAATCAGTACACATTGATTTCACATACAACAATACTAGATATATGCCGAAGAGGGCCGTCGCCCCGGGCGCAACGTCTTGAGGGCTGCAAAACGATCTTCGCTGTTTTTTAATATTCAAAAAAATACTTCAACAATTTTTTTTTTACAAAATTTATTATAAAAGATAAAGATTTATACACTCACAATGTAATAATCCGAATAACAATGAAAAATATTAATTTTTAATCGAATACTCTTCAGTCTTTGAATTTGTCTTCTATCTTTTGGCTCATATCATTCTTAAAAATAGTGATAGAACTAGCTTCGACGATGTGTCACTCTCACAGTTATCCTACGCTTTGAATGTCACAAATACTTTTACTTCTCCAAATTTTCAAAAATGGTATTTAAAAACTCCAATTCGGGCAAAAATTCTTGCAAATTGTGTCAAAAGTGTACAAGGTATAAGGCGAAAACGGGGGTTTTGTATGGCTTTTAATAAGGTGTCTTGTAAATTTACTATCAATTTCCTCAAAAACCGTATTGTGAGAATTTTGGAACTTCAGAATTTGCTTGGCTACTAGTTCCTAAATTTTATATACTTAATATCAAAGATATTTTGTAAAAATTCACTTTTGTTCGAACCACCTCATGAAACTTGTAGGTAGGTAGATAAAGGGAGGTGGCAGAACATCCTTGACCCTGGGCGCCCGAAGTTGTAGCTACGCCACTGCATATTGAAAGACTTTCTGACCATGTGATTACTGAGGCCAGGGCTCTTGTTACTCGAAGCGAATGGAAAGAAAGAATTAAGCGCAAAAAACCGTATCACCTTATACAGTAACCAGATTCTCTGCAATTTATACGCAGAACACCATTAAATATTTTGTATTATACATACAATAAGCTAAACAAATTGTTCGCTAGTTTATTTTACGTTAACTAGTTACAATGGCATTGAAATAAAAATAAAAAAAATCTCTTATGCAAAGCTTATTTCCATCCATATGGAAAAAGTCATTTATAATTCCTTTACATAAAAGTGGATTTAGGTCATCTATTGAAAACTATAGGGGAATAGCAAAATACCTAAACTTTTTTAAGCAATTATAACAGACGGCATAACCTTCCGGACCTCTCCACTTATTTCTTGTTCTCAGCATGGTTTTCGTAAAGGGAAATCTACAATAACTAATTTGCTTGAATTTGTATCACATGTATCTACGGGCTTTTGGGAGAATAAAAGTACTGATGTTATATACGTACACAGATTTTAGTAAAGCTTTTGATAAAGTAAACCAGTCAATTCTATTGAATAAACTTGATCTTGGTTTTCAACCAATATTTCTAAAATGGGTTGCTTCTTATCTCAGTAATAGAATTGAAAAAGTCATATTTAACGATACTTTTTCTGACATAATCAATGTTCCTTCAGGCGTTCCTCAAGGTAGCCATCTTGGTCAAATTCTTTTCTTGTTATTTATTAATGACATATCATCTGTTGTTAAGTTTTCAAACGTTTTATTATATGCTGATGATGCAAAACTTTTTAAAACGTAAAACGTCAAACAGCGAAAGATGTCAGTTGCAAACAGACTTAAACAACCCATTTTCTTGGTGTGATAGAAATGACATGCCATTGAACCTTAAAAATTGGAAACCGATGTGCTTTTCACGCAGAGCAGTAGACCCTACTTCATACGCAATAAAAAACTATAGGGGGTATTCTCATGTAATTACTTCGAGAAATCGATTTCTTTTTTAAATTTTGACAGCATTGAAAACATGCTTTGAAAAATTCAGACCGAAATTCATAGTACTTGATAAGTTACAGCTCATAGTCGCCGACGTGCCGTAAGCGACTGTCTACCAGGCGCCAAGACAAGTCTGCAGCTGCTACGTTTCTAAACGCATTTTTCTCGAATCACATTTTCTGAAACTGTCATGGTCTTAAAACAAAAGTATTCTACCGGTTGTAAAGCAAATTTACATATGTTATAGTTATCGTCCCTACCGGAATTCTTTGTTTTCGAAAATATTTTCATTTTTTGTAAACGATTTTTAACGAAGAAAACAAGATTTTCGTGGCTGTTTTTTTGAAGTTCGACATTTTTTTTAATGAAATTAATTATATTTGGTAGGGACGATAGCCGTAGAATTTTCATTTTAGACAACATGAACAGCCGCTATCACCATGAGCATTGAACTACTTTTTTTTGTTGGGCACTGCTTTCATTTAAAAAAATATATATATTAAAAATGTAAAAAACGAAAAAAAATTTGTATATTTCAAAATACAAATAAAAATATATTAAAAATTAAAATGATTGAATTTTGTTGTCGCATAAAAAAAATTTGCCTAAAAAGTGGCAAAATGTATGCTTCATATCAGAGTACCCTCTTTAGGTTGGAGCTCTATGCAGTTTTGTTGACCTGGGAGTAACTATGGACCCCAAACTCAATTTTATTCTTTACGCATCTTCCACAGTTTTTAAAGCTAAAGGCGCTCTTAGTTTTGTTGAACGTTGGTCTTAACAATTTTGAGATCCGCTTCCCACAAAAATTCTTTTTACATCTCTGGTGAGGCCTTTATTAGAGTATGCTTCTGTGGTTTGGAACCCTACTTACCAAGTCCATTCGAATAAATTTGAGTCCGTTCAAAAACAATTTTTACTTTTTCTTTAAATCATTTGCATTGGAATTCCAGTTTAAATCTTCCCCTTACACTAACCGTTTAAAACTTATAAATCTCTCGACACTCGCTAGTCGTAGGGAGATGCTTGGTATAATATTTTTTGTTAAACTCATGAATAAGTCAGTCTGTAGCCCATCTCTCTTAATTCTAACATTCCCGGTCGCTCTACCAGGCAGTAGTAGTAGTAGACCCTTACTTTTAAAATTTTCTAGAACGAATTTGGAGTTAGACGAACCATTCCGCCGTATATGTATGTCATGATTTCAATTCTCATTCCAGCAAATTTGATCTAGCAGACTCACTCTTAACCATTTAGAAAATTATTTTATCTACTCTTAACAACTAACATTTAAAAATTATAAACTTTAATCTAATTCTTAGTTTTGGCTGTTGAAATTTTTGTTTCTGTAGCTGAGCAGTTTAAGATCGCAACGCTTAAAACTCTCTTGCCTTTTATGACTCGGCTAATTCCGCTCGTTTTGGGATTGCGCCCCTCGCGTCGGTTGGGCGTAAGGAGGGTAATCGTTGGGTATTATTAACTAACGAACTAATATTTATGAAATTTTCAGAGGTTGTTCGTTGTGGATCAAGGAAGTTTTATAAATAAAAATATGTTATACTTTTCATGAAAACTTGGAAAATTGGATAATTCCAAAAAGTAACTTTTTTCCATACAATTTTTTTTTTTTTAATTTTTGTTTGTTTTTCAATATTTGGATTTGATTATTATTTGAATAGTTCAATTTCGGTCGCTTGCTTTCTTATTCCGGCTATTCAAAAGAAAAATGATTGAAAATTATTCAGTGAAAACTTCCCGTATGTTTCACACAAACAGGTCAATTGCAGAATGAATTTTTTTACGAAGCGACCAAGAGGTCGGTAACAACAGTTACTATGTTTGATTGACTTTATCTTGAAGCAACGTATATGTGGTGCTGTTGGATGCTAGATATACTCTGTTGAGTGGCAAAATAGAGGTTTTCCGCACGCACACATTCTTCTTTGGATGATGGCTACACCAGATCAAATTGATGAAATCATTTCTCTGGAAATTCCTGATGTAAAGAAAGATCCAGTATTATGACAAGTGGTGGAAACCAATATGGTGCATGGGCCTTGCGGACACTATAATCCCTTTTCGGTTTGTAAGTCTGACAATAAGTGCCCGAAACACTATCCACGTGCTTTTCTTTCGGAAACACAAACTGGAAATGATGGACATCAACTCTATCGGCGTCGCTCACCAGACGACAATGGCAGAACATTCAGCATTCAACTTAGAAAAGTGAATATCGAAGTTGACAACACGTGGATCGTACTATATTCACCATTATTGTTTAATTCATATTCAAAACTCATATCAGTGTTTAGTATTGCAGTTTAGTGAAATCGATAAAATACGTTTGAAAGTACTTCATCAAAGGAAGCAACATGGCGGTTATTGGTCTTAAACGATACGGTCGATACGTGAACTGCAATAAAGCGCTTTGTAGGATATTTACTTTTGCAATTCATGAACGTTTTCAGGCTGTTGTGCGTCTCGCAGTTAATTTGGAGAATGGACAAAGAATTTTCACAATCCACCCGAAAAACGACGATTGTTTCTACTTTCGGTTGCTATTGATTAATGTACGCGGTTCAACTTTATTTGAGTCATTGCTTACTGTGAATGGTTCGATGTGTGCAAGTTTTGGAGAAGTAAGCCAGCAATTACAATTGCTGGAACACGTTAATCACTGGAATGAAAATGAAGTTCGCATACTTTTCAATAAAAATATCGACATTGCCCAAGACATTTTACATCGTCTTCGCTAAAAATTGGAAATGGTACAATTTCGGTTGATATTTCCGGTGGTTCGATATCAATTTCATCATCCCTTTATCAATTCACGATAGATGAACTCATCACAAATGTTCGGACATTGGCCAAATTATCGTAACTCCGATTCCATAAGTGCCCGAATTCCATAAGTGTCCTAAACTGGAAGATTCAAAGTTAAATTCTGGGAGACTTGCGCTCATAAAAATAGATTGATCGTCTTGACAATGAAAAAGACGCTGTGAACTATCCAGTGGTATATCTAAATTCTTTGGACAGGCTTGGTATGCCACAGCATCATTTGCGTCTCAAGGTGGGATCCGTCGTTATTATGTTTCGCAATCTTCATGCGCCGAAACTGTGTAATGAAACCAGACTGATTGTGACGCACCTATCGAATACAAGGGAGAGAATGCTTGATTCTGCCAGTTCCTATGAGTTCTAACGATTTCCCATTTCAGTTCATACGTATTCCGTCTCCAGTGAAAATTGCATTTGAGATGACAATCAACAGGACCTAAAAATAGTCGCATAGTGTGAGGCATACATTTGCAAATGCTTTGTTTTTTCGCAAGTCCGTGGCGTGCTCACGAGTTGCAAAACCATCTTTTCTGTACACCGGAACAGAAACCAAAAAATGTTGTTACTAAAGCTGCGTTACATTGAAAACAAAAAAAAACACCAAAAATTAAATGATAAATTTAACTTTTTTTCATTTCAAAATACATAATTTCACGTAGGACAACGGCTGCCGGGTCAGTTAGTTTTTGATAAAATTTTCACCTGCCAAAATAAAACAAAAAATTATAACATACTCTTCAATAGGGACGCTACAAAAGTAGAACGATAGGGACAGCAAATGATGCCATCTTTTTTCTCGCTCTTTTGACATTTTTCTGCAGTAGAGTTTGCCATTTTATTACGGAAAGATGTATGATCCAACAACGATTCGAAGTAAAAATTTATCACCGAAGTGATTCGGAGTCAATGGCATCAACTTCAAGAGCGCTGTGTCCAATTTGTGGTCGTAAAAATCGTCCTGTCAGGTCAACTATTGAGCGTCTGGTGGAACAATTTGAATCCACAGGCACAATATAAATTGTTGCCTTGCCAGTGAGACAAAGAAGTACCCGTAGTATCGAGAATATTGCTAATGCTAGCGAGTCAATTGACGAAGACCCAAATCAGTCTCTCACACGTCGCTCTCAAGCGTGGGGCATCTCTGTGACGTCATTGTTGCAAATTTTGCGAAAAGATCTTGGCCTACATCCTTAAGAGATCAAATTGACGCAAGAACTGAAGCCGTTTAACCGCCAGAATCGTCGTATCTTCGCGAAGTGGGCTGAGTCACAACTTGAAGATGATCCGGATTTTCATCGACAAAACCAACTTCAGAGGTGAAGCTCATTTCTCGCCGAACAGCTTCGTCAATAAGCAAAATATGCGTTATTGGTTAGTTTGGTGTGGCTTACATCTTCCGTGATGATCATGACCGAGATGGGAATCGCTGCCGCCCAATATAAAAGAATATTTTTGGCCCGAATTGGATGATATGTGGTTCCAACAGAACGGCGCCACAAGCCACACTCACACTCGAATGTTACAATCGATTTATTGAAAACCAAGTTTGGTGAACGTGTTATCTCACGAATTGACCCAGTCAATTGGCCGCCTCCGTCGTGCGATTTGACGCCGTTAGACTATTTCCCATGGGGCTACGTCGAGTTTAAGATCAATGCCAACAAGCCGTTGACGATTGATCGTACGAACGTGGAATTGTAGCGGTATCGGCAGAATTATGCTTGGAAATCGTCGAAACCGTCTTGACTTCTGCAAGCGTGCCCGTGGTAGCCATACAAAAAAAATCGAGTTCCATACATAACGGCATCGAATGTACTTTTACAGGAATCTTCTTCTTATTAATTGGCGTAGACACCGCTTACGCGATTATAACCGAGTTAACAACCGCAGGTTAGTCGTTTTTTCTTTTCGTTACGGGGTGCCAATTGGATATTCCAAGCGAAGCCAGGTCCTTCTCCACTTAGTCCTTCCAACGGAGTGGAGGTCTTCCTCTTCCTCAGCTTCCACCGGCAAGTACTGCGTCGAATACTTTCAGAGCTAGAGTGTTTTCGTCCATCCGGACAACATGACCTAGCCAGCGTAGCCGCTGTCTTTTAATTCGCCGAACTATGTCCATGTCGTCGTATATCTCGTACAGCTCATCTGTCCATCGGATGCGATATTCGCCGTGGCCAACGCGCAAAGGACCATAAATCTTTCGAAGAATTTTTCTCTAGAAAACACGCAACGGTGACTCATCCGTTGTTGACATCGTCCAATCCTCTGCACAATATAGCAGGACGGGAATTATGAGTGACTTATAGAGTTTGGTTTTTGTTTGTCGAGAGAGGTCTTTGCTTCTCAATTGCCTACTCAGTCCGAAGTATCACCTATTGGCAAGAGCTATCCTGACATTGTTGGTAGTGTTTACGCTGGTTCCTAAATAGACGAAATTATCTATAACTTCAAAGTTATGGCTGTCAGCAGTGACGTGGGAGCCAATTCGCGACTGCGATGACTGTTTGTTTTATGACGGGAGATATTTCGTCTTGCCCTCGTTCACTGCCAGACCCATTCGTTTTGCTTCCTTGTCCAGTCTGGAGAAAGCAGAACTAACGGCGCAGGTGTTGAGGCCGATGATATCAATATCACCGGCGTACGCCAGCAGCTGTACACTCTTATAGAAGATGATACCTTCTCTATTTAGTTCTGCAGGTCGAACTATTTTCTCCAGAAGTAGGTTGAAGAAGTCGCACGATAGGGAATCGCCTTGTCTGAAACCTCGTTTGGTATCGAACGGCTTGGAGAGGTCCTTCCCGGTTCTGACGGAGCTTTTGGTGTTGCTCAACGGCAGCATACACAGCCGTATTAGTTTTGCGAGGATACCAAATTCAGACATCGTGGCATAGAGGCAGCTCCTTTTCGTACTGTCGAAAGCAGCTTTGAAATCGACGAGGAGGTGGTGTGTGTCGATTCTCCTTTAACGGGTCTTTTCTAAGATTTGGCGCATGATGAATATCTGGTCGGTTTTTGATTTGCAAGGTCTAAAGCCACACTGTTAAGGTCCAATCAGTTTGTTGACGATGGGCTTTAATCTTTCACACAATACGCTTGATAGAACCTTGTATGCGATGTTGAGGAGGCTAATCCCACGACAGTTGGCACAGATTGTGGGGTCTCCTTTTTTATAGATTGGGCATAGCACACTTAAATTCCAATCGTTGGGCATGCTTCCGTCCGACCATATTTTACAAAGGAGCTGATACATGCTCCTTATCAGTTCTTCGCCGCCGTGTTTGAATAACTCGACCGGCAACCCATTGACCACTGCCGCTTTGTTGTTCTTCCGGCGGCAATCGCAATTCGAACTTCTTCATGGTCGGGTAATGGAACGTCTGTTCCATCCATTCGCCTTCTCCCGGTGTTGTGCTTTCACTGCCATTCAGCAGGCTGGAGAAGTGTTCCCTCCATAATTTAAGTATGTTCTGGGTATCGGTGACTAGATCACCTTTGGGGGTTCTACAAGTGTGCAAGCCGAGTAGAAAATCTTTCGGCTGTCTGTTGTGATTGCAGCTTCTCGACGTCGAACCTTCCTTGTGTTCGTTGACGTGCGTTTTTCGCTGCAAAGAGGCGGGTGCGAATCTTGGCTGCAACAATATAGTGGTTCGAGTCGATGTTAGGACCTCGGAGCGCACGCACATCTGAAACACTGGAGGAGTGTCTTCCGTCTATCACAACATGATCGATCTGGTTGGTGATTTTTCGATCCGAAGACTGCCAGGTAGCTTGATGAATCTTCTTATTCTGGAATCTAGTACTACAGATAACCATATTTCGGGCCCTGGCGAAGTCGATCAGCCTCAACCTATTCGGGGATGTTTCCTCGTGGGGGCTGAATTTACCGACCGTAGTGCCAAAGATACCTTCTTTGCCCACTCTGGCATTGAAGGCGCCAAGTACGATTTTGACATGGTGGCGGGGGCAGCGCTCCTAGGTGTGCTCCAGGCGCTCATAGAAGACATCTTTGGTCACATCGTCCTTCTCTTCCTTGGGTGCGTGGGCGCAGATCAGCGATATGTTGAAGAATCTCCCTTTGATGCGGATTGTGGCTAGATGTTCATTCATCGAAGTGAATGATAGTACTCGGCGACGGAGTCTCTCTCCCACCACGAATCCCACACCAAACTTGCGCTCCTTATAAAGCCACTGTAGTAAATGCCACAAGGACCTACTCGACTCTGTTCATGTCCCGTCCATCGCATTTTTTGGGCAGCGGGGATGTCAGCCTTTATTTTTACGAGGACATCAACCAGCTGGGCAACGGCATCAGAAGGAGGGTCTGTCAGCCGAGGCTGTTTTTGATTTTTCATTGGAGTGTTTTTTACTTGGCGGGTCCCAAACCCAGCGCACAACCCTATGCAGGGGGGTTGATTTGCCTTCTCACTTTAGCTCGCCTTCAAACGGATGTTCTTAGGCTACCGAGAGATACTTGGTCAATGACCGGAAGTCGTTAGTTGCTTGAGTCAAATGTAAAAGAATCATTTCTGGCCACTCCCAAGTGAATGGCGATCAGAGAACTTTCCTCACTTGCATGAACTTCCACACATGAATCTATCCTCCAATCCATCCTGGTCACCTTCTTTAGTAAAATATGGAATTTGTTGTGGCTGTTCAACAAAACTATTCATAGTTGGGTTTTGTAGTGTGCTAATTCTAGGTGAAAGAAATGATCTAGCTTGAAGATATAAATGGTTAGAGGTAGGAACCTGGTATAGTACTAACATTGGTCTATTGGTTTGATATCTTAATATGTTTTGTTGTCCTCTATTTGACGCAAGATGTATAGTATATACATAAAAAAGGTGTAAGTATATGTAGTTATAATTCAACAAGTTCGTAAGTTCATGGGATTAGATGATGTTTTTAATATAAAATTGGTAAGTATTTGACATAATATAAAAAATATTTTATAATATATTTAAATATTATTTAATTTTTTTTTTACAATATTATTTCTTAAAACAAAAATTTTAGGTTTATAAAGTCGTTTGACGCAACACCAGCCACCTTGACAGGATCATCATCCTTCGACGTCGATACGCAGTAGGGCCTTTAATTGTGCTTACTTTGGTTGCCACGTCTGTCACTCGTACCTTTCTGTCTTACCCTTTTACGGTTGCGGCGACTCGTCCCAGTACCCTCGGCTGCGGTGTTGTCTCCGTGTACGAGGACGAGATCGCCGGGCTGCAGACTGCATTTCGGATGCAGGCAATTGTTGCACTCCTGAAGATTCATAATGCCCGTTTTGAACCACTGTTGCCAAAACTGTTACAAGAGACAGCGAACAATTTGCCCTCTTTCGTAGCATGGAATTGAGTCCGTCGACATTTGTATCGGTGGTAAAGTTTAGAGGGAGCACCTTATGAGTAGATGTGATGCAGTCAATACTTCGAATTGAGTATGGCCTCCCTTTCGGCCAGGCGGACTTCTATGCCGAATCCCATAGTCTGCCGAAATCCCGTTGGTATAAAGGCGAAATTGAACCCCTTTCTGCGTCGAATCCTTTTAATTCCGGCGACTGGAACAAAAACGCCTCTTTGAGTTCGCACAGCTTGCGATCAGCGCCGACGCAGTTGGTTGTGTTCGTCTGGAGCTTCCCGGTCGGTGAGTCAGAAACTAATTCTAAGTGTACTGCTTCTGACGAAACGAAAAGTGCGATCTAAGTTTGTTTGGGTAGTCGACCGCGTAGTTTTAATGTAGTATAAATTGGACCACAATAATCTACACCACATATAAGAAAGACTCGTAGCGGTCGAAGTCTTTCGACTAGCAAGTTTCTCATTATTTGGGTTTGCAACTTCGGCTTACAATGAAAGCAGTCTGTACAGTTTCTTACGGTTTTACTGCATACTTCTCTTGTATTAATCAGCTATTTGTGTTATCGGAGAAGGGCGCTTTTTTCTCTGCGTGGTGATTTCGAAAGTGCAGGAACCGTAAATAATTGATATTGAAGTGAAAATTAGTAATAGGAATTTGGGCATCGAATGGGAAAGGTGCATTAAAATGCGACTTCCTACTCGGATTAAATTGAATGAAAGCTACATATCAAGTACTTATGCTTAAACGGATTAAATTTTTGCTAGTTTGCGAAAAGCGTGGTGTCTTTAGTTACTTTTGGATTTCATTCAATTCAATATTCAAAAAACTCGAGTGTAATGTGTTAAATGTCAAAACCCTTAACTCCGTATGCATTTTTGGTCGTCTAATCCACCGTAATAAATGAGCAACCACACGAAGTAATTTTTGCAGAGAAGAAAATTTTTCGATAAAGTTCAATAATTATAATTCATAAATGCATTATCATCTGGGAGGAGCTGGAAGTGAGTGTTAATTGGCCATAAAGCGGGATCTCTTAGGAGGAACTGTGGACCGGTTTGTAATGAAGATGGATGCGTTTTTCATTCACGCCTAGATCACGGTTCAGGTCAGCAGATCTAATGTACCAAGGAGCATCAACTAAAGTCTTTAGTACCTTACTTTGAGAGCGCTGAATGCTGGCAATACAGCTTTAATTTGAGCAACCCCATAGTTGGGCTCCGTAGGCCCAAACTGCCTTTAGAACTTGTTTATATAGTAACATTTTGTTTTGTATTGATAACGTGGATTTCCTGCCAACTAGGTAATCTCGCTCCGTTTTTTTTTTGACATGCTCTTTCCAGCGTAGCATAGCATCTAAGGTGATAAAGGTACTTAGCACCGTTATGATGTGGAATAGGAATGTTAATTATATAAATTGGACAATATTCCGGCTTTTTCAAGGTAAAGTCGACATGAATTGATTTGGTGTCGTTTAATTTGATGCGCCACTTAGCTGCCCACTTAATAATTGACTGCTGCCTGCACTGGTCGACTAGATACTGAAGTTGACTCTCCAGCTGCTAACAAAGCTATGTCATGCAAATGTTGCTGTCATATAACTAGAATCAGAACGGAGGCCACTGATAAAAAGCAAGTATACCATTGGCCCCAACACGCTTCCCTGAGGAACACCCGGTTCTACCGGTTGCGAGTTTGAATATGCATCCTCTGTTTATTGCGGAAGTATCTACCTTTTAAGTACGAAGTAATTATTTCACAAAATTGTTTGGGTAGGATGTATTTCAATTTGAGCAGTAGACCCTAGTGCCAAACTTTGTCAAAAGCTTGAGACACGTCCAAAAAGGAAGGCGTACAAACGTTCTTTTTGTCGATTGTATTTTCAACGAAATTAACCATTTAGTGTACCTGGTCAATTGTTGAATGGTGGTCACGGAAGCCAAATTGATGTGTTGGCATTGATGTTTATGATTGGTTTGAGCCTATTTATGAGTACACTCTTATATTTTAGATAAGCGAAATTGGTCTATATGATGCAACAATTTGTACTGGCTTACCCGGCTTAGGTATCATTATGACTTCAGATACTTTCCAAAGCGATGCCACGTATCTTAGGCATAAAGCACTGTTTATAATGTTTACAAGTTTTTTTATACAATTTTTTAGTAAATTGCATAATATTTCTCCAGTTATTAAATCGTACCCAGGTGCTTTTTTCAGTCTTGTGGTCCCGATAAGATTTTTAATTTCTTTAATAGCAACAGGAGAAATGCTGACGTGTGAATCCAACCAACTATTTTCACAGTTTATACCCATCGTTAGGCGTAAATGTGTTTCTCAAATGATTTGAAAATACGGCAGCTTTATGTTCATTCGTTTTGGCCCATGCAGTTTCGTGTAGTTTTAATGGTGCTACATGTTTAATATGTTTACTAATATTTCTTGCAGCTTTTGAGAGTGAATAGTCGGTAGATTTATCCAGTGTTTAAATTGCTGCAGTCGAAGTAGCAAAAGTCGTAGAATTTTTGCTTTTTACTGCCGTAAGCCCTGGCAGCTAGTGCTTCTTAAGTGCCCTGGAGACGATCAAATAATTGCGTCAAACAGTGCATATGTGTTAGTGATGTTCAATCGTGTGCTGCCCGCAAACGTTCAAATTAACACGTCAAACATCAGTCTATTTTTGATCTCGTAGCGAACGGTCGTCATGTCATCGTCGGATGATGATTATCTTTTATTGGCATGTGCTGCAATTCTTATGAAAAAAAAATTGAAAAAGAAGAGTATTACTCAATAAATAAAGAATTATATCAATAAATAAAGAATTTCGATTATGTTTTATTATAACTTTTTATTTCACATTTTTTATTACTTTTTGTTTTTTAATTTGTACATAAAATTAAAATTATTCAGTATTTTTACATAAAACTAATATGAATGAAAAATTATTTTATTATTTTAATTTATTTGATTTTATTTTATTTTAGTTTATTTATTTTATTTGATTTTACTTTAATTATTTTATTATCTTAATTTATTTGATTTTATTTTATTTTAGTTTATTTATTTTATTTTATTTTACTTTAATTTATTTTATTTTACTTTAATTATTTTATTATCTTAATTTATTTATTATTATTTCACTTCGCTTATTTCACTTAACTTTTTTCTTCTTCACTGCACTCTTTTTCGCTTCACTTCACTTTTCCGCAAGTATGTACGTCCTCTTCGCTTGAAGTCTTCACTGCAAATGAGTCATGCTTGTCAAACATGAGTGGAGACGATCAAATTATCTTCCGTCAAATAGAAATATCAAAAATTTTTGATTTTCATCAAACAGAGCCGACAACAAGTCGGTGTAGCGTACGTGTAGCCGACGAGAGCCGACGACACCAACACACTTAAAGTGTTTGATGCAATTATTTGATCGTCTCCAGGGCACTTAACTCTGTAAGATAATAATTGTATTATTATTTTTCTTTTAATAAATAAATAAATAAATAAATAAACTAAAAAATAATAGACTGTCGAACTTAAAAACACATTTAATTAAAATACACAGTATAAATGTTTCATTGAATAATACAGAAGTATCGGAAACTTCTTCGATAACTTCTTTATCAAAAGTAATAGTGAAAAAACGTAACAATTGAGATTAATAAAAAGCAGCTACTGAGATCATATATTGGTCTTGTCACCGAAGATTCTATTCCGTTTAATGTGCTAAATTCGGTGATTATGAAAAATATTTTGAATCGTATTTGTGAAGGACTTTTTGCTGCAGATGAAAACAAATATGTTTGAATGCTTCATACTCCAAGAAGACCTTACAGATCGTTGCTAACAATATTCGAAACGGCATAACAACAGAAGTGAAAAATAGATTGTTATCGTTAAAAGTAGACAGTGCTACGCGGTTATGCCGAAACATTTTTGGCATTAGTGCGCAATTTATAACAAATGGGCTGATAAAATCACGCGTTCTAGGAATGGTAGAATTGAAGGGTGCTAGATCGATTACTAGCAAAAACCAAGCCATGGAAATTATAAAAACCATAAAAAAATACGACATTACTTTAAGACAAATAGTGTCAGTTACATCGGATAATGGCGCAATTATGCTTAAAGCAACTAAAATATTATCTTTTGTTTCACAAGAATAATTGGAAGAAAATGTTAAGGAAATACCAGATATGCTATTGTGCGATATTCAAGTTTGCCATTGCGCTGCTCATACAGCACAGCTTTGTGCGCTCGACGTAACAAAATCCTCAGCTATAACAAAGTACCTATTAACATGCCGTAATTTGACAAAATATGTAAGAAAAACAACAAATGGATACCGAGCTTTATTTGAATTAAAGCAATTAAAGATGCCTCAGCTAGATTGCCCTACAAGATGGGGATCGACCTTCGTAATGGTGGAAAATTTGAAGGCAGCAAAAGACGTTCTAAAAGAAATCGAATCCGTTAAATATAAGACCGAAGATGAAAATTTCGAGTTAGCTGACTCCCTTTGGGATTTCGTTGAGAGCTATTGTATATATATTTCAAGAAGAACAATTTTGCTACGGCAACTTCTATGCACAATGGCTCAAGTGAAAAAAATATGTACCGAAAATATTGTTAAAGATACGAACCACCCACTAGTTAAAACAATCGGCGATATGATTTCCTTCGAAAAAAGAACAAACACGTTAATGCACACACGCAGTTTAGCAAGACAATATTTAAAAAAAGTATGGGATAGAATTAATGAAATTAACCCTGGTAACATCACGTATTTAAGTCAAAATTCAAGTGTACATCAATCCGGGAACCAATTTTTTGATATTGAAGAGAAATTATTAACCGAATATTTATAGCAAGGAATTGAAGCGAACGTAAATAATGCATCCGATGTCTGTACAAAAATTGACAATCTGCAGCTTCCATTTTTAAGACGTGACACAAATATTCAATCATTTTGAAAGGAAAAGCAGTTCACTGATCCCGGCTTGTACTCGTTAAGCAATGTGTGCTTTGCAATACCACCCACTCAGGTATGTACAT
The DNA here is from genome assembly GCA_027475135.1 of Bactrocera correcta. Lineage (NCBI taxonomy): Eukaryota > Metazoa > Arthropoda > Insecta > Diptera > Tephritidae > Bactrocera > Bactrocera correcta. The sequence goes on along the minus strand of CM050323.1, from coordinate 85,483,658 downwards.
ACATATAAACGTAACATAATTTTTATTTTTATTGTAACGTAAAACTGAACAAATTATTTTTTTCATACTCTAGTACATATTTAATTAATCATGAATTTAATTTCTTTATTGAATGAACCAAATAAGTATAATAAGTAAATGAAATAAGTTTTACTAAATTGAATAAAATTTTGCTTTTCTCCCCAAAACAGGTGACGATTGAACGCGCATTTTCCACCCTTAAACTAGTATAACAGACTATAGGAATCGATTAAGTGAGGAAACACTGGAAAACATATAGGTAGTAAAGCTAAATCCAAACTTTATACCTACATATGTATATCCAACATATATTGCGTTGTATAAAAAATGTAAATACACTGAATTCAAATACATAAAATACATATATGTAAAACAAATACATATAGTTTTTCAATCACCATGAACAACACATCACTTATAGCTGCCAAAAAACTACGCGAAAATAAAAACTGTCGAAGTGCTTAACAGTTTTAAAATGATCGAAAAAACTGTTTCGCGACTGCGACTGCTGACGACTTTCGAAGCAAATATAACGCTTTTGCTTTGGTTTGTGCAGCTGATCAAACACAAGCAAGGCAATGTGAAAAACTGCAGACCAATGACTGCCAAAAGTGCTGCGCATTTTTCTAATAATTGTTTTCTGCTTTTGCTTTGCTTGCGACTACTGCTTTTTCTAAAGCATAAGCAAGAGCAAAAGCGAAAAAAACTTATGGTAGTTTTTTAAACACTGGATTTATCAGCTGTGAGTTTAGCCAGATAAGTTCTGAAGGAAAAATTTTGAAACTCATTAATTTGTGCTCTTGGTTTCGCCGTACATTTATTAAGCTCAGTTTTAAAAGTAGAGGACCTAGTTTGCTGCCATCTCCGTCGAAGCTTGCGCTTTTTATTGATTTTTTCTAAGATGTGTTTTAGGTATTTGGTACCACTTAAATTCACGCTTTGGTGTACTCGTCCACGCAGCGTTTTGAATTATTTTTGGGAAATCCTCAACCTCACAGCCCAACTCAATACCAGTCGATATGTGCTTAAGCTTTGGATCGCCTTTATTCACTACACTTTAAAATTTATACCAATTAGTGTGTTTATTACATAACGTTGACTTGGCGGACGAAATAATTGGCTTTTCATACAGAGTTAGTAGCACTGTGGAATGGCCAGAGCTTAGGTCTGAGCAATTTTTAATACATAAATTGAGTTTCGGTAGTTTATTGATTATAAAGAAGTAAAGAAAGTCTGGCAATTTCTATCTATCTGTAGGCCAATAAGTGGGTCTACCTGTAGAAACAAAATTGCATCCAACAGCTTGTATAGCTTCGAGAAGTTCTCGACCTTTGGCACCAATGATGTACATTCCGTCATATTTTTTTAATAAATTTATATTTGTTTCTGTTTTTATATTATGTCTAGGTGGACTACATAGAGCAATCAGATACAATGGGTGATTGTGATTTAACTGAAATTGTTGTAGTTTGAATTTCTTCCATCTTAATCGGATCTTCCTCGCTGTGTTCAATATTGCTTTTGATAATTATAGCGCTCCCTCCTCGTGCTGAGTTTGCCGAGTGTGATGTGTGATATAATTCATAATTTTTAAAATGAATGGTTCGTAAAATGCATTTCAGATAATAGACATATATCAATATTTCTGTCGTTTAGAATAACTTCTAATTAATTTTTACTTTTCGAAAGACCATTAGCGTTCCATAGCATTATTCTCAGAGTAACTCTTCATCAGTTAATTGTAGATGGTACTCAAGAGCGTTGAGCCGCTGATTAAAGGACTTAAATAGTTTCTCTTGCTCATTTAGTTTATTCAAAACTTGGGATAACGGACTACTTTTTTGAATTGTATTTGTATGGCCTTATTTAGCCATTTGCGCAAATGAAACTTTAGAAACGGAAGAAAGGGATTTTACTTCTCCTGTGTTCACAACGGGTTGTTCGAATTACCATTCTTTTTATCCCTCAGTTTTTGCAGTTCTTTTGCGACGACACAACCACGGTGGTTTGCAGAATGAGAATCGCCGCAGTTAAAACATTTAGCAGGGTCCTTTTCAGCTTTTCTACATTCAATAGTAGGATGTTTGCCTCCATATTTCACACACCTCGATGGCTTACCACAGAAGTTTTTTGTATGTCCAAATGCTTGACAGTTTCTACACTAAGGAATTAATTTAGATGCTTTAATAGACTCAACTTTAACAACGGTACTCAGAATGGTTTTGATCTGATGAATTTCCTTAATGTCTTACTACTAAATACTGCTAAAAACATATCTAGCGGCTCTTTAGTCTTCCATTTAAGCTTATTAATTTGATTTATAACATTAAAACCTTAAAATTTTAGATCATTTAAAATGGATTGTGTGTCGCATGAGTGGTATAAATTCTTTATCATTACCTTTATTGGCCTAAACCAAGGTATATTTTCATTAGATAAGTATTTTGTGGAGGATGGAGTCATGTGTGACATCACCGCCGTTCAAAAAATGCGATGCGATATCCTTGTGGTATATAGTGCAGTGGCCATGTAAAGGTGCGCAAGTTTGGTGTGGGATTCGTGGTGGAAGAGAGACTTCGTCGCCAAGTACTGTCATTCGCTCCGGGTCATAACATCGACTCGGACCACTATATTGTTGCAGCCAAGATTCGTACCCGCCTCTGTGCAGCAAAAAACGCACGCCAACAAACACAAGGAAGGTTTGACGTCGAGTAGCTGCAATCACAACAGACAGCCGAACGATTTTCCACTCGGCTTGCACTTCTGCTCTCTGAGAGCAGTCGTCAACAACTCGGTATAAGTAAACTGTGGGATGGCATTTCAAATTTCTTACGTACAGCTACAACCGAAACTATTGGTTTTTGGAAAATGCAAAAGAACAGCTGATACGACGAGGAGTGCCGTGTCGCAGCGGAAAGAAAACAGACTGCCTACCACGCAACGTTAAGATCGACCACAGCACGTGCGGGATGGGATAGATCCCAAGAGTTGAAGAGGGAAGCGAGACGCATTTGCAGAAAGAAAAAGAAAGAGGCCGAAATGCGTGAGTACGAAGAGCTTGATAAGCTGGTTGACAAGGGTAATGCTCAAAAACTGATGAGTCGACGATGCGAGTGGTCGAGAGAAAAGTTCTGCGAAAGATTTATGGTCATTTGCGCTTTGGCAGCGGCGAATATCGCATTCGATGGAGCGATGAACTGTACAAGATATACGATGACATTGACATAGTTTAGCGAAATAAAAGACAGCGGCTTCGCTGGCTAGGTCATGTTGTCCGAATGAACGAAAACACTCAAGCTCTGAAAGTATTCGACGCTGTACCTGCCGGGAGAAGCAGAAGAAGAGAAAGACCTCCACTTTGTTGAAAGGACCACGTGGGGAAGGACCAAAAGTATTTTGTTATTGTGCGATAGTTGTTTGCATGGAAGACACTAAGTTTGTAAGCGCCGTTGCTCAAAAACTTTATTGAAAAGTTGTTATTTATTAGATCTGTAATATTAGAATGTAATTTATTAAAATTTTTTACGTCGTTTATTATAATAGGAGGTGGGCGACGGCTTTTAGTATCATTATTGGCCGTCTGCTCGTGATCATAATTTGGCAAGATGTGCTGCCGAAAGCTCGAGACGCGAAAGAGACTTGGCCTTCAGCGGAGCGACTCTCGACCTTGCAGTAAGAGGTATGACAATTAAGTAATGAGACTGATTCCATAAAAATCGTATATTTGAAAATTATTCTACAACTTTGCCATCCCCTTCAAAGTAGTCCCCTTGAGTAGCTATATAGGGATTTCTGGGACGCTTCGACTGGGATGTCCGCGAGTACCCTCGTCACGGCCGCTTGGATGTCCGTAATCGACTCAAAATGGGTTCCTTTTACCACCGATTTTGTTAGGAAACAAAAACAAGTCACACGGTGACATGCCGGGCGAATAAGGCGGCTGTTGCAACACACTTACGAAGTCTGGGCGTACCCTAGTTTTCGCAATCTTTCGAGTATTTGGCAATAGTATACTTGATTCACAGTTTTCCACGGTGGAACGAATTCTATATGGCCGATTCCACGGTCAGTCCGCACCTCGACTGGTCTCCCACTCCGCGCCTCGTCTTCCACGCTTTCACGCCCCTCCTTAAACCCTTTGTGCCATCGAAACACCTGGACACGACTTAGAGCACTATCACCATACACTATTACAATTTTAGCGTACGTTTCCGAAGCTGTTTCGCCCAATCTGCCGCAAAATTTTATCGTGACGCGTTACTCTTGATTTCATTTTTCCATTTTCGTGACGAGCACTACAAACACACGTCTACTCAACTTGACGCAGCAGGTTAGAGCGATGGTTCATATATCAATAGAGAGGGGAGGGATGCCGGAAAAAGAGAAGGTCACAGGTTTACCACAAGCGCGGCAATGAAATCAGTCTCATTACTTAATTGTCAAACCTCGTACATTTGACACCACTAACAGTTTGGCTTTGCACGCATATGCAGCATCCGTACGCTCTTATTGAAGCGTCGAAGAAGCAATGTCTTTGGCGGAGAGCACTCAAATCTAGGTTTACGAACCGAGGAACTCTAATTGATGATAGCTGCATGAGAATGGCTTTGAAGTTCTGCCAGCAATAGAATCGACTCATCCCAATCTAATTTTTGGATCCAAGGCTCTTGCGAAATGATTTTTGCTTTGGTAACTAGTGGGACTAGTAATCCAAGAGAATCAAAAAGGCGTGCAGAGACTGACTGTTTCTTTTTAACAAATGGAAACAAATCCTCTTGCGGCAACCAACGGATTCCTTGTATTGTAGTTGAGTTTTTGTTATGGAAGCTTGATGATGGGTGGTTCGAAAACCACTTCGTTATGGTGAATCCGGCCGAGTTCAATATTTTAATTATTTCACTTCTTATAATATCTATAGACTCAAAATTTTCAGACCCTGTTAATAATTTGTCAACATAAAAGTACTTATTTGTATTAGCTTCGCTGAGCATTTGTAAACACCGAATTGCGAAAAATGGTGCAGGACCAGTGACGGTGTTAGGTCAAAAAATCTGAATTTGATCTAAAAGATGCGCTCTCCACACAATGAACTGACAGTTTCTGTCTATTTCATGCATGATTATTGGGCCGTACATTTTAGTAATGTCAGCCGTTAAAGCGTACTTATGTAAACGAAAACGAAGAAGAGTTGAGTACAAGTCTTCTTGAATGGTTGGGCCTACCATCAAAAGTTCATTTAATGAAATTTGAAAAGAAGTACGACTCTATGCATCAAAGACAACTCGTAATTTTATTAAAGTGCATTCTGACTTGAAGCCTTCCTGAGCTTAAGTTGTACTGACGAAAAAATTTGCACAATCCTTTTGTGCTAGTGTGAATTGTTGCTATTTGTTTCTGAAGGATGTTTCTCTAGAGCCCAGAATTTTTGGACTTTTGAATTTATTGACGTTAATTGTGATATTTCCTCAAAAGGTTTCTGCTCCTAATAAAATATCGATCTTTTGAGATTTTGGGAATTCTGGGTCCGCCCTTTCAATACCTTGCGGAAAACTTTCCTACCATTAATATTAATGGTATGGTCTGGATGATTAGCCGAAATACATCGCATAATCCAGAATTCCGCCAAAAATGTATAATTATTTACGCGCGACATAACAAACGCGTTAATTTGGCCTCGACTTTTGTACTTCAATTTCCAATATATGTGGAGTACCAAAATTCAACTGTCATGTTTAGCTTAGAATTAAATATATTCTTATTTAGCTATCGGCAAGCATCAGGTGATGCTGCTGTCAATATGTAATGCATTATTATGATAGTTTAATTAATGTATGTAAAAGAAAAAGAAGTACTGTAACTTATAGGATAACAATGTAAAGTAGCATGTAGGATAACTTAACCATTAGTTGCACTAATATAAAGGAACTTAGTATTAACCTGTGTATGCATGAATTAAATAAATTGAAAGATATGTTTAATGTGGGTGTCGCCACATATCTCCCCTGCGGGAAAAAATGAAAATGATGGCAATAATTATCTTTTTTTTTTGAATTATGAAGATATTTTGAAGCGCACTCTCTTTTGACTTCTTTCTATTGCAGTAGAAAGATCAGGATTCGTGTCGCTGGAAGTTGTGTTACTTAAGTTATGTCCAGACGAATTGGATTGTGGATGCTCGATGTCGTTACTACAAAGATAAGCTGGTTTTGAAGCGATCGATGGATATGTGTGCAGGTTTTCCATATAGTAGTACTTTGTAGTATTTTTCATATCTGTCCATAACTGGGAATGGTCCGTCATATGTTGATGAAAATGATTGTTTGACTATGTCGTTTCGAATAAAAACGTGCGTTGAATTAGCGAGATTCTTTGAAATGAAGATTTTCTCTCTGTTTAGGCCAGTGCCTAATTTCTTTTTCACCAACCCTAGTGAGTATGTAACAAACCATTGCCAGTTAGCTGTTAATAACTTTCACTCAACTGGCAATGGTTTCGTTAAAAACTCCCGCTAGATTGGACTCAAGGGCTTAGCAAGCGATTCTGCTAGCTGCCTTTTCTCACTTTTTCAAAAGGATCGAAGCGAACAAGACGTCGTCCACCGGCCACCATCACCACCATCACCACCATCACCAGCATATCCACAATCACAATCACAGGTAATATTTGATAATCCAATAAAGAACCAACATTGTAATATAATCTATTAAACACAAACTTTGTGGTTTCACTTATTAACACACTACTTTTTCCTGTTTCTTATTCTCAACTGCCGACGCATTGTCCTCGAGTGACCCGTCGAGTTCGAGAATAATTCATGGTCCTTCGAGCCGGATACTAATAGACTATATTTCACAAACCAGCAAGCAAGCAAGTTTTTTAACACCACCCACCGGGATTCACGAGGCGCTGCACACCAGCAAGTTTTTTTAACACCACCACTTTCTTGCACACCAGCAACTCTTTTTTAACACTATACACTTCACACCAACTCAGGCAAACCAGATACGTGATTGGTTGTTCATAAAACTGTGATATAAATCGTTGGAAAAAAAAAAAAAAGTTGGTTTTTTAATCGCATTTTTGTTTAATATTGGTGACAATTATAAATCTTTTTATAAGAAAAGTTACAAAGTGTTTTGAGTGTTTTAGTGAAATAATTACAAAAGCAAAATAATCCGTAAGTGCACGGTTACGTTTACCGGATTTTGTGCGGTAATACTTTTCTGATATACTTCTTCACATATCACTTACGGCACTAATTTTTGGGTTTTTCTCAATTTTTCGATTTTGTGCGCTAATACTTTTTCACATATCACTTACGGCACTAATTTTTTGATTTTTCTCGATTTTTTTGATATTGTGCAATAATACCCTTTTTCACATATCACTTGCGGCACTAATTTTTGATTTTTTCTCAATTTTTCGATTTTGTGCGGTAATACTTTTTCACATATCACTTACGGCACTAATTTTTGATTTTTCTCAATTTTTCGATTTTGTGCGGTAATATTTTTTCATATATCACTTACGGCACTGATTTTTAATTTTTTCTCAATTTGGTCACGAAATTTCTGTTTTTGTTTTTCTCTTTTTTTTCACTGAGACACTGCACTTTTTTCACTTTCAAACACTTTTTGTCACAAACTGATTTTCGGTGGCGTATCTTGGGTGGCGAGCCATATAAAGTGTCGCATATATATACATACTTACGTACTATTACACATATATAACTTTTATTGGTCGCCCATCAACATCTGGGAGCATTTTACACATATATTCTCGTTTTGGTTGGCAGTGGTGTGCTACAACTCACATACATTAAATAAAGTACAATAAGCCAGGTATATGCGATATCGGCTACTAGTTAAAAATTTTGTTTGCTAAAATATTAAATAAATCAAGTATTATTGACCAGCCAGATATATTGCGATATCGGCTACAAAAGTCAAAAATTTTTTCTATTTTCTCGTTTGGTTGGCAGTGGTGTGCTACAACTCACATACATTAAATAAAGTACAATAAGCCAGATATATTGCGATATCGGCTACAAAAGTCAAAATTTTTTTCTATTTTCTCGTTTGGTTGGCAGTGGTGTGCTGCAAATAAAAATTTTCAATCGTGGGGAATTATTTTCAACCTGCTCAGTCTTGAGTATTGCTCTATTCTTTTAAATTTAAATTCTATTTTCAATTTTCCCTTGTCACTCATATCAATAAAACCATGGAAGCTTTCATGCGCTTAGTAGACGACGTTGTCGAATACGAGTCTGAATTCAGTGCCGCATCAAAGGACATCTCGAAGAACGCTCTTGTGATGCAACAAGACGAGTTGAAAGAGATGTGGTGCAAAGCGAAAGCTGCCCATGACGACCTAAACTGTAAAGGGGACATGTCGTCGAAAGATTATGCCCTAATAAAAAAGAAATTTAACTTAGGTGGTCAGTGCTACATACGTTGCATGGGGGCAATGAAGGATATGTTTGAGATCCTTTCAACCCCCAAAGATACAGAAAAATCTGTTGAGGTAGACAATAACCACTCCCTTCCGCCTTGCGATACGGATGTTTTCAGAGGGGACTACCTTTCATGGCCAACATTCCGGGATATGTTCACGGCCGTATACATCAAGAGCAATCGTCTCTCACCGGTTGAGAAATTATACCACCTCAACAAAAAGACGCAAGGGGAGGCGAAGGTTATTGTGTCGAAATGCCCTCTTAGCAATGATGGTTTTGCGACGGCATGGAAGGGTTTGAGAGATATGTACGAGAACGAGCGAATTCTTGTCGAAACCCAAGTCGATATACTGCTCGACTTACCGTCAATCGACAAGGAGTGCTCAAGCTCGATAAAGTGGCTACAGCGGGAGATCAACAGCTGCATCTCCTGCCTGACAGCCAATAAAGTGGACATTGGGAACTGGGACCCAATCATAATCCGCATTTGTTCTAAGAGACTGCCACAAGCAACATTGGCCCTGTGGGAACAGTCTGTAAAAAACAAGACAAAGACATCGAAGTGGGAGGAATTGGACAACTTCCTCACGGATAGATACCATGATTTAGAGGCAATAGAACGTGCCAAGAAATCGTCCAATTCCGTAAAGCCTGTCAGTGCACCCACACAGAATAAATACAACAACAATAGCCGTCAGAACAGACTCGGCGCCTTCCAAGTAAGCGTTGAGAAATCGACATGTCTGATGTGCAAAAGCGCAGATCACAAATTAAGATCTTGCCCCATGTTTCTTAACATGGCACCGGCGGACAGGATCAAGTTCGCTAAGCGCAACAATCGCTGCATCAATTGCCTCGGCTTTGGGCATTTAGTGTTGCAATGCACCAGTGCATTGAACTGCAGCACGTGCCACGCTAGGCATCACACACTCCTACATTTGAGGACAGTGCAGCCTAGCAGCCAAAGAGGCTCATCTACGCCATCGGACGAGATTCCGTCTACGTCCAGGCAAGCGCAGCAGAAGCGCAACTTCAACAAGTCGAAAGGCAATCCAACGACTCAAGTACAGTCGTGCTTCGCTAACAGCGACAAAGGTGTCTTATTAAGAACGGCACAAATAAACATAAATTACAGCGGCGTTACTTATGCCGCAAGAGCACTCATCGACTCCGGGTCAGAGTGCTCTTTCATCACAGAAAGGCTGAAGCGCAGAATCAACTTGCCAGTGAGGAAGATAAATGCCCAGGTGTCAGGCATCAACAACACCGTATCTGCGCAAGTGAAGGAAGCATGTTGTGTCGAGTTGCGGTCACTAATTGACCCACTTATATCGATCACAACGAACATGATGGTTCTGCCGAAATTAACGGGAAACTTGCCGACTTGCCATATTAGCGCACTAACTCGGCAGGCTTTCCCAGATCTCACGTTGGCGGATAAGAGGTTCTTCGTCAATGAACCCGTGGACGTCATACTCGGTGGTGACGTCTATCCCCAGATTATGCTGGATGGCATACGCAAGAACGTGCTGGGATCACTTCTTGCGCAAGAGACAGTGTTCGGTTGGATAGTCACAGGGCGTGCTAATACAACTAAGCCAACCAACACTTGCGTCTCGTATTATAACGAAATATCGCTGGAAAAGCGGTTAGCTTCGTTCTGGGAGTTGGAAGAGATGTCCAAGGAAAGGAAGTTAAGCGAGGAGGACAGGTATTGCGAAGAGCTCTATAAGAAGACAACGAAGCGAAATGAAGACGGGAAGTACGTTGTATCGCTACCATTCAGGAAAGACTATCCGGTCAAAATAAGTCTAGGTAGTTCCTTAAAGATTGCGTGCTCCCAGTTTTATCGCAATGAAGCTCGGTTGTCGAGAGATGAAAACCTGCAAAAAGAATATAACAGGGTATTAAATGAATATGTTGAGCTGGGTCATATGGCAAAGATACATACCAGTCAAACGGCCGACTCTAGTGACAACTATTACCTGCCTCACCACGCCGTAAAGAAGGAAGAGAGCACATCGACAAAGGTGCGTGTGGTGTTCAATGCATCGCAAGCAACTTCAAACGGCACTTCGCTGAATGACCTCCTTCTCCCCGGTCCAGTTCTTCAGGCAGATCTGACCATTTTAATTCTGCGATGGCGATTATTTAAATATGTCTTCAATAGCGATATTGAGAAGATGTATCGCCAAATCCTGTTGAAGGCTGATCAAACGAAGTACCAGCGAATCTTTTTCCGCAACCGTTCGACCGAACAAACCAATATTTTTGAATTGAAGAGGGTAACGTTCGGAATCAACTGCGCTCCTTATCTGGCAATAAGGACATTACTTCAATTAACTGACGACGTTGAAAGCTCACTGCCAGTAGCCTCAAACATACTCAGGAAGTGCATGTATGTTAATGATGTCTTAGCAGGTGGACACTCTATAGAGGCTGCAATTAAATCTAGAGATGAGTTAAGAACAGCATTGGAGTCGGCAGGTTTCCCATTAAGAAAATGGACAGCCAATTGTGGGAAAACTTTACAAGGCCTTCCAAAAGACCACTTGCTTAACAAGGAGTTTTTAGACTTCGAAGACACAAGTGATGTCAAGGCTCTTGGGATAAGGTGGAATGCGCATACTGACTTCTTTTATTTTAAAACAAAACCTATATTCAGCCCAGAATCATATACAAAGAGAGCTATCCTCTCAGATATCGCCAAGCTGTTTGACCCATTAGGATGGCTAGCACCGATAATAGTCACAGCCAAAATGATAATGCAACATATTTGGTTAGAAGGAACACAATGGGACGAGGTTGTATCTCCTACCACATTGGATCGTTGGAATACATTCATGGATAACCACCGGTACATAAACAACATTAAAATTCCACAATGGGTCCACTTTTCGCCAACGGACGATGTGTCCATTCATGGATTCTGCGATGCGTCAGAGAAAGCATACGCAGCAACTGCCTACCTGCGCGTAAAGACAAGCAACGAAGTTTTCGTCAGCCTACTATTGGCAAAAACCAGAGTAGCGCCTGTCAAAACTGTATCTTTACCACGTCTGGAACTGTGCGGCGCCGTATTACTGGCCGAAACAGTTGAATCTGTCGTCAGCAACCTGGAGCTGACTCATCTTAACCTTAAACTATGGACGGATTCGACCATCGTTCTCGCATGGATTCGCAAGCCACCATGTTCATGGTCAACGTTTGTATCCCATCGAGTGACAAAAATAATAGAAAAGGTCGGCAACGCAAATTGGAATCATGTCGATTCAGGATCTAACCCTGCAGACTTAGCCAGTCGGGGACTTATGGCACAGGATTTGGTGGAAAACACCTTGTGGTGGCAGGGACCTTCTTGGCTGCAAGAAGATCAATGCAATTGGTCATTACAACAAAACGACTACGAGACGACAATAGAGGAAAAACAGGTACGTGTACATGCTTGTACAACTATACAGGGGAATTCTAACGACATTCTTGACCGTTTTTCTAGTTTGCCGAGAGCTTTGAGAGTGTTATCATACGTTATGAGATTCTCTCAAAGAACCCATCCAAACACAAAGGCTTCTTTTCAACAAAAGTCTTGCTTAATTTCATCCGAAGAAATTAAAGCAACGACAAGATGTTTGATAATAAATACGCAGAAGCAGAAATATGGTCAAGAGTATGGTTGTTTGAAATCCGGTAAGCCCATCGAGGCAAAAAGTGAAATCCTCTCTCTTAATCCATTCCTCGATAAAGATGAAGTGATGAGAACTGGTGGCCGTCTCGGTGCGTCTCTCGATTTGTCGTACAATGAGCGCCATCCGATTATCCTTCCATACAACTGCGTATTGTCTCGACGAATAATCCAGTTTATTCATCAAGTCTCTTTACATGGAGAAAATCAGCTGATGTTACGGCTATCGCGGGCTCAGTATTGGATTCCAAGGGTGAAAACTTGATCCGATCTATTAACCACAACTGCAAGACGTGCACGATCTTCAAAAAACGTGCTCAGACGCAACTTATGGGTGCACTTCCGTCCGAACGATCCGCTTTTTCACGCGCTTTTACGAATACGGGGGTAGATTTCGCGGGTCCGTTCGAAATGAAAAGCTACCGTGGAAGAGGATGCCGTGTATCCAAAGGGTATGTCTGTCTGTTTGTCTGCTTTACAACAAGGGCCATCCACCTGGAGGCCACTACCGACTTATCGACACAATCGTTTTTAGCAGCACTCTCTAGATTCGTGTCAAGAAGAGGTTGCCCCAAAAATATTTATTCAGACAACGGAACAAACTTCGTTGGAGCATCGAGATCCCTAAGGTCCGAACTTAAAGTCTTCATTGCCGATGCTCGCAACAATGCTATCTCAAAGTATAGCCACCAAGCTCTCACATGGCATTTCATACCTGCTGCAGCTCCTCATATGGGCGGACTTTGGGAAGCAGGTGTGAAAAGCTTTAAGAGTCATTTTCGGAAGATTGCGTCTGGGCACAAATACACTCTTGAAGAGTTTAACACACTCTTATGCCGAATTGAGTCTTGCCTTAATTCGCGACCATTAAGCCCAGCCTCAAACGAACCTACTGATTTGGAGCCACTTACTCCAGGACATTTTTTGGTCGGCGGACATCTGATGGCCCCACCAAAACCGGATATAAATGAAAGCAGTGCCTCTATCGTAAATAGATGGCAAAAACTTAAAGCCTTATATCAATCCTTCTGCAAAAGGTGGAAAAACAAATTTAAAAACAGGTGAGCTTGTCGTCATCAAGGAAGACAACTTGTCACCGAACGAGTGGAGACTGGGTAGGATTGTCAACATACACCCAGGTGCTGATACCCGAGTGCGAGTAGTGGACATCATCACTGAAAAAGGCCAAATTACAAGACCGCTGGCCAAATTGGTCTTACTACCACCCTACGAGTAGAAGAACGTGGATGCACACCCTACTCCACGCAACAGTTCCCTAGCCACATCGGAAGCCTAACTTTCCGATACACTTACTACTATCCAAACAGGTGAAAAAAAAAACGTTAACTTCGGGTTCACCGGAGCTAATATACCCTTCATAGGCATATTTCTTTTAGGTACTACGTGTTCAGTTTGTATTGAAGCCATAAGCCTATTTTTGCGGAGAATATGTTATCACCTAAAGTAGTGATAACATGTCAAATTTCTTGAAGATATGTTGTCAAATGTGAAAGTTTTCCATACAAGAACTTGACTCCGATCGTTCAGTTTGTATGGCAGCTATATGTTATGTCCGTTATCGTTCCACCAATGAACAGCTTCTTAAAGAGAAAATGACGTTCGCAAAATTTTAAAATGATATGAAGAAAACTGAGGGACTATTTCGTATATATACAGGCAGACGGACGTGGCTGGGTCAACAATTTCCGCTAATGTGTTCCTTTATATGTATGCAAATGTATATAATCTTTATTTTCATTAATTTACTTAGGTTTTGAATTGTTCAACATTCATGTAACACCATCATCCCACATTTTGAAAGTATTATCAAAATTATACATTTGAGTAAAGACGATTAATGATTAATATTCTAGGTAGGTACAAATGCTTTTTTCTACACTAGTTATGTTAAACCTACACATATACGTTGCAAATCTTCAACGTGCATCGGTATATTGCTGTCAAACCACGCATGTATTAGTCTCACTTAGTGCAATAAAGGTGCTTAAAATTCAATTTTACGCGGCACTTAAAACGTTTTTAGATGAATTTAACATGTGTGCGTGTGTATGCACATGCAAACGATTCAAATTATTGCTCTTATGTATTCCAATACGCTTTAAAACAATCATATTCAAAATCTGCACACCGTTTTATTTTTTCATTCATTTACACCGCATTTAAACAAGCAACACACCTTATTACCAGACAATGCATAAATATAACACTATGGTATGCGAGTTTGCTATCCTGCTGATCAATAATTGTGGAAATGGGTGTAATACCAAGTATATTTCCCGCGAACAATAAAAGCACCAGATAATTAAAATAGAAGAACATGCTCAACTATACCTGGCTAATATGGATAAATGTCTTACCCTCAGCGCTGCCTTCCTTACGTTCAGCCTTCCATCCATGGCTGTTGGTGGATGCTTCCAACATGTTATCACCATGCCAGCCAGAGATGGCACGAATGCAACAGCAGCTGGATTATAACCGATCTTCTTGATGTATGAGGATACTTCCCGCGTGATTTCCTCATAACAAGCCTCACTGTATGGTGGTTTGGACGAATCCATCTTGCTGACACCAGCGATCACTTGTTTCGCACCAGGGGTGAAATTAAGAAGAGCGTTCTCACAAGTCTGAAAAATAAAGGAAGATATTTAAATAAATATGGAAATAACATTGTTTTCATTACTTACCATAACCTTCTTGATATTAGCTCACGTGCAAGTGAAATCACAACATACAATAGAAATGTCATTCATGACATACAGTGGTGCCATGCCGTCAGTTTTTAATTCGCCTTAAAAAAATTTTTACAACAGAGAATCTAAAACTGTTGTCTCTCAAACTATGAGGCATAACTCATGCTTATGGTTTTTTAAATTAAAAACCAAATGGCAAATGCCATGTTTTGCTAGCAAATAGCAAAGTTGCAAACCTAAACTCTCCTTCTACAGCAGCACATGTATGCATTGCCCTTGAATTTACTGAGCAAGAAGCATTTTAGTGACAAGTAAGAATTGAAAATAATTATTAAACCAATTTGTATTTAACATTTCTTTTGGTGGCAGGTCACTTTGTCGAAAACATACGACAAATTAAACAATAACGATAACATAAATTTGATGCTAAAGGCAAAATGTTTTTATTATT
The DNA here is from genome assembly GCA_027475135.1 of Bactrocera correcta. Lineage (NCBI taxonomy): Eukaryota > Metazoa > Arthropoda > Insecta > Diptera > Tephritidae > Bactrocera > Bactrocera correcta. Next base: position 85,468,338 of record CM050323.1, on the reverse strand, counting down.
TAATTATTATTATTTGCAACACTATAGTAAGGTAAGGCAGTTCACACCACATAACGCCGCCCACACACTATGGTAATGTAAGGCAGTTCACACCACATAAGACCACCTTCCCACTATGCACTATATATAATATAATTTATGCACTTTTTCTCGCCACCCAATCAGTTTTAGATGATATTCGAAACCAAACAACACAAAATCGTCAACAGATTAATTTCAGGAAGATGACTCGCTACAGCACCCTGAAGAAGATTGCGGCGCTACACCCAAATCGTTACCCACTTTCTTGAACGCTATGCAAGGGAAAGCACCCATTACGGCTCTGCTCGACCTTTCGAGCCAAGAACCCGGAAGAGCGCTTACGGGAGGCACTCATAGGGAAATATTGTGTCAACCGCCTTGCGGTAAACCACAGTGCAGCGAAGTGCTCCAGCGACGCACGGTGCCGGCGCTGCAACGCGAAGCACCACACAATGCTGCACATCGGGGAAAATGCCCGTCGTCGCCCCAAAGTGCCTCAAAATCGTCCATGGAGTGAACAAATGGATTCCGACGACGCGCTATCAATTTATGCGTCAGACTCTGGAACGGAGACTAGGCCTCTCCAACCAGAACCGGAGGAGGCAGAATCATTTGAAACCGGAGCGGAAACACGGCCTTTCCGAACATCACCGCGAGGGGAAACGGAAACTCGTACTTTCCGCCCCCTTCTGCAACACGAACGTCGCTCGCACAAGCGCCGTCAGCACCGCCGCCAAGCGAACAACCCGACCAGACTGGAGACCAGGTCTCTCCAGCTGCACCGGGCTAGCTCCTTTAGAGCCGGGCTAACGGATCGAGCCAGCATATTGGCTCCTTCCTTGCTGCCAACGACAGCCATTTCACCGACGGCGGTGGTAAAGATCGAGACAAGAGGACGCCTGCATCTAGTCAGGGCTCTCATAGACGCCTGCGCACCTACGTCGCTAATTGCGCGCGACCTCGCGAGGGAGCTGCAACTAGTGCAGACTCATATCGGTGATCAACGCAGCTGCCTCTTGGTACTGCGAGGCAGACATGGAACGAATACCCGAATTCCACGCATGTAACGGTAATGGATGATTATATTTGCATCAGACCGACCACCACATTGGATTCCGACGTAGCAGCCCCGTACACCCACATCAAACTGGCAGATCCCAATTTTTACAAGTCAACGCCGATACGCTTGGTGCTCGGCGCCGATGTCTACTCCCGCATCATGACCCAACAAGTCATGCCACACATGTTTGGGCAGCTGCTCGCGCAGGCCTCCATCTTCGGCTGGGTGCTTTCGGGTACGGCCCGGTACTAAGTTAAGTTATATACATCGCTAGTCTTATTTGAAAAATAATAATAATAAATACATGAATTTATACGATATGATTTATTTTTTTATTTTATCTATTCTAATATAGTGATATAAATTTGTACATGGTGGTCGATGGACATGTAATTTTTTTTTTGTTGCTCACCGCAAGGGGGCTGGTATGTTTAGGCCAGTGCCTAATTTCTTTTTCACCAACCCTAGTGAGTATGTAACAAACCATTGCCAGTTAGCTGTTAATAACTTTCACTCAACTGGCAATGGTTTCGTTAAAAACTCCCGCTAGATTGGACTCAAGGGCTTAGCAAGCGATTCTGCTAGCTGCCTTTTCTCACTTTTTCAAAAGGATCGAAGCGAACAAGACGTCGTCCACCGGCCACCATCACCACCATCACCAGCATATCCACAATCACAATCACAGGTAATATTTGATAATCCAATAAAGAACCAACATTGTAATATAATCTATTAAACACAAACTTTGTGGTTTCACTTATTAACACACTACTTTTTCCTGTTTCTTATTCTCAACTGCCGACGCATTGTCCTCGAGTGACCCGTCGAGTTCGAGAATAATTCACTCACAGTTATGATGAGAAGTATGCGTAGGCGATAGATTTTGAAATGCTTTTCGAGATCAGCGAGCTTCCTTAAAAGGTCTGACTCGAATTGTTCTCCAAGGTCGGTTGTTATTCGAAGTGGGACTCCAAAGTACGAAATCCAAGTTTGCATCAGTGCGGCTGCTGGATAGCGTGTGAATCGGTGGATTATTGCAAGACATTTGGTGTGTCCTTTTGAAAGCGGAAGAGTTACCAAGTCTATGTGAATATGTTCAAATCGACGCGAAGGTGGCTGGAATGTTGCGAAGGGTGAAATTGTATGACGTGAAATTTTATTGCGTTGACACTGAGTACATGCTTTGGTCCATGTAACGCAATCCTTGTTCATTGATGGCCAAACATATCTTTTTGTGATAAGGCGTCTTTTAGCTCGGCGACCAGGATGAGAGACTGAATGAAGAGTCGTCTTAGTTGTTTTGGAATGAATGGACGTGCTGTACCTGTAGATAAGTCACGGTATATAGCAATGTCCGCGGTATTGCTGTTGATTTTGCGTAGCTCTAATGGTGTATTCGAGCTATTAAGCAGTTTTTGAAGTTCTTCGTCGTTGGCTTGAGCGATTTAATTTTTACCATAAGTAAAAATAAGTCAAAAGAATATATTTTGAGCTGCACCGAAATGTGTACTCTTTATTTATACTCTTAAGACTAACTTATTACATCGTTCTTACTTCTATTTATACTAACTAGTATGTTTACTTATTACCAGTTGATAGGTTGTTTAGATACAGATTATATTATTTGTTTAGGTTTGTTTACATATTTATTCGCTTACATGCAATTACTTCGTTTTAAGATAAGGTTGTTGTGGTATTGAAACTCAATGTTGTTTTGATACTTGTTTGTTTAAGATTGTTTGTTATAGTAATAGTGCATTGTTCCAACATAAGGTTGTTTCTGCATTCTGTTTACTGAAACAAAAGGTTATTTTGATGTTTGTTACTATTATAAGGAATACGTTCCTTAACTAGCGCATGCAAGTTCTTGGGATGTAACTGCTGTGTGAATGGCATCCACTCGAGATAAGGCTTCCGTAACGATATTGCTGGAACCAGATATGTGCCGTATGTCGGTGGTAAACTGACCGATATTATCAAGTCGTCGAAATTGCCATAGTGAAGCGCATTCGGGCTTCTGTTTGAATGCGTGCAATAAGGGTTTGTGATCTGTGTAGATTGCGATGTGTCGTCCCTCAAAAATATGACGAAAATATTTCGCTGCTTCGTAGACTGCGTTGAGTTCACGATCGTAGGTCGATCGTTTTAGAACAGATGGTGCAAATTTGCGACTAAAGAATGCAAGCGGTTGCCAATGTTCGCCAATACGTTGCTGAAGCGCGGCACCAATTCCGCATTCAGATGCGTCTGAAAAGATGGCCCACTAAAAATTGTTATCCGGATGTGCCAAAAGTGTTGCGTTAGCAAGAGCTTTCTTACAGTTTGAAAATGCGTTTTCAAGCAATGTTGTCCAGTTGATTGGAGTTCTTCCGTTGATTTTAGGACCTACGACTAGCGTGTTGAATGGTGCGAGTAAGTTTGCTGCGTTCTTAATAAATTTGCCGTAAAAGTTGATTGTACCAATGAAGTTGCGTAGTTTGGTGACGAGGATAATCGATGATGACCTTGACTCGTTTCGGAAGTGGTTTTATTCCATGGGCCGAAATCGTCTGCCCTAGGAACTCGATTTGTTTGAAACCTAGACATATTTTTGTTGTGTTGATGATTAAGCCATAGTGTTGAAGGCGTTGAAAAACGATACGCAAATGTTGTTTGTGCTCTGCTTCGTTGGCAGATGCGACCAGAAGATCATCGATGTATGCAAAAACGAAAGGTAGATCTTGGGTTACCGCATCAATGAAAGGTCTGAGCTGCGTTTCTATGTTTATGACTAGCCGTGAACCAATTAAACCTTTAGCATTAATCGATTTATAAATTTCTTTTATTTCATTACCGGCTTCTTTCCAGGTAATTTGCGTGGTAGTTTGTTTCTAATAAATATAATTTCTTCATTAAGTTGTGAAGGTTTTAATAGTTTTGGATTTATGCATACCTGACTTATGTCAAATAAGAGATTGATTATCGACGTTTGGATTTGTTCACATTCATCCGTAACTATTCCTATTGAAATGGTTAATATTTAAAATGTCATGGTCATTCGCTCAGCATTTTGATCTTTTATTTGTTCGCTATGAAATTATTTAAGTTGTTCATTCATTTTTTCAAAATTAGTGTTGACTTCATCTGTTGTATTTTTTAATATATTTATGGTAGAATCAACTATTGATGTCTGCTTTTTAAATAATTTTGCCATATATTTTTGGTTGTCGAAAATATTTCTAATATTTGACTCCATATTTTTCGGTCATCTGCTTCCATAATTCCAAATAATATATGGTAAATTGAAACAACGAATTCGAATGGTGCTCACTTTTTTTCTATTTTGTTCTTTCATGAACAATTCATTATTTGCCCTAAGATTATTATATCTGTCTTTTAAAGTTGCATGAACCATTATACAGGCATCTTCGTAATAGGTTAATATTTTGCATTGGTTTTCTAGTCTATTAATAAATTCTTGTACTTTATACATCCGAACATAATAAGTACCTTATTCGTAATATACTATTAAGCTCCAATTTGAATTTATTATGTCCATTTTTCTAATCGATTTCAAATATATTGCTGTGTTATTTTTTAGCGTAGTCACTGAAGCTCCTGGCTTAGCTGTATCATTAATGTATTGGGTTGACCGAAAAGAAACCGGTGATTTTGCATACAATCAGCGTTGACAATTTTTTGAACGGCTTATGACTCTGTTATTGCATTATTGCTTTTGTCAATTATCAGCTGGCACTTTTACCTTGCCTTAGAAAAAAAGGCGCGCGTAATTTCATTTATATTTGTTTGTTTGGCGGCAATTTTAATATGGAGCCCACAAAGAAGCATTTTCGTCATATTTTACTTTATTATTTCCATTAAGGAAAAAATGCAACTCAGGTTGCTTAAAAGTTACGTGATGTGTATGGTGACAAAGCCTTAAAAGAAACACAGTGTCAAAGTTGGTTTGTCAAATTCCGTTCAGGTCGGCCAAGTGCAGTTGATGATGACGTCATCAAGGCTTTAATCGCATCGCATCGTCACGTAACTGAGCGTGAGATTGGAGAGAAGTTAAATATACCACAATCAACCATACAGGATCATATCGACTTCTTGGGATGGTAAAAAAACTAAAACTCAAAAAAATTTTGAAAACATCACCGGTTTCTTTTCGGTCAACCTAATATGATTTAGCTTGTGTTGCTAGCATGAGCAACGTTAAAAACCACATCATCAATCTGCTTGTTCTACTTGACTTTTCTGAGTTGGCAATTATTCTTGAAGTAAATAAACTTGTAACATGATTTGGTTTCCCTGCTCTAGTGCTGTTTGTTTGTGGGCACAATTTGTGAACGAGCCGTTTAAGTACGCCATTTTGTAATTTTAAAGTTACAACTCTTATATTTCCATCACTTCTCGGATGAGTTTTAATAATTTTACTTAATAACCACTTGGCTGGATGAGTTTCTTCATCTTTAGTAATTGCTATTTGTCCTTCTGTTAGATTGGCCTGCTTGGTTTTCCATTTCATTCGTTGTTGCAACATTACAACATATTCACATCTCTTTTAATTTTTTGAATTAGTTTCCACCTATCTAATGCACCTATTTGTGCATCATTAATCTACTCAGGACAAGCTATTACTTGACATCCTATTAAAAAATGACCAGGTGTTAAAACGTCTATATCGCTTTCACTATCTGTTGCACATAGAGGTCGTGAATTTAGCGCTGCTTCAATCTGTGATAGCAAAGTAATTATTTCTTCAAATGTCAATTTACTTTCGCCTATCACTCTTTTTAAATGATATTTCACTGACTTCACTCCTGCCTCGCAAACTTCTCCCAAGTGAGGACCTGCCGGGGGCCCGAAATGCCATTGAATTTTATCTGCTTCAAATATGGGAGCTACGGTTGAATTATTTTTGATTGCCATTTTAAAATCTCGGTTTAATCTTCTGCAAGCTCCGACAAAATTTGTTCCATTGTACGAGTATATACATACAGTATGTCAAGAAACTCTTTACACACTGAAAAAAAAACATATTTTTTTGACTTTGCGTGCAAAAATAACACCTTTAGTTATTTTTTTCAATATTTTTTTTAATGCAGCATTATTATTAAACAAATTTTAAATTAGTATGCACAAAAATAAAAACAATACAACGAGAGGGAAAGTTTTTAAACAACTAAATATGAGCTTACACATTTTTGACACTGTCAAGAAACTCTTTACACACTTTAGTTTTCGATTCTGTTTTGTTCTATTTGAAGAAAAAACGGAACTTTACTGTTATCTATGCTTCTGTACTATGGGCTATGTTTGCATTCCTTTCCATTTAATTGCGAAATCTTTCTGGACACGTGTCAAAAAGCTAATTTTAAAATTATTTAACATGCCTAGAGGTAGATTGACTTTAAACGTTACCCAATTGATTTATTATAATCACCAAATTGGAAATCTGTAGCTGAGCTAGTGGAGATGCTTCGTGTATCGCGAAAAACAATTTATAATGTTTTAAATCGAGCCGAGAATGGAGACAGATTGGAAGCAAAGTGTGAAAGTGGTCGAAAGAAGAAGATTGACGAGCGGGCAGACCGCCTTATCAGCGTAAGGTCCATCAAAACCCCCAAATTTCGACCAGAACCCTTGCCAAGGAGTTGGAAGAAGAGTGTGGCACAGTCGTTTCACATGAAACCGTCCGCCAACTAATTCTGCGGAAACAAATACTCTTCAAGGGTTGCGCGTAAGAAGCCACTGCTTTCGAAAGTAAATGTTGAAAAGCGCTTAACTTTTGCTGTCAACATGAGCATCAAGCCGGAGAACTATTGGGATAACGTCATATTCTGAGACGAAACCAAAATAATGCTGTACTACAATGATGGACCTACTAGAGTATGGCGCAAGCCGTTAACAGCTTTAGATCAGCGCAACATCATTCCGACAGTAAAATTCAGCAAACTGTCGGCGATGGATTGGGGATGCATTAGCAGCAAGGGAGTGGGAGAACTTGCGTTTATTGAAAACACAATGAATGCTGAGCAATATCTCTTAATTCTCAAAACAAACTTGAGGCAAAGTGCGGACAAATTTGGCTTTATTGTCGATAATAAGCCAAAATTTAAATTTCATCAAGACAATGACCCCAAACATAAGGAGCTCACTGTGCGCACATGGCTTCTTTATAATTGCCAAAAGGTCATAGATACACCTCCTCAGAGCCCGGTGGGTTTATCAGAAGAAAAAAATGGCAAAAAAGCAGCCCAAAAACCGCGCCTCCTTATAAGCAGCAGTACTGGAAGAGTGGCACAAAATTCCGTTGGCATATGACCCACAAAAGCTGGTCAGTTCCATGAAAGATCGCACTAGGCTCGTAGTTGAAGCTAAGAGGGGTTTATACCAAATATTAAAATAAGTTTAAGATATTATAAGTTGTTAAATATATTCATTAAACTGTAGCTTAAGTACTTTGTGTAAAGAGTTTCTTGACAGTGTCAAAAATGTGTAAACTCATATTTTCTTGTTTTCAAATTTTCCCTCTTGTTGTATTGTTTTTATTTTTGTGCATACTAGTTAGAATTTGCTAAATAATAGTTCTGCATTAAAAAAATATTGAAGAAAAATAACTAAGGGCGTTATTTTTGCATGCAAAATCAAAAAATATGTTTTTTTTTTTTTCAGTGTGCAAAGAGTTTCTTGACATACTGTATGTTGATTTTCACTTCTTCTAGCAAAAAATCTTTTCAAAGCAGCTAGGAACTCTTTGGTTATTAAATCACTTACTGCTTCTAAATGAATAGCTCTTGTTGCCATACAAACAAATACGGCTATATATCCCTTAAATGTTTTTTGTCCTCTTCCTTTTGAACATTTCATATGAATCCGTCCTGCATAGTCTATACCAACGTGTGTTAAAGGAATTGACATAGATACTCGGATTTCTGGAAGATTTCCCATTAATTGTTTTGTTACTTCTTTGCGGTAATGTATGCATCGACTACAACTTCGAATTGTCTTTTTTATGGATGTCTTTAATCCAACAGTACAGTAATTCCTTCTAATCATTGATTCCATTAACTTGTTTCCTCCATGCAAAGTTATTTATAAATTTTTTCAATTATTAATGATGACACATGTGACTTCTTTATATTATTGGGTGCTTTTAATTAAATTTAAGATATGCATTACCCAACCTACCTCCTACACGCAGGATTCCATTACTATCCACAATTGGATTTAAGCATGCAATGCTACTTTTATTATTAATTTCTTTTTTAATTCTAAACTCATAATTTCCTCTCTAAATTGTAATTTTTGCTGATATCTTATTAACATCTCTTCAGCTTCTTTCATTTCTGACTGGACTAAGTATTCGGGACATTTTTGTCCTCTTATTATTAAATCGCAAAATATAAGCTACTACTCTTATTAGTTTGCTTAAACTAAAATATTTTAGTATTACATTATCCAGGAAAAATGTAGTTCCTTTGATGTTGTCACTTACGCTGCATCGATGTGAATAATCTTTTGGGTTGGCCATTGATGTTCCTCTTCTCGTAACCATTTGAGACCCTTGCACCCTAGATCGTGATCTATCAGCTTTTTGTTTTTATCTATTTATTTTTTTTTTTATTTTATTTAATTTGTTTTTTTATTAAAGCTTATACATAATAAACAAATTATTATATAAACTAAAGTACGCAGCGCTAGCATCATAGGATTTCGGCTGACTGGTGGGATAATAGTTGGGTTCATTAAAAGCTGAACAGGATCATCATTGTTGATAGAGTTTATATAAGCTGTCTTCCATATTGTCTTTTAAAAAGGCAGTCCAGATTCAGACAATATGTTTTTTATCGGAGATGTTGGTAACAAATAGTCTTTTTCTTACATATTGACAATGTTGCTTAAATGAATACTTAGAGTCTAATATTAAGCCTAGGAACTTAAAACTATCTGTACAGATTAAATTTATATTATTAACGGTAAGTGTGGGTGTATTACAAAGATGTTTCTTACAGATATGTAATAACTTAGATTTAGAGGAAGAAATTGACGTGCCCGAAGAACCAGACCAATGGAATAAGAGGGATAAGATTTTTGAAAAGGAAGACGTAACAACGGACAAATCGGAGGAATTAGAAAATAATACTAAATCATCAGCATAGATTTGTTGACTGATATTAGGGAAGTCAGATAAAATTGTACTGATTTTGAAACGCAAATTCTAAGGCTATATCTTGCCTACTATATCCGCAAGATATAGATTATAGCCTTGCCACGAGGAGAATTGAGAAGAGAAATCGGAGAAAAGGAGGTTAAACCAGACAGTCTCCTTATGTCAGCCCAGATCTTTTTTGGGTTAGAAGAGGAATTGATTTCGCTAGTGAACTTTTGATATCACTTACAGTGAAAGATACGTTAGGAGGGGAATAGGCACAAATAATGATGAGTTTATTACGAGAAAGAATTTCTATGGAGAGGGAGGAGATGTTTGAAGGAGTGGGGGGAGGGTGTTATATGGTACTTTTCTGTTGATCAGAATGGCTATTCCCTGTTTGTGGTGGTATTGCTGGGGAGGTTATAAAAATAACCTATATATATGCCTGGGGGTATGAACTACAATATTGTTGGCAAGATGAGTTTCATTTAATAATATTGCTGAGGGTTTGAATGTTTTAATTAAAAGCTCGAGTTCGATGTAATTATTTAAGTATCCGTTGATATTCCACTGAAGGATGGATAACTTGGATAGAAAAATAAAGAGAAAATAATAATGTGAGGTTATGGGAATTTATTGTTCCATCAACGAGGGTGACGGAGATGAAAGAGATTGGATTGAATAAATTTAGGGCAAGCATTTGAGGACGAGGGGTGTTCACCTGCGCAGTTAGCGCAGTAAACTCTGGTGCAATCAGAAGGAGGAGAGTGGTTAGGAGGTAGGTTGCAAATGACACAGGAAGGAGTTTTTACGCAGTGTTTAGCGGTGTGTCCTAATAGCTGACAAGTTTTGCAGCGCATAGGATTAGGGTAGTACGGACGGACATCTAGGGTTCTCCAGGCTACATCAATTCTGTTAGGAAGTGTATATTTATTGAATGTTAATAATACGGGACCAGTAGGTACACGAACGCCTTTAACTATTTTGTTAAACTTATGGACTGCAGAGACACCTTGTTCCTTGAGACCTTCAATTATTTCATCGTCGCTAAGTTGGCAAATAAAGGAGGCATAAATTGTGCCCTTGACTGAGTTAAGGGTGCTGTGAAGAACGACTTCAACAGCACCTGCACCGGGTAAATTCTTAGTGAAAAGAAATTTATCAGCAATTTTTTGATTTTTTACAAGGAGGAGTAGGCTGCCCTCGCGAAGTGACGAGATGTTGTTAATATCTTTACTGATAGATTGAATACCTTTATAAATCACGAAGCAGGAGATGGATGTAATAGGTTTACTGGCATCCCGCGACTTAATGACGAGGTATTTGGGGTCATCCTTCTTTGTTATAGGGAGTTCAGGAAATAGGTCCAACGTTGATTGTTCAGACTTTTTTCTTTTAGTCTTCTGGGCTGAGGATAATAGGGCAAACCTATTATCAACCAGATTGTTGGCCCCAGGGGGCATTGTGAAAATATTACTTCTTATGCATGCAAAAATGTATAAATATAGCACAAGTTAACAATAAGAAATATACACAACGAGAAATTAACAGTAAAAAAGTTTTTAGTGCACAACTGTAATATAGCGTTATAACACAGACACCGCTAGAATGCAGATGCTCAACAACAGCACTAGCGAGAGAAAAAGAAAAATGCGACCGTACGGTTTGACAACACGGTTTTGACTCATCTATCAGCTTATTTGCAAGTACTCCTGTGGATGCTACATCAGCTGGATTGTCTTTTGTTCCAACATGTTGCCATATCGCAGTGGGAGTAAGTAATTTGATTTCTTCTACTCTTGTTCTGATAAATCTGTCTTTATTCAAGTCAAGCAAATATTTTTACTTCTCTGTTGATAACTGTTTTTAACCTTTGTAGCAATTTAGCAAGTAGGTGAGCCGCGCATAATTCTAGTTTTGGCAACGTTTTCTTATTTTTAATTGGATTTACTTTAGTTTTACCAGCAACTATTTTTATAACTGATCCCACTTTTGCATATATAACTGCTGCATAAGCTTTCTTTGAAGCATCTGCGAATCCATGTAGTTCAAATTTAAAATTGTTTTTTGTTTCAAACTATCTAGAAATGTTTATTCTTTTTATCTCTGGTATATGCCGCATAAACTCTTGCCATTCTTTTGTTAAATTCTCGTCAAGTAACTTGTCCCAGTTGAGATTCATCAACCAAAGTTTCTGAATAAACAACTTTGCCATTACTGTTATTGGTGAAAGCCATCACATTGGGTCGAAAATTGCGCTAAATCAGATAAAGGTTCTCTTATTGTAACTAGCTTTTTCGTTGAAAGTTTCGTATTAAATCTAAACATGTCTTTAGATCCTACATCCAGTTAAATACCCAATGTTTTTATTGTTTCGTCTTCTGCTATTTTTATTACTTCATTCGCGTTATTTACCGGAATTGTTGCTATGATTTCACTGTTGTTTGACATCCACTTCCTTGAGTTAAATCCTTATTTTTGTAGTTCTTTCGATATTTCATACTGAATGGCCTTACATTCATTTATTGAATCTGCTCCTGTCATTAAATCGTCCATGAAGAAGTCGTTTCTATTGATGTTTGAAAGCAAATAGTTGTGAGGCTCGCAGAAATTGGTAATTTCTTGTAAAGTTCTCGTTGCCAGGAAAGAAGCTGATGCTGTCCCATACGTAACTGTTTGTAGTTTGAATTCTTTTATAGGCTCTACTTTTGATTCTCTCCATAAACGTTGATAATCTTGGTCACTCTCTGTTATTTTAATTTGTCGAAACCTCTTTTCAACATCACTTGTTATTACATATTGCCAAAGTCTCCATTTGATTATAATGTCAAATATATCTTTTTTAGGTCGCGGTCCTATGAAGAGGATGTCATTTAAATTACTTCCATTTGAAGCTTTTGCAAACGCATCGAAAACTACTCGTAGTAGACTGCCTTATCGAATCACTGCTTGATGTGGCAAATAGTATTTTCCGCATCTATTTTCACTTGCTTTTTTCATGTGACCCATTTCTAAATATTCTCTCATAAATTGCACGTATTGCTTTCTTAACTCGTCATTTGTAGCGAACCTATTTTCAAGATTAAGAAACCTCGCCATAGCTTGTTTGCGAGTGTCGCCTAATTTTATTTTCTTTTTCAAAAGGTAGATTGACGACAAATCGATTATTTTCATCTTTTACTGTAGTTTATTCAAAAATTTGTAGGCATTCATCATCATCTGCTTCATCTGCTGGAGTTGTATTGTCTTCTATTTCCCAGAACTTCTCCAATCTTGTAGTAACCTCTGCTAAAATTTTGTTGTTTTTTCAGTTATTGTAAAACCCCCGACAATATTCAGCCCAATTTCGTCGCTTGACCTAGTATTCGATCCTTTTTAAATATGCTTTCTTCTAGTATGTCAGCATATATATCACTTCCAATGACGACATCGATTCGATTTGATTTATTGAAATTGCGATCAGCTAGAGTGTAGTTTTCCAATTGTTCTACATCCCATTTAAACGTTTTGTCTGGTTGAGTATTCGCTAATTTCGGCAAAATTAGTGCTTCGACATTGTATGCCTCGTTGCTTAGGAATCTTGGCTTGATTTTAAAGATGATTTTAAATTTGGACACTCCAACTGTGGTATTTCCTAAACCTTGTAGTTCAGTTACTTCTCTTCTTCTTTGTAAATGAAGTATTTTAGCTGCTTCTTCGGAAATAGTAGTCTTTTGGGATTCTTGATCGATTAGAGCTCGCAATGTCACATACTCTCCATTTGCTGCCTTTACCCTTATCTGTGCTGTTGCTAGGAGTATCGCCGTTTCCGAAAGTTTCGTCGTCATTGTGGAAGATGTTTTTGTGATATTTTCTTCACTTCCTCCTTTTCCTTTTTGGAATTCATTGAAGTGCAATAAATTATGATGATTTCTTTCACACTTATTGCACTTCTTCTTATTATTACATTTGCCTTCATATACGTGATCAAGACAAATGTAGCATAGCTTGTTGTTTGTTATGAATTTTCTTCGATTCATCGTATCTTTTCGTCGTATCGTATTGTATAAAATGTAGGTGTTCGCTGTGGCTGCTTTTGATTATTCCATTTAGCTGGTTTTCTGTCTCGTATTGCTTCTAGAGCTTGATAATGCTGCTCCAGAAAACAGAAAACATCACATAGGCTTTGTACTTTCCTACATTTTTTGAACTGAAAACTTCTTATGGCGCGTTGGGCACTTTGTGGGTGAGCATTTTCAGCCGTTCTTGCGACAGATGAGATTTTACACAGATATACTCCGCGTGTATTCTTATAATATATATATACTATATGCGCTCTTTGCATGGGCATTCGTGCGTGCTCTCTCGACAGACGAGATTTCATACCTATATATATACTCAGAGTGTATAGGTATGCGAGAGCGCTGCATGCTATACGCAGTCTTTGCATGGGAATTCGTTCGTGCCCTCGCGACAGACGAGATTGAGAGTTTTTTATATTTATTTTATAAATGAATATTAAACGGAAAATTTATTTATTTAAATATTTCTCTTGCTGCTATGGTATTGTGAAAAAAAAAAAACAAATCTAAAGTGTTAATAGAATTAATAAAAACATTGTTGTAGTGCTTTTGTATACTATAGTGTTACTATATTTTGTATACATATAAATTATTATGTTATTTGGTAAATTTTGTTACGTACATGATACGTACATAAACAAATGCAACACGTTATTAAATAAAATTATTTAAAAAATGAGAAACACGTGGGGTACATATATGTTTACAATAGTGTACAATACTATTAGTATACATTAGTATATATCAGCTGTCTCTTTCTTCGGCTAGGGAGACAACTTCCTGTTTTACCAACAAGAATACAAGTTTGGCGCTAGCGTTTAAAAAGGCGCTGCATTTAAAGTTTGAAGTTGATAAATTTTTACAAAATTACAGAAAATCTCGAGATTTTAGGAAATTAGGAAAATTAACTTTATGCTCATTTCAGCTAAAAATTACAAATTATCGGAAAGCCGGAAAAGTAGGAAAACCTGAAAAACCGAAAATACTATATACTAATTTTATTAGATAATTTCCCTTGGGACGTGATTCGATGGTCGGAAAATCGCTAAAAATTATGGGAAAGCCGGAAAAGTAGGAAAACCCGAAAATATATATATGCTACGATTATAGCTATCAAATGATGCTCAAAAAAGAAAAAGAAAAAACTCGATAGATGACTCCACTCATGAGGATGAAGTAGAAAAAAGAAAACAAAAAAGGAAAGAATATGATAATCTATACAGAGAGAAACACCCACACAAGTCAGACTTGGCGAAACAAGCGAACAAAGATTATTGTAAACGATACAGAGATAAACGAAGAACGTTAAATTTATTATCAACTGACCAAACGTTTGTACAACAAAGTGTACCTCCTCAAATCGCTGGTCCATCTACCAGAGATGTGCCTTATATACCTCGGACAGCAATACATTCGTCTGGTCCATTTACCACAGATGACATACATTCAGAAATCATACACAACAAGCAAATTACAGGTCCACCAAGCCATTCTGACGACAATCCTCCTATTCACAATGTCGCTTATATAATAGTTCCAAGTCAACCTCCCTCTCAGATTGTAAATGCTTCCTTACCTAATGTTCAGGTTCAAACATACTCTGCTTTTCAATGAAATTCCTCTGCGCATCGAGAATTTCAGAAAGATTTCTTTGCAAATGAACTCGGCCTTACTTGTAATGTTTGCGACAGACTGTGGTTCAAAAAGGATTTGTGTTACTTACAAAATATAGATACGACTAAGTTACATATGGGACAGCATCAGCTCCTTTTTTGGCAACGAGAACTTTACAAGAAATTGCCAAACTATGCGAGCCCCACAACTATTTGCTTTCAAACATCATTAAAAACGACTTCTACATTGACGATTTAATGACAGGAGCAGATTCAATAGATGAATGTAAGGCCATTCAGTATGAAATATCGAAACAACTACAAAAATATGGATTTCACTTAAGGAAGTGGATGTCAAACAACAGTGAAATCATAGCAACAATTCCGGTAAATAACGCGAATGAAGTAATAAAAATAGCAGAAGACGAAACAATAAAGACATTGGGTATTCAATGGGATTCTACCAAAGACATGTTTGGATTTAATACGAATCTTTCAACGCAAAAGCTGGTTACAAAAACACAAGCTTTGTCTGATTTAGCGCGAATTTTCGACCCAATGGGATGGCTTTCACCAACAACCGTTATAGCAAAGTTATTTATACAGAAACTTTGGTTGATGAAACTCAACTGGGACGAGTTACTTGACGAGAATTTAACAAAAGAATGGCAAGAGTTTATGCAGCATATACCAGAGATAAAACGAATAAAAATTCCTAGATGGTTTGAAACTAAAAACAACTTTAAATTTGAACTACATGGATTCGCAGATGCTTCAGAGAAAGCTTATGCAGCAGTTGTATATGCTAAAGTTGGATCAGTTATAACAATTGTTGCTGGTAAAACTAAAGTGAATCCAATTAAAAATAAGAAAACGTTACCAAAACTAGAACTATGCGCGGCTCACCTACTTGCTAAATTGCTGCAAAAGATAAAAACAGTCATCAACAGAGAAATGAAAATATTTGCTTGGAGCGATTCAACTATAACGTTAGCATGGATAAATAATTGCCAAAGTAAAGGCAGATTTATTAGAACACGAATAGAAAAAATCAAATTACTTGTTTCCAATGCGAAATGGCAACACGTTGGAACAAAGGACAATCCAGCTGATGTAGCAACCAGAGGGGTACTGGCGAACAAACTAATAGAACACGATCTATGGTAGAAGGGACCAAAATGGTTGCGAGAAGAGGAACATCATTGGCCAATAAAGAAGATTATTCAAATCGATGCAACGTATGTGACAACCTCAGAGGAATTACATTTCTTGTATAAGGTAATACTTAAATATTCTAGTTTAAGCAAATTAATAAGGGTAGTAGCTTATATTTTGCGATTTGTAAAAAGAATAAGAGGGAAAAAATGCCCTGAATACTTAGTTAAATCTGAAATGAAGGAAGCTGAAGAAATGTTAATAAGATATCAGCAAAAATTACAATTTAGAGAGGAAATTCAGAGTTTAGAAATAAAAAAAGAAATTAATCATAAAAGTAGCATTGCAAGCTTAAATCCAATTTTGGATAATAAGGGAATCCTTCGTGTAGGAGGTAGATTGGGTAATTCAAATCTTCAATTTAATCAAAAGCACCCAATAATATTAAATAAGTCACATTTTTCATCATTGATAATTGAAAATATTCATAAAATAACTTTACATGGAGGAAACAACTTAATGGAATCAATGATTAGAAGGAATTACTGGATTGAAGAATTCTATAAAAAAGACAATTCGAACTTGTAGTAGATGCGTACGTTACCGCAAAGAAGTAGCAAAACAATTAATGGGATCTTCCAGAATTCCGAGTATCTATGTCATTTCCATTTACACACGTTGGTATAGACTATGCAGGACCGATTCATGTGAAATGTTCAAAAGGACGAGGACAAAAAACATTTAAAGGATATATAGCTGTATTTGTTTGTATGGCAACAAAAGCTATTCATTTAGAAGCAGTAAGTGATTTAACAACCGAAGCGTTCCTAGCTGCTTTGAAAACATTTTTTGCTAGAAGAGGTAAAAGTCAACATATATATTCGGACAATGGAACAAATTTTGTCGGAGCTTGTAGAAGATTAGACCGAGATTTTAAAATGGCAATCAAAAATAAATCAGCCGTAGCTCCCATATTAGAAGCAGATAAAATTCAATGGCATTTCGGGCCCCCGGCAGCTCCTCACTTCGGAGGAATTTGGGAGGCAGGAGTGAAGTCGGTGAAATATCATTTAAAAAGAGTGATAGGCGAAACTAAATTGACATTTGAAGAAATGATTACTTTGCTATCATAGATTGAAGCAGTACTGAATTCACGACCTTTATGTGCGATAGATAGTGAAAGCGATATAGACGTTTTAACGCCTGGCCATTTTTTAATAGGATGTCCAATAATAGATTGTCCTGAAGCAATTAATGAGAACCAAATAGGTTCATTAGATAGATGGAAATTAATACAAAAACTTAAAAAAGACTTTTGGAAACGATGGGAAAGCGAATATGTTGTAATGTTGCAACAACGCATGAAGTGGAAAACCAAACAAGCTAATCTCGTACAAGGACAAATAGTTTTTATTAAAGATGAAGAAACTCATCCAGCCAAATGGCCATTAGGAAAAATTATTGAAACTCATCCGGGAAAGGATGGAAATATAAGAGTTGTAACTCTAAAATTACAAAATGGCGTACTTAAACGGTCCGTTCACAAATTATGCCCACTGGAGGTAACAAACAGCAGTAGAGCAGAGGAAGCAAATCATGTGACAAGTTTGCTGACTTCGAGAATAACAAAAAATACTGAAACCTCAGAACGACCGAGTAAATCAAGCAAATTGATGATGTGGTTCTTAACGATACTCATGCTAGCAACACAAACTAAGTCATTATACATTATTGATACATCTAAATCAGGAGCTTCAGTGACTAAACTAAAAAATAATACAGCAATATATTTGGAACCGATTAGTAAAATGGACATAATAAATTCAAAATGGAATTTAAAAATCTATTACGAATTAGGTACTTATTATGATCGGATGCATAAAATACAAGAATTTATTAACAGACTTGAAAATGAATGCAAAATATTGACCTATTACGAAGATGCTTGCATAATGATTACTGCAACTTTAAATGACAAATATAAAAGTCTTAAAGCAAATAATGAATTGTTTATAAAAAAAAACAAACTGGAAAAAAACGAGCACCATTCGAATTCGTTGGTTCAATTTACCATATATTATTCGGAATTATGGATGCTGATGACCGAGAAATTATGGAATCAAATATTAGAAATATTTTCGACAACCAAAAGGATATAGCAAAATTGTTTAAAAGGCAGACATCGGTAGTTGATTCTACCATAAATATATTAAAAAAGACAACAGATGAAGTTAACCGTAATTTTGAGAAAATGAATCAACAACTTAATAAATTTTAGTATACATAATACTAATATTAAAATACAAAATATACATACTCGAAATATTAATGCACACAAGCAACAGATAAGAAAGTATCAAGCGTGTGTACGTATGTGTATAAGTGCGTTAGATGCACTAATCTAAAAAACTATAAAATATCAATGCGTTGGTATCTGTAAAAATGCAATAAAAATATAATACATATTTACACATGTGTATGCACACTAAGCATACACAATTATACATATATACATAGTTAAGAAATTAGAATTAAGAAATGTATTGAGGGAAGAAATTTTAATAAAGAAAATCAGAGTCAAAAGTGAACTCTCACAGTACAGACTTAAGCAAAGACTGTTTTTTCTGTACATTTGATCCTTCGATCCTCTTTTTGAAAAAGAATCGAGCAAGTGCAACTACTAGAAGCCTCTTAAAAGAAAAAGAGCATTACTTAGCCAAGTAAAAATAAATGTAAGCCGGAATAGCAAAGACTACCCGCATTTATAAAAATTACTTTTAGTAAAAGTTAAAAAAAAAAAAATTTTAAAAGCGTCCTTGTGGCTATAACAACAAGAACAGTGCAAAAAAAAATATATATATATATATATACAAAACCATCTATAAAGAAGCAAATATGAAGAATTTGCTAACACGACAGAAGGAGTTGGGAGATCTAGCTGCGTTGGAGGAGCAGAAAATCCTGAGCGTAAAAATAAGAAAGGCTTCATGTCTGGAATATATGGATCATATTCAGACTGTTATGAAAGAGTTTAATGCAAATCGTAATAAAATAATGGCTAAGAAGAGCCAAGAAGCTGAGGAATACATTGCGAAGAACTACTTCGAGCATGTAATGCAAACAATGGAGAATTCTATTCAGAATTTAAGAATTCAAAGTACTGCCGAAGGTGTTTCAGCAGTGAGCAGCATGTGGCAAATAGAATCTACGCCACAAACTATTCAGGTCGCACCACCTGAAGCCGCGTCTGGCGTTGAAAGAAAATATCAACGTCGAGCAAAAATGCTCAAAAGCACGATGGATGAAATACGAAGAAATGCTTTGGATTCTCTCGAGCAAATGAGAGAATTCAAAACCAAGCTTCAAATACAATTTGAAAATGTTGAAGAATCATATTTTGAAACTCAAAATATCAAATTAGTTGAAACAACTGAAGAATCTATTGAGGAACAAATAGATATATTTCGTCAAGAATACAAAATCATGATCGAAAGGATAACGGAGAAATTAAATAATTATAATTCACCACAAACAATGTATTCCAATATAAAACTGCAGGAAATTAATATTCCGATGTTTTGCGGTGAAATGAAACAATGGTCGTCATTCCACGATTTTTTTAAAAGTTTGGTGCATGATTCGAAGCACTTTACAGAAGTGGAAAAGATGTTCCGATTAAAGACATCATTAGGTGGAGAAGCTGGTAGATTAATTCAACATCTACCAGTAACAGCAACAAATTATGAAGCAGCTTGGAAAATTCTCAAGGAAAGGTATGAGAATAGAAGGCTACAATTTACAGCACAAGTAGACAGACTACTTGATCAACCGACAGCAAATGGAGAAAGTGCACAAAGCATGAAGCAGCTGTTAGATACCACCAAAGAATGCATTTATGCATTAAAAGGGCTAAATCTAAATTTAAATGACGAACAAGTTATCATAGCTCGGATAGTGGTTCGAAAACTAGACAAAGAAAGTCTACGCTTATACGAGAAAAACGTAAAAAAAAGTAGGGATATACAAAGCCTAGGTGACGTCTTCAGTTTTCTGGAACAGCAATATTAAGCTCTAGAAGCAATACGCGACAGAAAACCAACTAAATGGAACAATCAAAAGCAGCCACAGCGAACACCTACATTTTATACAGCGGCACAAAATAATTGTGTATACTGCAAGGTTCCTGGGCATCAAATTGGTGAATGCAGAAAGTTTCAGACATTGACTACAATGAATCGAAGAAGATTCATAACAAACAACAAGTTATGCTACATTTGCCTTGATCACGTATATGAAGGAAAATGTAATAATAAAAAGAAGTCCAATAAGTGTGAAAGAAAACATCATAATTTATTGCACTTCAATGAATTCCAAAAAGGAAAAGGAGGAAGTGAAGAAAATGTCACAAAAACATCTTCCACAATGATGACGAAACATTCGGAAATGGCGATACTCCTAGCAACAGCACAGATAAGGGTGAAGGCAGCAAATGGAGAGTATGTGACATTGCGAGCTCTAATCGATCAAGGATCCCAAAAAACTACTATTTCCGAAGAAGCATCTCAAATACTTCATTTACCAAGAAGAAGAGAAGTAACTGAACTACAAGGTTTAGGAAATACCACAGTGGGAGTGTCCAAATTTAAAATCAACATTAAAATCAAGCCGAGATTCCTAAGCAACGAGGCGTACAATGTCGAAGCACTAATTTTGCCGAAATTAGCGAGTGCTCAACCAGACAAAACGTTTAAATGGGATGTAGAACAATTGAAAAACTACACTTTAGCTGATCCCAAATTTTAATAAATCAGATCGAAACGATATTGTCATTGGAAGTGACATATATGCCGACATACTAGAAGAAGGTATATTTAAAAAGGATCGAATACTAAGTCAAGCTACGAAATTGGGCTGGATATTGTCGGGAGTTTTACAACAACCGAGAAAAAACAATACAATTTTAGCAGCGGTTACTACAACATTGGAGCAGTTTTGGGAAATAGAAGACACTACAACTCCAGCAGATACAGCAGATGATGATGAATGCCTAAGAATTTTTGAAAAAACAACAGTAAGAAATGGAAATAATCGATTTGTCGTCAATCTACCTTTTTAAAAAAGAAAAAGAATTGGGCGATTCTCGCAAACAAGCTATGGCGAGGTTTCTTAATCTTGAGAAAAGGTTCGCTACAAATAAAGAGTTAAAACAACAATATGTGCAATTTATGAAAGAATATTCAGAAATGGGCCACATGAAAAAAGCGAGTGAAAATAAATGCGGAAAATACTATTTTCCACATCAAGCAGTGATTCGAGAAGACAGTAGAACGATTAAACTACGAGCAGTTTTCGATGCGTCTGCAAAAACTACAAATAGAAGAAGTTGAAATGACATCCTCTTCATAGGACCGAGACTTCAAAGAGATATATTTGACATTATAATCAAATGGAGACTTTGGCAATATGTATTAACTAGTGATATTGAAAAGATGTTTCGACAAATTAAAATAACAGATAGTGATCAAGATTACCAACGTATATTGTGGAGAGAAACAAAAGGAGAGCCGATAGAAGAATACAAACTACAAACAGTTACATATGGGACAGCATCAGCTCCTTTTTTGGCAACGAGAACTTTACAAGAAATTGCCAAACTATGCGAGCCCCACAACTATTTGCTTTCAAACATCATTAAAAACGACTTCTACATTGACGATTTAATGACAGGAGCAGATTCAATAGATGAATGTAAGGCCATTCAGTATGAAATATCGAAACAACTACAAAAATATGGATTTCACTTAAGGAAGTGGATGTCAAACAACAGTGAAATCATAGCAACAATTCCGGTAAATAACGCGAATGAAGTAATAAAAATAGCAGAAGACGAAACAATAAAGACATTGGGTATTCAATGGGATTCTACCAAAGACATGTTTGGATTTAATACGAATCTTCCAACGCAAAAGCTGGTTACAAAAACACAAGCTTTGTCTGATTTAGCGCGAATTTTCGACCCAATGGGATGGCTTTCACCAACAACCGTTATAGCAAAGTTATTTATACAGAAACTTTGGTTGATGAAACTCAACTGGGACGAGTTACTTGACGAGAATTTAACAAAAGAATGGCAAGAGTTTATGCAGCATATACCAGAGATAAAACGAATAAAAATTCCTAGATGGTTTGAAACTAAAAACAACTTTAAATTTGAACTACATGGATTCGCAGATGCTTCAGAGAAAGCTTATGCAGCAGTTGTATATGCTAAAGTTGGATCAGTTATAACAATTGTTGCTGGGAAAACTAAAGTGAATCCAATTAAAAATAAGAAAACGTTACCAAAACTAGAACTATGCGCGGCTCACCTACTTGCTAAATTGCTGCAAAAGATAAAAACAGTCATCAACAGAGAAATGAAAATATTTGCTTGGAACGATTCAACTATAACGTTAGCATGGATAAATAATTGCCAAAGTAAAGACAGATTTATTAGAACACGAATAGAAAAAATCAAATTACTTGTTTCCAATGCGAAATGGCAACACGTTGGAACAAAGGACAATCCAGCTGATGTAGCAACCAGAGGGGTACTGGCGAACAAACTAATAGAACACGATCTATGGTGGAAGGGACCAAAATGGTTGCGAGAAGAGGAACATCATTGGCCAATAAAGAAGATTATTCAAATCGATGCAACGTATGTGACAACCTCAGAGGAATTACATTTCTTGGATAAGGTAATACTTAAATATTCTAGTTTAAGCAAATTAATAAGGGTAGTAGCTTATATTTTGCGATTTGTAAAAAGAATAAGAGGGAAAAAATGCCCTGAATACTTAGTTAAATCTGAAATGAAGGAAGCTGAAGAAATGTTAATAAGATATCAGCAAAAATTACAATTTAGAGAGGAAATTCAGAGTTTAGAAATAAAAAAAGAAATTAATCATAAAAGTAGCATTGCAAGCTTAAATCCAATTTTGGATAATAAGGGAATCCTTCGTGTAGGAGGTAGATTGGGTAATTCAAATCTTCAATTTAATCAAAAGCACCCAATAATATTAAATAAGTCACATTTTTCATCATTGATAATTGAAAATATTCATAAAATAACTTTACATGGAGGAAACAACTTAATGGAATCAATGATTAGAAGGAATTACTGGATTGAAGAATTCTATAAAAAAGACAATTCGAACTTGTAGTAGATGCGTACGTTACCGCAAAGAAGTAGCAAAACAATTAATGGGATCTTCCAGAATTCCGAGTATCTATGTCATTTCCATTTACACACGTTGGTATAGACTATGCAGGACCGATTCATATGAAATGTTCAAAAGGACGAGGACAAAAAACATTTAAAGGATATATAGCTGTATTTGTTTGTATGGCAACAAAAGCTATTCATTTAGAAGCAGTAAGTGATTTAACAACCGAAGCGTTCCTAGCTGCTTTGAAAAGATTCTTTGCTAGAAGAGGTAAAAGTCAACATATATATTCGGACAATGGAACAAATTTTGTCTGAGCTTGTAGAAGATTAGACCGAGATTTTAAAATGGCAATCAAAAATAATTCAGCCGTAGCTCCCATATTAGAAGCAGATAAAATTCAATGGCATTTCGGGCCCCCGGCAGCTCCTCACTTCGGAGGAATTTGGGAGGCAGGAGTGAAGTCGGTGAAATATCATTTAAAAAGAGTGATAGGCGAAACTAAATTGACATTTGAAGAAATGATTACTTTGCTATCACAGATTGAAGCAGTACTGAATTCACGACCTTTATGTGCGATAGATAGTGAAAGCGATATAGACGTTTTAACGCCTGGCCATTTTTTAATAGGATGTCCAATAATAGATTGTCCTGAAGCAATTAATGAGAACCAAATAGGTTCATTAGATAGATGGAAATTAATACAAAAACTTAAAAAAGACTTTTGGAAACGATGGGAAAGCGAATATGTTGTAATGTTGCAACAACGCATGAAGTGGAAAACCAAACAAGCTAATCTCGTACAAGGACAAATAGTTTTTATTAAAGATGAAGAAACTCATCCAGCCAAATGGCCATTAGGAAAAATTATTGAAACTCATCCGGGAAAGGATGGAAATATAAGAGTTGTAACTCTAAAATTACAAAATGGCGTACTTAAACGGTCCGTTCACAAATTATGCCCACTGGAGGTAACAAACAGCAGTAGAGCAGAGGAAGCAAATCATGTGACAAGTTTGCTGACTTCGAGAATAACAAAAAATACTGAAACCTCAGAACGACCGAGTAAATCAAGCAAATTGATGATGTGGTTCTTAACGATACTCATGCTAGCAACACAAACTAAGTCATTATACATTATTGATACATCTAAATCAGGAGCTTCAGTGACTAAACTAAAAAATAATACAGCAATATATTTGGAACCGATTAGTAAAATGGACATAATAAATTCAAAATGGAATTTAAAAATCTATTACGAATTAGGTACTTATTATGATCGGATGCATAAAATACAAGAATTTATTAACAGACTTGAAAATCAATGCAAAATATTGACCTATTACGAAGATGCTTGCATAATGATTACTGCAACTTTAAATGACAAATATAAAAGTCTTAAAGCAAATAATGAATTGTTTATAAAAAAAAACAAACTGGAAAAAAACGAGCACCATTCGAATTCGTTGGTTCAATTTACCATATATTATTCGGAATTATGGATGCTGATGACCGAGAAATTATGGAATCAAATATTAGAAATATTTTCGACAACCAAAAGGATATAGCAAAATTGTTTAAAAGGCAGACATCGGTAGTTGATTCTACCATAAATATATTAAAAAAGACAACAGATGAAGTTAACCGTAATTTTGAGAAAATGAATCAACAACTTAATAAATTTTAGTATACATAATACCAATATTAAAATACAAAATATACATACTCGAAATATTAATGCACACAAGCAACAGATAAGAAAGTATCAAGCGTGTGTACGTATGTGTATAAGTGCGTTAGATGCACTAATCTAAAAAACTATAAAATATCAATGCGTTGGTATCTGTAAAAATGCAATAAAAATATAATACATATTTACACATGTGTATGCACACTAAGCATACACAATTATACATATATACATAGTTAAGAAATTAGAATTAAGAAATGTATTGAAGGAAGAAATTTTAATAAAGAAAATCAGAGTCAAAAGTGAACTCTCACAGTACAGACTTAAGCAAAGACTGTTTTTTCTGTACATTTGATCCTTCGATCCTCTTTTTGAAAAAGAATCGAGCAAGTGCAACTACTAGAAGCCTCTTAAAAGAAAAAGAGCATTACTTAGCCAAGTAAAAATAAATGTAAGCCGGAATAGCAAAGACTACCCGCATTTATAAAAATTACTTTTAGTAAAAGTTAAAAAAAAAAATTTTTAAAAGCGTCCTTGTGGCTATAACAACAAGAACAGTGCAAAAAAAAAAAATATATATATATATATACAAAACCATCTATAAAGAAGCAAATATGAAGAATTTGCTAACACGACAGAAGGAGTTGGGAGATCTAGCTGCGTTGGAGGAGCAGAAAATCCTGAGCGGAAAAATAAGAAAGGCTTCATGTCTGGAATATATGGATCATATTCAGACTGTCATGAAAGAGTTTAATGCAAATCATAATAAAATAATGGCTAAGAAGAGCCAAGAAGCTGAGGAATACATTGCGAAGAACTACTTCGAGCATGTAATGCAAACAATGGAGAATTCTATTCAGAATTTAAGAATTCAAAGTACTGCCGAAGGTGTTTCAGCAGTGAGCAGCATGTGGCAAATAGAATCTACGCCACAAACTATTCAGGTCGCACCACCTGAAGCCGCGTCTGGCGTTGAAAGAAAATATCAACGTCGAGCAAAAATGCTCAAAAGCACGATGGATGAAATACGAAGAAATGCATTGGATTCTCTCGAGCAAATGAGAGAATTCAAAACCAAGCTTCAAATACAATTTGAAAATGTTGAAGAATCATATTTTGAAACTCAAAATATCAAATTAGTTGAAACAACTGAAGAATCTATTGAGGAACAAATAGATATATTTCGTCAAGAATACAAAATCATGATCGAAAGGATAACGGAGAAATTAAATAATTATAATTCACCACAAACAATGTATTCCAATATAAAACTGCAGGAAATTAATATTCCGATGTTTTGCGGTGAAATGAAACAATGGTCGTCATTCCACGATCTTTTTAAAAGTTTGGTGCATGATTCGAAGCACTTTACAGAAGTGGAAAAGATGTTCCGATTAAAGACATCATTAGGTGGAGAAGCTGGTAGATTAATTCAACATCTACCAGTAACAGCAACAAATTATGAAGCAGCTTGGCAAATTCTCAAGGAAAGGTATGAGAATAGAAGGCTACAATTTACAGCACAAGTAGACAGACTACTTGATCAACCGACAGCAAATGGAGAAAGTGCACAAAGCATGAAGCAGCTGTTAGATACCACCAAAGAATGCATTTATGCATTAAAAGGGCTAAATCTAAATTTAAATGACGAACAAGCCATCATAGCTCGGATAGTGGTTCGAAAACTAGACAAAGAAAGTCTACGCTTATACGAGAAAAACGTAAAAAAAAGTAGGGATATACAAAGCCTAGGTGACGTCTTCAGTTTTCTGGAACAGCAATATTAAGCTCTAGAAGCAATACGCGACAGAAAACCAACTAAATGGAACAATCAAAAGCAGCCACAGCGAACACCTACATTTTATACAGCGGCACAAAATAATTGTGTATACTGCAAGGTTCCTGGGCATCAAATTGGTGAATGCAGAAAGTTTCAGACATTGACTACAATGAATCGAAGAAGATTCATAACAAACAACAAGTTATGCTACATTTGCCTTGATCACGTATATGAAGGAAAATGTAATAATAAAAAGAAGTGCAATAAGTGTGAAAGAAATCATCATAATTTATTGCACTTCAATGAATTCCAAAAAGGAAAAGGAGGAAGTGAAGAAAATGTCACAAAAACATCTTCCACAATGATGACGAAACATTCGGAAATGGCGATACTCCTAGCAACAGCACAGATAAGGGTGAAGGCAGCAAATGGAGAGTATGTGACATTGCGAGTTCTAATCGACCAAGGATCCCAAAAAACTACTATTTCCGAAGAAGCATCTCAAATACTTCATTTACCAAGAAGAAGAGAAGTAACTGAACTACAAGGTTTAGGAAATACCACAGTGGGAGTGTCCAAATTTAAAATCAACATTAAAATCAAGCCGAGATTCCTAAGCAACGAGGCGTACAATGTCGAAGCACTAATTTTGCCGAAATTAGCGAGTGCTCAACCAGACAAAACGTTTAAATGGGATGTAGAACAATTGAAAAACTACACTTTAGCTGATCCCAATTTCAATAAATCAGATCGAATCGATATTGTCATTGGAAGTGACATATATGCCGACATACTAGAAGAAGGTATATTTAAAAAGGATCGAATACTAAGTCAAGCTACGAAATTGGGCTGGATATTGTCGGGAGTTTTACAACAACCGAGAAAAAACAATACAATTTTAGCAGCGGTTACTACAACATTGGAGAAGTTTTGGGAAATAGAAGACACTACAACTCCAGCAGATACAGCAGATGATGATGAATGCCTAAGAATTTTTGAAAAAACAACAGTAAGAAATGGAAATAATCGATTTGTCGTCAATCTACCTTTTAAACAAGAAAAAGAATTGGGCGATTCTCGCAAACAAGCTATGGCGAGGTTTCTTAATCTTGAGAAAAGGTTCGCTACAAATAAAGAGTTAAAACAACAATATGTGCAATTTATGAAAGAATATTCAGAAATGGGCCACATGAAAAAAGCGAGTGAAAATAAATGCGGAAAATACTATTTTCCACATCAAGCAGTGATTCGAGAAGACAGTAGAACGATTAAACTACGAGCAGTTTTCGATGCGTCTGCAAAAACTACAAATAGAAGAAGTTGAAATGACATCCTCTTCATAGGACCGAGACTTCAAAGAGATATATTTGACATTATAATCAAATGGAGACTTTGGCAATATGTATTAACTAGTGATATTGAAAAGATGTTTCGACAAATTAAAATAACAGATAGTGATCAAGATTACCAACGTATATTGTGGAGAGAAACAAAAGGAGAGCCGATAGAAGAATACAAACTACAAACAGTTACATATGGGACAGCATCAGCTCCTTTTTTGGCAACGAGAACTTTACAAGAAATTGCCAAACTATGCGAGCCCCACAACTATTTGCTTTCAAACATCATTAAAAACGACTTCTACATTGACGATTTAATGACAGGAGCAGATTCAATAGATGAATGTAAGGCCATTCAGTATGAAATATCGAAACAACTACAAAAATATGGATTTCACTTAAGGAAGTGGATGTCAAACAACAGTGAAATCATAGCAACAATTCCGGTAAATAACGCGAATGAAGTAATAAAAATAGCAGAAGACGAAACAATAAAGACATTGGGTATTCAATGGGATTCTACCAAAGACATGTTTGGATTTAATACGAATCTTTCAACGCAAAAGCTGGTTACAAAAACACAAGCTTTGTCTGATTTAGCGCGAATTTTCGACCCAATGGGATGGCTTTCACCAACAACCGTTATAGCAAAGTTATTTATACAGAAACTTTGGTTGATGAAACTCAACTGGGACGAGTTACTTGACGAGAATTTAACAAAAGAATGGCAAGAGTTTATGCAGCATATACCAGAGATAAAACGAATAAAAATTCGTAGATGGTTTGAAACTAAAAACAACTTTAAATTTGAACTACATGGATTCGCAGATGCTTCAGAGAAAGCTTATGCAGCAGTTGTATATGCTAAAGTTGGATCAGTTATAACAATTGTTGCTGGGAAAACTAAAGTGAATCCAATTAAAAATAAGAAAACGTTACCAAAACTAGAACTATGCGCGGCTCACCTACTTGCTAAATTGCTGCAAAAGATAAAAACAGTCATCAACAGAGAAATGAAAATATTTGCTTGGAACGATTCAACTATAACGTTAGCATGGATAAATAATTGCCAAAGTAAAGACAGATTTATTAGAACACGAATAGAAAAAATCAAATTACTTGTTTCCAATGCGAAATGGCAACACGTTGGAACAAGGGACAATCCAGCTGATGTAGCAACCAGAGGGGTACTGGCGAACAAACTAATAGAACACGATCTATGGTGGAAGGGACCAAAATGGTTGCGAGAAGAGGAACATCATTGGCCAATAAAGAAGATTATTCAAATCGATGCAACGTATGTGACAACCTCAGAGGAATTACATTTCTTGGATAAGGTAATACTTAAATATTCTAGTTTAAGCAAATTAATAAGGGTAGTAGCTTATATTTTGCGATTTGTAAAAAGAATAAGAGGGAAAAAATGCCCTGAATACTTAGTTAAATCTGAAATGAAGGAAGCTGAAGAAATGTTAATAAGATATCAGCAAAAATTACAATTTAGAGAGGAAATTCAGAGTTTAGAAATAAAAAAAGAAATTAATCATAAAAGTAGCATTGCAAGCTTAAATCCAATTTTGGATAATAAGGGAATCCTTCGTGTAGGAGGTAGATTGGGTAATTCAAATCTTCAATTTAATCAAAAGCACCCAATAATATTAAATAAGTCACATTTTTCATCATTGATAATTGAAAATATTCATAAAATAACTTTACATGGAGGAAACAACTTAATGGAATCAATGATTAGAAGGAATTACTGGAATGAAGAATTCTATAAAAAAGACAATTCGAACTTGTAGTAGATGTGTACGTTACCGCAAAGAAGTAGCAAAACAATTAATGGGATCTTCCAGAATTCCGAGTATCTATGTCATTTCCATTTACACACGTTGGTATAGACTATGCAGGACCGATTCATATGAAATGTTCAAAAGGACGAGGACAAAAAACATTTAAAGGATATATAGCTGTATTTGTTTGTATGGCAACAAAAGCTATTCATTTAGAAGCAGTAAGTGATTTAACAACCGAAGCGTTCCTAGCTGCTTTGAAAACATTTTTTGCTAGAAGAGGTAAAAGTCAACATATATATTCGGACAATGGAACAAATTTTGTCGGAGCTTGTAGAAGATTAGACCGAGATTTTAAAATGGCAATCAAAAATAATTCAGCCGTAGCTCCCATATTAGAAGCAGATAAAATTCAATGGCATTTCGGGCCCCCGGCAGCTCCTCACTTCGGAGGAATTTGGGAGGCAGGAGTGAAGTCGGTGAAATATCATTTAAAAAGAGTGATAGGCGAAACTAAATTGACATTTGAAGAAATGATTACTTTGCTATCACAGATTGAAGCAGTACTGAATTCACGACCTTTATGTGCGATAGATAGTGAAAGCGATATAGACGTTTTAACGCCTGGCCATTTTTTAATAGGATGTCCAATAATAGATTGTCCTGAAGCAATTAATGAGAACCAAATAGGTTCATTAGATAGATGGAAATTAATACAAAAACTTAAAAAAGACTTTTGGGAACGATGGGAAAGCGAATATGTTGTAATGTTGCAACAACGCATGAAGTGGAAAACCAAACAAGCTAATCTCGTACAAGGACAAATAGTTTTTATTAAAGATGAAGAAACTCATCCAGCCAAATGGCCATTAGGAAAAATTATTGAAACTCATCCGGGAAAGGATGGAAATATAAGAGTTGTAACTCTAAAATTACAAAATGGCATACTTAAACGGTCCGTTCACAAATTATGCCCACTGGAGGTAACAAACAGCAGTAGAGCAGAGGAAGCAAATCATGTGACAAGTTTGCTGACTTCGAGAATAACAAAAAATACTGAAACCTCAGAACGACCGAGTAAATCAAGCAAATTGATGATGTGGTTCTTAACGATACTCATGCTAGCAACACAAACTAAGTCATTATACATTAATGATACATCTAAATCAGGAGCTTCAGTGACTAAACTAAAAAATAATACAGCAATATATTTGGAACCGATTAGTAAAATGGACATAATAAATTCAAAATGGAATTTAAAAATTTATTACGAATTAGGTACTTATTATGATCGGATGCATAAAATACAAGAATTTATTAACAGACCTATTACGAAGATGCCTGCATAATGATTACTGCAACTTTAAATGACAAATATAAAAGTCTTAAAGCAAATAATGAATTGTTTATAAAAAAAAACAAAATAGAAAAAAGCGAGCACCATTCGAATTCGTTGGTTCAATTTACCATATATTATTCGGAATTATGGATGCTGATGACCGAGAAATTATGGAATCAAATATTAGAAATATTTTCGACAACCAAAAGGATATAGCAAAATTGTTTAAAAGGCAGACATCGGTAGTTGATTCTACCATAAATATATTAAAAAAGACAACAGATGAAGTTAACCGTAATTTTGAGAAAATGAATCAACAACTTAATAAATTTTATAACGAACTAATAAAAGATCAAAATGCTGAACGAATGACCTTGATGTTTCAAATATTAACAATTTCAATAGGAATAGTTTTGGACGAATGTGAAGAAATCCAAACTTCAATAATTAGTCTTCTAATTGACGTAAATCATGGTCGCATAAATCCAAAACTATTAAAGCCTTCGTAACTTAATAAAGAAATTGAATTTATTAGAAACAAACTACCACACAAATTAATACTACCTGGAAGACAATCGGGTAACGAATTAAAAGAAATTTATAAATCGATGACTGCTAAAGGTTTAATTGTTGATTCACGGCTAGTCATAAACCTAGAAATTCCCTTAATATCGTGTGAACCGTCAAACGTATATAAATTAAATTCACTTCCAATAAATTACAAAGGGAATATGATTATTCCAGAAATAAAGGCAAAATATTTAATATACAAGTTTGATTTGAATCAATATTCACTTATAAACCAAGTAGATCTAGATAAATGTTCTACTAACTCAGAGAATCATTACCAATGTACTGGAAATTTAGCTTGGAAATCAGCGACGGATAATTCATGTGAAGTGGCAGCTTTAAAACAATTAGAAAATGAAGCATGTGATTTCAAACCTTCTACAAATGAAAACGTTTGGATAAAATTATCTTCTCAAAATCGGTGGCTTTACAAATTATTTAGCAAAGCAATGATATATCTAGAATGTGATAATAATCAACAAATGCATATGGAAATCCCTAGTCAAGGCATTATGACAATAAGAGAAGGATGCACAGTCCGGCATGAAGGAGTAACTATAACAGCATCTCATCACGTACAATCTGAAATTAAAAAAGAATTGCTATCCTCTTCTTGGGTTAAAGATATTGAAGATATTCCAGAACTACAAATAAAACCTTTTGATTCAACATTAATAAACAATACCAAAGATATCGTACATCTTAAACAACAAATAGAACTCCTCAAAACAGAAAATATAAAATTAAAAAGTATAAGTTTTCATCACGTAAGTGGTCACGTTTCGCTAACATTAGTTTTGATAATAGCATTAATCATTACTATTTTATATATAAGATCCAATGTGTAACAAGAACTGTGACTGTTCCATTTGAACTTCCAGTTAGACATAATTAAAAAATATTAATAATAAAACATAATATACAAGTAAAGTTAAGATACAACTTTGGCCCCTGGCAGAATGTTCATAAAGATATGAACATGAAAGTTTTGTAACCTTAAGATAGAATTATATATATAAATTATATTTTTAACACAACTACATTAATACATAAAAATATACATGTAAACAATAAATTAAATAAAAAGTATATACAGTCCACTAAATGTCAAGTGCAATGGTAAGCAACAAAATTGTAATATGAGACTTGCTCATAAAAATGTGAAAATCATTGCACATAAAAGAAAACTCATAAATTAGAGTATACATAATACTAATATTAAAATACAAAATATACATACTCGAAATATTAATGCACACAAGCAACAGATAAGAAAGTATCAAGCGTGTATACGTATGTGTATAAGTGCGTTAGATGCACTAATCTAAAAAACTATAAAATATCAATGCGTTGGTATCTGTAAAAATGCAATAAAAATATAATACATATTTACACATGTGTATGCACACTAAGCATACACACATATATATATATACATAGTTAAGAAATTGGAATTAAGAAATGTATTGAGGGAAGAAATTTTAATAAAGAAAATCAGAGTCAAAAGTGAACTCTCACAGTACAGACTTAAGCAAAGACTGTTTTTTCTGTACAGGAGGGATCAATAGACAATTTCAATAAGTTGCAAATAACAGGTGGAAAAACATTACAAAATGCGTTATAACTAAACAATGATGGCCAACATATGACAGGAAAAGAACCAAGGACTTATTAAATAAGTCAAGAAAAATTATCTACAGAGTAACTGCTACCACAACAAGTACTAGCCATTTGGGGAACATGCGCCCAAAATGGGTATGCCCTACAACGACATCTGCCGCGGAGTAGCAGGGCACAAGGAAACAATCTTGCACTCTCTCTGCGAACGCCCAGCTTTAGCACAGATCCGACACAAAACACTTGGAATCCATCAAGCACCAAACCTTGAATGGATTTCCACTGACGGCATATCAGACATAAGTAGTTTCATCGAAACCTCAAAACGGTTTGAGAGAGAAGGTGAAACGTAGTAGCAGATGCAGTGCATCAAAATGGCACATCAAGTGCTAATTGAGCCGGATAGGGCTGCACTCCTACCAACCTACCTTCAGTAAAAATAATGCAGGAATCCACTCTGATTCGTTGGAAAACCGAACTCCACATTTTTGCTGGTAATTTATGTGGCGATGAATGGGTTTTCCGCTCTTTAACTCTCGGAAAATTGTACAGCTGGAGAACCTGCCTTAAGTCCAGATTTGAATCGGATCCAGGATTCATGAGGGATTCTTTCAGCTAAAAGTAAGTTTTGTCGAATGGAACAAAATAGATATCTCCGTTTTTTCCTTTTAGTTTTTTTAATATAATTTTGTTTATTAATGATTAGTTCCTTCCATTATAACAGTAAAGAAAAAATGTACATTCTTTCCTTTCAATACTAATTAAAGATGCATATTGCACATATAATGTTTTAAACGGGGTATATTAACACAAAAAAAGGATTTGACAATTGGGCACTCCAAACTCGCGAGGTATTTAATTTTAAAATTCGTCTTTCTTTAGCGCCAATATACAAAATATTTTAATTTCTATCAATTTTTATTTTCCATCCGACTTTAAATAGCTTCTGTCGGTCAATATGTGGGATTTAGTCAAATTAAGTGGACAATCCCCTAAAAAAATAATGCAGTTTAACACTGAAGTCTAAATCTTGGTCAATAATTAAAAGTAAAATGATATAATTTAAAATAAATTTTGTTGTAATCCATTCAGTATCTTCAAAAATTAATATTGAATTTGTATGAACCTTTTTTTTTTTTAAGAAAAGTTTTGCAAGACATGAAGGCACTATATCTACTTAGCGCTTCCTTACTTGTTAAATATACTTTAAAGGCAGTCCGACGTTTCCTTGTGGGTGATACAAATATATAATGTAGTATGGTAGTATGTAGCGTTTTTTTTTTCTTTAATCCGCTAAACCTAACCTACTCCCACCTCAGATCTCTCCCACGGAACCACCGGCTAGGTATTACTTCGTGGGAGGGACAAGACATTTGGGTCTCCTCTATTGCGCGTACTAACGGACGCCTAGTCTGTTGAAAAGATCTCAGTTTGATCATTATAAATGCTGACAGCTTTCCATTTATCAGTCGTCTGACACATGAGTGTCGTCAAGCTATCTACCGTAAAACTACCACCGAGTGTGGTTTTTAGCTGTTCCCTTGTATTCGAAAATCGAGGGCAATGAAATAAAACATGTTCAGAGTCTTCTATATACTCTGTACACGTCGGACAGTTCGGACTAATGTCATTGTGGAATCGGAAAAGGTATCTTCTAAAGCATCCATGTCCACTAAGTATTTGGGTCAGATAGAAAACTAAGTCCCCATGTCGTTTGTCTATCCACTAGTGGATGTCCGGTATAAGTCGATGGGTCCAGCGCCCTTTGGGAGAGGAACTCCACCTCTTCTGCCACATTTTAGTACTCTTGTTTCTCTCCTCTGTCCTTCCTGATACTGTTTTAGGCGTTGATAACTGATATAAACGCTCGAGTTCATCTCCCTGGATGTTCAATGGGCGGCATGCTGGCTAATACTTCAGCAGCGTCGGTTGATATAGTCCGGAAAGCACTTATTACCCGAATTGCAGAAAGCCTATGCACTGCAATTATTTGCTTAGCATACGCTATTATATCCATTGCCTTTATCCATACTGGTGCCGCATACAGTATTACGGAACTCATTGCCTTCGCTATTATAAAACGCCGGCTGGAACGCACACAGCCTCTATTGGTCATCATTCTCGATAGGGCATTATAAATTCTGTTTGCCTTGGCAGAAGTATACTCCAAGTATTCTCTAAATTTTAATTTGGAATCTAATATTACTCCCAGATACTTTACTTGCGGCTGCGAGGTAATCTTGCATTCCCCTATGGTGAGCTCTATTCGTTCTTCTATCTTCCTAGTGCTTATCAGTAAAACTTCTGTTTTTTCCTCCGCCAGTTTTAGACTCATAGAAGAGAACCATTGTCGTAGACTATTTAAGCACTCATTACATTTATTTCTCAGGTCGGCTAATTGTTTGGCGACTGCTACCACCATGAGGTCGTCCGCATAAGCTACTTGTTTGACGTCTGTTGGTTGCTGTCTTCTTAGCACCCCGTCATATATAAGGTTCTATAATAGTGGGCCTAACACTGAGCCTTGTGGTACTCCACTCGAGATAGAGTAGCTCTTGGTGCCTTCGTCCGTCTCAAAAATCAGCTTTCTGTTTCTAAAATAGCTCGTTATTATGTTTATGAGGTTCTCAGGGGCCCGTATTTCATCCAGGGCTTTAAGTATGTCTGCCATTTTGCTGAGTTGAACGCATTTTTGATATCCAGGGTTATCAGCGCACAATACTTTTTTGTGCCACCTTTCTATTTTTGTCCACTTACTGCACATTTCGCAATATCGACGACTTCTCGTAGTGCATCAATAGTGGATCTCTTTTTTATGAAGCCGTATTGTCTCTCTGATAATCCGCCGGCTTTTTGGATTGCTAATTCCAAGCGGTTTCTTACAATGCTTTCGTAAGGGAAAGTTCCCAGTGGTGTTAAGCATGCAAAGGGGTCGATATGATGAAGGTTCTTCTGGTGGCTTTTTTGGCTTTGGGAGTAAAACCAGGCTCTGAATCTTCCACGGATCGGGGAGCACCTCTTCTAATATACACGCATTGTACATGTTAATAAATAAACTGGGTCTAAGAGTTATGGCTTCTTTATGGGCTCTATTTGGTATACCATCTATTCCGGTCGCTTTAGAGTTTTTGATTTTTTTCGCAATAGCCAATAGTTCGTCTTCTGTGACTAATAGGGGTGGCTCCGTAGCTTCGTTTCTTTTAATATAGGAAATGGATGCATGTGTAGGGAATAACGCTTCGACAACCTTTTTCATAAATGATGCGTTCTTAGGTTGCTGCGGCTTATTTTTGAATATCGACATACAAATTTTATATGCCGATCCCCAGGGGTCTATGTTCGCTTCTTCACAAAGCTTTTCGAAACAGGATCTCTTACTACGGATAATGGCTGACTTCAGGAGCTTTTTTTGGCATATAAATACTTCT
The DNA here is from genome assembly GCA_027475135.1 of Bactrocera correcta. Classification (NCBI taxonomy): domain Eukaryota; kingdom Metazoa; phylum Arthropoda; class Insecta; order Diptera; family Tephritidae; genus Bactrocera; species Bactrocera correcta. Next base: position 85,431,523 of record CM050323.1, on the reverse strand, counting down.
CTGAGGCGAATTTCGTTATCACCTCCCTGCTTACGCTGGTGGTGGCGTCTAGCTGAGTGACAGAGCTTCCTCAGCTTGGCAATTTTGTCGCTACACCAGTATACCGACTTTCGGTTGTTATTGTATCTCGTCCTGCACATAGTTGCGTCGCATGCTGCAACTAGTTCCTTCTGCACAGCGGATACTAAGTGGGTGGCGTCTTCGCCTGGTGCCTTTGCCTCACTCCAGACGCTCTCAAAGACGTCGGTATCAAAATCCCTTTCACGCCAACTACTTTTTCGAGAGGGATTTCTGCGAGACAGTTCCCTTTCTTGGGAGAACGACACTTCAGCGATTATAGCCATATGGTCGCTATTTCTGTAAATATCTGATACCTTCCACTTAATATGTCTGCTAAGCGTGTCGTTAGCAAACATTAGGTCTATTATAGAACCTTTATTACCCTTTTGAAACGTATTTTTAGTCCCATTGTTTAGAATCGTGAGGTTTGTTTGACTCAAAAGTTCTAGAATGAGGCGACCACGGTGATTTGTCATTCTGCTACCCCAAGCAGTAGACCATACATTAAAATCACCCGCTATTATTATTGGCGATTTGTTTCTGGTCTCTAGAGACAGCTCCAGGAAAAAATCCTCAAATTATCTAATTGTTGCGCTAGGACGAGCATAGCAGCTTACAAAATATATACCTTGCATCTTCGCCCATGTAAAGCCGTTATGGACGTCTTTGGAGCGGGATGAAAACGCTTGTCCTTTGCAGGCCCATATTGCTGCCTTTCCACTTCTATCTTTACACCAAGTATTCTCCGAACGCAGTCTATATGGCTCGCTTAGTAAGGCGACATCTATGTTCTCTTCTTGAACTGTTTGTTTTAGCAGATCTTGCGCTGCAGCGCAGTGATTAAAGTTTAGTTGTAACAACCTCATTTTTTCATTGTTTTCATCATTTCTACGTACTTCGGACATGTCGTACTTAAGGCGGAGTGCTCTCTTTTGCAAAGCATACAGCTCGGGGCATTTTTGCACCCTTTTGCTACGTGTCCTGCAGCTCCGCAGCGTGTACAGAGGGCTGACCGATCAGTCTGACTAACACATTTGTGTGCTATGTGACCCAGTTGGAAGCACCTAAAACATCGGGTAATGTGTGAGTATTCTCTAAGACGACAGATAGACCACCCTATCTTCACCTTGCCCAATTTTAGTGCAACTTTAGCGTCTTGAGCGCGCAGACAAATAAGAGCTATTTGTGTGCCACTTCGGGCTTTCCTCATATTTTTGACGCTTGATTTCTCCAGGTTTTGGAACCCACACTCTCTTTTTAGTGCCTTGCAGATTTCTTCCGGTGTTGTAATTTCGTCTAAGTTCTTACACACTATTGTGATGCTATGAGTTTTTGTATGTATGACACGTTTGATCCCCACTCTTCAAGACCGCTGTCGCTTTTTATCTTCCGGAGAATATCCGCATACGATGCACCTTCCTTTTTCGTTATTATGATGGCGTCCGGTTTCGCTCTTATTTTCTTCTGGATCGGTTTTCTATTTTTAACTACATCCACCCATTTTTCGCAGACGTTATGTTGATCCGTAATATCTATTACTGTTTTGACCTCACTGGTCATTTCTTGCACATTTTCAATTGCCTTTTTTGGCTTTATTGTGGGGGGTAGTTCTCCCGATGCTTCTCGCAGCCGCTTTGGGGTGTTCAGCTCTTTGGTGATATGAGAAAGCTGTGTTTTGTTTTCTCAGCGATAATTTTCTTCTCCGGTTTCTCGGCTTTGTTATATAAGCTCATTATGGTACTCAATAAATTGCGCATAGCCTGGTTAACGTGCCTTTGACCAGCCATCATATTTTCCAACTCTTTTATTTTGCAACCCAGCTTTTTAAAGTAGTTGGACGATTCATTATTTAGTGATTTCTCTTCACTTTTGCTTGTCCGGTCAGCAGTTTCGTCACTAAATGTTGATCCAGCAGCGGTGAGTTCCTCATTTCGGCCATTGGGGGCCGTTCTCAGAATTTTAGAATTCTTCCGAAAAGGATTCTCTGGTGTACGCCCCATACTATTCTCAGAGGCCATACCTTAATGAGAAAATAGTTGGGTACACCTGTCAATGAGTACGTTCAGTCACTGCTGCTAAAACCTAATTTATGTTATAAATGGTTGGCAATGCCTAAACCAAAAGCAAAACGAAAAGGAGAGGAGTATGTAGTGTATAATTAATTATTGCGCAGTCATATTCATAAAAACAGGTTTTCATAAGAGCGAAAGTCACGTGATAATATCAACCTCAGTGTACTGATTAGAATTTTTTCGCAAAACTTTTATTGTACTATGTTTGAACTCATATGGTATATTTGGCTTAGCTGTTACATTATTACACACGGTTTGTGCACCTAAGTGAGTAGATCCTAGCGCAATCTCGATGTGGGATTCGGGAACTCCATTGCCAAGTGGATGAACGTCGTGCCACAATAAGCAACAAATCGAAGTTCTTCAACATATCGCTGATTTACGCCCTCGACCTGACGGAAGAGGAGAACGATGTGACCAAAGATGTCTTCAATGAGCTCTTGAAGCGCACGTATAAGAGCTTTCCCGCCACGATGTTAAAGTCGTGCTTGGCGACTTCAAAGGCAAGGTGGGCCAAGAAGGTATCTTTGGCAAAATAGTCAGTAAATTCAGCCGCCATTATGAATCACTCCTATATGGGTTGAGGCTGATAGACTTCGGCGGGGCCGGAAATATCTGTCTGTATAAAGATCCGCATCCGTCTCTGAGCAACGAAAAATGCACGTCGAAAAACACAAGGAAGGTTAGACGTTGACAAGCTGCAATCACAACAGAAAGCCGAACGATTTTCTACACGACTTGCACTCCTGCTCTCTGAAAACACTCATCAGCATCTCGGTATAAGGGAACTGTGGGCGTCTTACGTACAGCTGCAAAAAAAAAAATCATTGATTTTCGCAAAAGGCAAGAGAACAGCTGGTACGATGATGAGTGCCGTGTCGTAGTGGAGAAAATATAGACTGCCTATCTTTGAATATTACGTACGCCTTTGCACACAAAAAAAAACAAAAGGGGTGGTCGAAATGCTCGAAAATTTTACGAAAAGATGCGGCGACTATTAGGCGGTAAAACATAACACCAGGAGAAGGTAAACTCCAATCGTTGACGATGCACTGGAAGTTCCATTGCCCGACCATGGTCGGACGAAAGCATGCCCGACGATTGGAATTGAAGTGTGCTCTAGCTATTTCACCAAAGGGATGACCCGACAACCTAAGCAAACTACCGTGAAACAAGTCTTTTTAACATCGCACATAAGATTCTATAGAGCATTTTATGTGAAAGATTAAAGCCCACCGTCCTGGAAAACTAAAAACAAATAAGATTTGGCTCATATCTTGGAAAAGGTCGACACATACCAACTCTTCGTCGATTTCAAAGCTGCATTTGACGACATGAATAGGAGCTGCCTTTATGCTGTGAAACTGACATTGAGCAATACCAAAAGCCCCATCAGAATCAGGAAGAATCTCTTCGTTTCCTTCCAATCCAAACGAGGTTTCAGCCAAGGCGACTATCTATCGTGGGACTTCTTCAATCTACTGCTGGAGAAATTAAGCTGCGGAGCTAAATCGATTACATACAATCTTTTATAACAGTGTACAGCTGCTGAAGCACGCCACAAAAATAGATATCATACTTGCATTTTTTTTTTTCCTTCACCATGAAATCTTTAAGATTTACTTCCGTAGCGTCGTAGCGTTTATTGCGCATTCTTTAATTTTATTTTATTTCGAAGAACTTCGCTCAGTAACAACTCATTGTTTATTGTGTGTAGAGACGTTTCCACTGTTGTGTACACACTTTTTCTCTGAATCTTTCGTTGTAAATTTGCAGAATTATTAAAAATGGTTATTTTTCTGCTTTTTTAGTAGTTTTTGAATGGTGCCTGTAATATGGTACTTCGTATCATTTAAAAATAACTTTAATATTTTTCTTTTATCTTTTACCAGCTTAAACAGGCCGGCTTTAGTATACTATCCCACGTTTTCAGGGTCAATAGTGGTATGGTTGGATAGCGCTGATTCTCCAGATTAAGAATATAATTATTGCTGCCGCAAACTTATAGTTTTCGAGATAATTGCACTCAAAGTTGAAAATTTTGCAAATTTTTCTTGCAATTTCTCGATTTCTCGTATTTAATTCTTTCATATTATGCACCTTCTATACACTTCACTACATTGTTTCTACATATTTAGTTCTTAGTAATTATATAGAAAATAAGTATTTTATATTTTTCACAAATCTCATTAGTTACACAATAACAAAAGTGTCCCGTATTGACAGATAATAAGCGTTGCCATAATTACATATTTAGCAAACGTATAAAAATGAATAAAAAAATAGTTTCATACCACAAATATATAAATCATTATCCCTTTTCTTGCTATATCATGAGTAAAAAGCAAACAAGAGAGTTTTACTCGAAAAAAAAACTTGACACACCCCGGTGTTGGATCGCCCAGGGTTATTTTTTTTTTGAAGCGCGACCGATGGCCACCAACGCAAAAAGGAGTTCCAATCAAAAAAAAAACCTGACACACCCCAGTGTTGGATCGGCCAGGGTTATTTTTTGAAGCGCGACCGAAGGTCGCCAATGCAAAAAGGAGTTTCACTAAAAAGAAATCTGACACACCCCGGTGCTGTACCGGCCAGGGTTATTTTTTTCCTGTATTCCAGTTTTTTTGGGATATGGTGTTACTTATTATTTGACAACACGGAACACTTATGTTATTGTGCATGTAGTGAAATTTGTGTAAAAAATAAAGTATTTATTTTAAGCAAATTTTCTAAGTAATAAATATAAAATAAATATGTACAAATATTGCAGTGAAGTGTAATGCTATAAAAATGCATAATATGAAAGAAAAAGTCATCATAAATCGAGAAATTGCAGAACTAAGTTTTTCAACTTTAAATGCAAATATCTCGAAAACTATAAGTTTGCGGCGGCTATAATTATATATTTTCTTAATCTGGAGCATCAGCCCTATCCACTCATACCACTTTTAACCCTGAAATCGTGGGATGGTATATTAAAGTTTCCCCGCCTAAACCCGCGACTTCCCTCCTTCCTTGTTGTCAAGGATATCATTAAACATGATAACAATATATCGAAATAGTTAAATTGGTAATTAACATTTTTTATTGACTTCGTAATCGCTTAAGGAATAGTACATATATAAATACTTATGATGTAACAATATTTTACAAATATCTTACCACGTGAAATACATACATATGTAAGAATGTCACAATCACTGCATAATAAATACGATGATCGTATATCGTTACCAGAGAAGTCTATCATAGAGAAGGTTCACCGCGCGGAGATCGTAAAAATATTATTGGCTAACTCGGCAGAGATGGAAGAGTCTCACCACAGACAATTTATGAACGTGTTTCACCACGAAAATAGCAGAATTGAGCATTTTCAGTGTTAAATGAGAAAAATAATCAATGTAAACAAATTTACGCCTACAGATTCGCATATCTACTATGCGCAAACGACTTTGCATATAATTTGTAGATGATCGGTATATAAGTACATATGTATTTGATATCAAAGCACATGAGTATACATACATATGTATCATTGATATCATACATATGTACATATGTATACTTATCTTAAAATTGACTTATTTAATGATGAATTACATAAAATCTTTACATATAAGTATGTATATAATACAGCAAGATTTATATTACTATCCAAATATGCATTTGTATGCCTTTGATAAGGCATATATTTATTTACATAAATATGTATGTATATATTTGCCATTATTAGTATTAATCATAGTTTTAATCATAGTTTTGATATCATCTTAAAAGATCTAGCGGTCGCACATGTACTCATATACATACATATAATTAGGTGTGCATGTTAACAAGTATGACAGACCATACGCATAATGTTTGTAAATTTGTCTACATGCAACATATGTAACGGGTGATTTTTTAAGAGCTTGATAACTTTTTTTAAAAAAAAAACGCATAAAAATTGCAAAATCTCATCGGTTCTTTATTTGAAACGTTAGATTGGTTCATGACATTTACTTTTTGAAGATAATTTCATTTAAATGTTGACCGCGGCTGCGTCTTAGGTGGTCCATTCGGAAAGTCCAATTTTGGGCAACTTTTTCGAGCATTTCGGCCGGAATAGCCCGAATTTCTTCGGAAATGTTGTCTTCCAAAGCTGGAATAGTTGCTGGCTTATTTCTGTAGACTTTAGACTTGACGTAGCCCCACAAAAAATAGTCTAAAGGCGTTAAATCGCATGATCTTGGTGGCCAACTTACGGGTCCATTTCTTGAGATGAATTGTTGTCCGAAGTTTTCCCTCAAAATGGCAATAGAATCGCGAGCTGTGTGGCATGTAGCGCCATCTTGTTGAAACCACATGTCAACCAAGTTCAGTTCTTCCATTTTTGGCAACAAAAAGTTTGTTAGCATCGAACGATAGCGATCGCCATTCACCGTAACGTTGCGTCCAACAGCATCTTTGAAAAAATACGGTCCAATGATTCCACCAGCGTACAAACCACACCAAACAGTGCATTTTTCGGGATGCATGGGCAGTTCTTGAACGGCTTCTGGTTGCTCTTCACCCCAAATGCGGCAATTTTGCTTATTTACGTAGCCATTCAACCAGAAATGAGCCTCATCGCTCATCGGACACGGACGCGAAACACATTTCGAACCGAACACTGATTTTGGTAATAAAATTCAATGATTTGCAAGCGTTGCTCGTTAGTAAGTCTATTCATGATGAAATGTCAAAGCATACTGAGCATCTTTCTCTTTGACACCATGTCTGACATCCCACGTGATCTGTCAAATACTACTGCATGAAAATCCTAACCTCAAAAAAATCACCCGTTATGTATGTAAATATGTACACTCAATGCTTCATGCGAAATCTCCGTTGACACAGACAACCAATGGCGAAGTGCGTTTTTTGCTTTCATGTCAACGAGTCAATCTGTCGACACAGCATTGTATGAATATATACGTATGAGTCTGCATACATATCGACGAAGATTTTTGCGAGCCATGGAAAACTATTTTAGAATTGACAAATATTATAAATCGACAACAGTATGTTGCCACTTTTGTCACTTCTTTCTGTGTTTCGCGAGTTTGCAGGGTTAACACTTTTCCCTTCTAGCAAAATATCAGAAATAGTTCAATTTATGATTTTTAGCTTTTGCCATCGTCGCGAAAAGACGCTTGTAGGCAAAGGCATGCTCAGGGAGATGACACCATTTGCTTTTATGAATGAAGCGAGTTTGCCGGTTGAAAGTGCGCTTGCGTTCATGAATGAACAAGTTGTTGTTGTGTGTTTTTCTACGAAACTGGCCATCGACTATTTGGCTGCCATGCCTATTGGCTTGTGACACTGCTGATGCTACTTGAACGTTTGTTGTGTTTGTAGAACAATGTTTGTAATTTTTGCGGTAGACATATCTACATGTGAACGCATGGAAGTATGTATGTTGTGTATGCGTTATATTATTTATGTATGTACATATGAGCAGTGCGCCCATGTTATTATTGATAAGTGATAATATGATTTGAATTCGCGAAAGTGAACATAAACACATATGTACATATGGTCATGATACATGTGCATATAACTTTTGAATGATAAAATGTACGATTAATGTACATTTATCACTATTGAGATTTCGCATGAAGCATTGAGTGTACGTATTTACATACATACATACATATGTTGCATGTAGACAAATTTACAAACATTATGCGTATGATCTGTCATATTTGTTTACATGCAAGTTAACGATAGCCTCCGCATAGAAACCTTACCATAACTGTAAACAAAATTGTATCTTTGCACTCTGCAATTACACTATTAACGTTTTTGATGATTTAAGAATTCAATATGCTTTTTCCGTCCTGATTCCAATAATCCATTTTTATCAAAGCAATATCGCTCGCCCTCACAAGAAGGCATAACAATAACATTTGTAAAGAAAACAGAACGCTTAACGTTCTGCTGGAAATTGCTGTCATAGCTAAAAATGTAACTTCAGCTTTAACCTTAAGTCAATAAAACAAAATTGTATAAATACTAGTATTTTAAAAATAAAGATTGATTTGTATCTGGCAATCCACGCGAACTACAAGCGTTTTCTTTAATCCGCGCGTTCGCGGATATAAAAATATATTTTTTTATAAATTCCCTCGTTACGGGAATTAATTGGCGCCCAACGTGGGGCATGAATTCAAAAAAAGTGCTTACCACAAATAAAAAGTTAAAATAACGGATCGTTTTGCTTGTTTATCTCAGTTAAAAATTGATGAATTATAAAGCCAGATTTTAAGTGAAAATCAAAACATAATTAAAGTGATAACACGCCCCAACAAATACAAAAAGAGGGTCAATTAAAAGAATTAATACCAGATAAAGCAAAGTTAAAAACAACAAGAATAAAACAAGTGCTTAAGAACACTAACAACAAAAACAAAGCAAGAACTCTAAAACAACTAAGTAACGGAAGCAACAACAGTAGCAGAAATAATTATAAAAACAACAAGAACAAAGCAAGTGCTTAAGAACACTAACAACAAAAACAAAGCAAGAACTCAAAAACAACTAAGTAACAGAGGCAACAACAGTAGCAGAAATAATTACAAAACAACAAGAACAATAAATAGCGGCAACAAAAGCAACAGAAGCAGAGAACAGCAAGAAAATAAAGGGATTTTGGAGGGAGACCACTCATCGTCAAATATACATATGACCCCCCTTAGCTTCAACAACGAGCCTAGTGCGATTTTTCATGGAATTGACCAGCTTACTGTATCTAAAGCAACTATTATCAGCATCATCAGCGGGAATTTATTGACAGCGACGGAATATATATTAGTAAGTTAAAATTAAAATAAATATGTTAAAATTATAAATTATATATATATATATATATGTATTTATGGGGAACACCCAAACTAAACCTAAGTATATTAGATTATACTATTGTAAAAATTGCGGTGGGGATCACGAAGAGAAAAAGTGCCCCAGGAAAAAAAATAAAACATAATTTCTAGTTTGTGCAACCAATAATAAAATAAATTAAAGCTGCGATTCACCACCTTCGGGGGGACCCTCCAGCTTAAAATAAAAAAAACTCTGCGATTAACTGCGATAAAATACAAATATAAATTAAGGCTCGACCAGCCACATAACAAAATAAAAAGACCTCCATAACTTAGCTCAATTCTGCGAATCCTACATAAAAGGACCCTCCAGAATAGAAGAGCATCTCTTCCTAGAAGAGATTATACAAATATAAATTAGGGCTCGACCAGCCGCATAACAAAATAAAAAGACCTCCATAACTTAGCTCAATTCTGCGAATCCTACATAAAAGGACCCTCCAGAATAGAAGAGCATCTCTTCCTAGAAGAGATTATACAAATATAAATTAAGGCTCGACCAGCCGCATAACAAAATAAAAAGACCCCCATAACTTAGCTCAATTCTGCGAATCCTACATAATAGGACCCTCCAGAGTAGAAGAGCATCTCTTCCTAGAAGAGATTATACAAGTATAAAATAATAAGAAAGTTCTTTCTCTAAACTAAAAAAATAATAATAATTAATCATGACTAATGAGGCAGGATTAACGGTAGATTTAATTACGCGCCTAATTGCGGAAAGCAATATTACATTAAGGCAAGAAATTGACAGATTAAAAAATCAAGTTGAAATTGAAACACACAGAGTAACAGATTTTCAGACGGAAATAATAAATGACAACATTCAATGTCATGAGTCACTAGATGTTATAAAATCCTTACCGGAATTCTCAGGAAGGATAAACGCTTATGTTAGCTGGCGCGAAGCCGCACATAACGTTATGAGCTTATATGTAAGAGGTAGCCGAAAGTACTTCGCAGCCCTTACGATTTTGCGTAACAAAATTACACTAGAAGCAAATGACACATTAACCAACCATGGTACTGTGTTAAATTTTGACGCGATAATTGCGCGTCTCGATTTTGCGTATTCGGACAAACGTCCGATACATATCATAGAACAAGAAATGAGTGTTCTACGACAAGGCTCAATGACGGTCATTGAATATTATAATTTAGTTAACAAAAAACTAACGTTGATGATTAATAAAACCATTATGACTTATGGAGGGGCCGCACCAATAACAAAAGAATTGAATAAAAAGAATAGAGACCAGGCTCTTAGAATATTTATAACTGGGCTTAACGCTCCATTAAGAGATATTATATTTTCCCTCTGTCCGGAAGATTTGCCCGACGCATTGGCCAAAGCTCAGGAATTAGAGTCCAATAATCAGAGAGCTCGATTTGCACAAAATTTTGCAAATGATAGGACCAGAGTTAAACAGTTTTATCCAAGTAATAATTTACGATTTCATCAGAGGAGCAACATGCCAAAACCAGAACCAATGGACATAGATCCATCTATGTCTAGATCATACCGAAGGGAAAATTACCCAAAGCCCCAACTAAACAATAGCCATAAATACCAAAATTTTGGAAAACCATTGGCCACTACAAGCCATCAAGCCAATATGGACCAACCAAATAGGTATATTCCAAATAGAAACATCCAAGGAATAAAACGACCAAGGGAAAGCAATTATAGCTTTCGCCCACAGGAGAAAACCCAGAAGATAAACAACATGAATGAAAGTCATTTTTTAGACAAAGAGGGGATGAACTCCCCTATCTAAAGCTCTACGACTCAAAAATAAAGAAAAGTTTAAAGGCTCTAATCGATACAGGAGCAACCTCTTGCTACATTAAGCCTGAGGTTTATAATAACAAAAAGGAACTAGCCATTTATAAACGGATAAAAACCGTGAACGGCTATTCCATAATAAAGCATTACCATATAATAACCATATTTGGGGTCGAGGAAATTTTCTACGAAATAGAAGGTATAGAATCGGATCTCCTATTAGGATATAATTTCCTTAAAAAAATTGAGGCACTTATCGACGTGCCCAATAGGAAAATAAATTATATGGAAAAAAATAATAATAAAAATGAAGCAAACAGTATGAACATTTATTTCGAAAATAAAAAAGGAGAAAACTTAGAAATCGAGGAACAAAAAGATTCTGCACATTTAACCGAGGTAAATATCGGTATAAATAAAAAAATTAAGGAACATAAAGATTCCGTAAAACCAGCCGAAGTAACTACCGGCAATATTATATTAAAAAAATTTATTGTGGAACAAAGAAGTTCTACAACGCCAGCCGATGATAATACCGGCATATTAAATAAAAAATATATTGTGGAACAAAAAAGTTCTACAACGCCAGCCGATGATAATACCGGCATATTAAATAAAAAATATATTGTGGAACAAAAAAGTTCTACAACGCCAGCCGATGATAATACCGGCATATTAAATAAAAAATATATTGTGGAACGAAAAAGTTCTACAACGCCAGCCGATGAATTTACCGGCAACATGAACGATAACTATTCAATATTGGGTGAAAGCGGCTCAGAAACGAATGGTGATAATGATAGTTATTATTCGGTAAAGAATTCCGAAAGTTCCAACAATGAAAATCAGGATGAAGAATTGCAGGATCTTAAAACACATATAAAAGAAAAAATTGCTCAAATGCATTCAAGCATCAATACAAACTTTCCATTCATGACAAAAGTAAAAGCAGAAATAAGAATGAAAAGTGAGGATCCGATATGGAGCAGACAATATCCATATCCCTTATCTGTAAATTCGTTTATTAATGAAGAAATAAAAAAATTGATTAATGAAAATATCATAAGACCGAGTAAAAGTCCGTATAATTCACCTATTTGGGTGGTACCAAAAAAAGGTACAAATGAGAATGGAACACCAAAACTTAGAATGGTAATTGATTACAAAAAGCTAAACGAGCATACAATTTCCGATCGTTACCCTATTCCAGATACTAACGTAATATTGTCTAATTTAGGCAAGGCAGAATATTTTTCAAGCATCGATCTAGAATCAGGATTTCATCAAATTATAATGTCAAAGAATGATATTGAGAAAACAGCTTTTTCCGTTAATAATGGGAAATATGAATTTTTGAGGATGCCTTTTGGTTTAAAAAATGCTCCTAGAATTTTTCAGAGGGCAATGGATGACATATTGCGAGAACATATTGGAAAAATTTGTCACGTTTATATGGATGATATAATTGTTTTTTCGGAAAATGTAACTCAACACTTAAAGGATTTGGAAACAATTACGCAAATTTTAAAAGAAGCTAATATGAAAATTTCATTAGAAAAATCAAAATTTTTCGAGAAAGAAATAGAGTTTTTAGGTTATGTGGTAGCTCAGAATGTTATCAAAACTGACCCAAATAAAATAAAATTAATATTAAATTATCCAATACCAAGAAGTTTGCGCGAATTAAGAGGTTTCTTAGGGCTTGCAGGATATTATCGTAAATTTGTTAAAGACTATGCAGCGATAGCTAAACCTCTGACAAAATACCTATCAGGAGAAAATGGTAGGATTTCTAAAAATAAATCAAAAAAATTTGAAATAACTCTAAATGAGGAAGGAATATCTGCATTAAATAAATTAAAGAATCATTTGGCTTCAGAAATGGAATTAACACAACCCGATTACTCAAAAATATTTGTATTAACTACCGATGCATCTAACTTTGCAATGGGTGCGGTACTATCACAAGGAGGTAAACCAATTACTTTCATTTCAAAAACTCTTAATAAAACTGAAAGAAATTACGCAACTAATGAGAAGGAGCTTTATGCCATTGTTTGGGCACTAAAAAATCTACGAAATTATCTCTACGGTGTAACCAATTTGGAAATACATACTGATCATCAACCATTAACATTTGCTTTATCACCCCGTAACCCGAATCCAAAAATGAAAAGATGGCACGCAATTATAGAAGAATTCTCTCCTAAATTTGTGTACCAACCCGGTAAAACCAATATAGTAGCAGACGCACTTTCCCGTCTTCAGTTAAATCATTTATCAAACGAATCGGAAGATTCAGAGCACTCGGCACAAAGTAGCGAAAGCGTTCAAATACAAGAAACAAAAAAACCATTAAATCAGTTTAAACAGCAAATTATACTAAGTAAAAATAGGTTCACGATTCATGAGGTAATCGAAACCTTTGGGAATAAAAGGCATTTAATAGAGTATGACACAGTAGAAAATTTAATGACTATTTTGAAAGAATATATTCAACCAAAGTTAGTGACAGCGATTCACTGCACTATTGAAGACTTGCACGAAATCCAAGAAGCTCTGAAACAAACTTTTCAAAACAAATTTGTATTTACCAAACTTTTTCCAATGGATATTATTAATAGAGAGGATCAGTCCGAATTAATAGAACAAACCCATAATAGAGCTCATCGAAGCTATAATGAAAATCTTAAACAAATAGAGAAATTGTATTATTGGCCCGAAATGAGGAAAAGAATGAAAGAATACATTCGAAATTGTATAATATGCAATAAAAATAAATATGATCGCCATCCTAAGAAAATACCAATAGGTAAAGCCCCAATTCCAGAGAAAGAAGGAGAGCAGCTCCATTTAGACATTTTTTACGCACAGAAACTAAAATTTATCACATGTGTAGACGCTTATTCAAAATTTTTAATATTAAAACATATAGAAGACAAGTCAAATATCGAAGAAAAGGTTTTAGAATTACTTCAAACCTTCACAGATGTAAAACAAATTACTTTAGATAATGAACCAAGCTTTACCACACCAACATTTAAATCCTTAATGCAAAGGTTAAATATTGAAATTTACTTTTGTGATCCACGTCATAGCACAACTAATGGACAAGTTGAAAGAGTTCATTCAACGATAATCGAAATAGCCAGATGTATAAAAGAGGAATACAATATTGTCAGTAATTTAGAAACAGTACTTAGAGCAGCGCAACAATACAATACAACAATTCATTCAGTAACGAATTTTAAACCAAATGAAGTACTTTATAATAGGGTAAACCATGAAAACTTACTAACCACTTTAAAGCAAGCACAGGAGAAAATGCTAAAATTTCATAATAAACATAGAACAGATAAGCAATATCATCCTGGACAAATTATTTATGAAAAAATAATAGGAGAGAGAAATAAATTACAACCTAGGTATAAGAAACAACAAGTTAAAGAAAACTTGGGGAATAACATAATAATTAATAATAGAAACAGAATTATTCATAAAGATAATATAAAATCATAATTTTATAGGTTTCCAATATGATCATTTTAATTTTGACTGCACTAATCAGCTCAGCAACCGCTGATGTTATAGACTATACTCGACAAGACTACGTACTTATCGAAAATGGAGATGTTTCCATTTATGAAGAATACGGGGACCTATTCCACATTACTAATTTATCTTATTTTGAAAATATAATAGCAGACGAAAATAGAAATTTTTACAGTATTAATGAACAAAATCACGATAGCTTAGGAGTTATTACACAGGAAACAGAATCTGAAATTTTGATAATAAAAACTTTATTAGAACAATTAAAACAAACTAATTTTCGGCAAAAAAGGGGTATAAATGAATTAGGAACTCTTTGGAAATGGATAGCTGGTACACCAGACCATGACGACATTGTAAAAATTAATAATAAATTGGACGAACTGATAATAAATAATAATAAGCAATTTACAACCAATTCAGAAATTTTTAAAATAATAACAGAATTAACTGAAACAATAAATAATATTAAAGGCGATACCATAAACAGGAAAATAATAAGAAAACGAAACCAATATATTACACATGAACTGCAAAATTTAATAAATACAATAACTTTTGGTAAAATTGGGATTTTAAATCCAACAATTTTACATTATGATGAATTGAAAAACATAACATATTACCAACACGGTATTATGACTATAACAGATTTAATGGACATCTCTAAATTTAAAATAGCCCAAAAAGAAAACATAATAATAATTTATATTAAATATCCTAAAATAGAACTAACATGTAAGTACTACGATGTAAGAGCCATAGCTCAATTAGATGGTAAGCTTATAATTGATCAAAACATAACATATTGTAATAATAATTTTTTTAATATACAAAATTGTAAAACTGAAATTACAAAAACATATTGCAAATTAAATAAAGAAAGTACATGTTTGTCAGAAATATTAAATAAAAAACAAGGAAAATGTAAAAAACTAAAAGAGAAAAACTTGAAAATTGAAGAAATAAAACCAGGAGCAATATTAATTTCAGGAAAAAATATTGTAAACAATCAAACACTAACTGGAACATATTTAATTACATTTGAAAATAATACAGTAATTAATAATCAAACTTATGAAAATATAGAAACAAAAATCTGGAATTATCTGAAAAATAACCATATCAATAATTTTGAAATTTTAGAATATATTGAAACAACTAATAAACTGTTGAAATTAGATAATATAAACATTTTAGCAGAACGGAATAAGCATATCACAGTCCATTCATATTTTTGGTACATAATTTTAATCTTGGGAATACTTTTCTTATCTTACATAATATTAAAATTAAAAAAATCTCGCGAAATTCCCAAACCAATAGAAAATGTGCAATTGCAAGAAGTCACATATAATGCTCTTTTAAATCAAATACATAAATTAACTCAAAATAATAGTGAATCGGGGACGATTCATCTTAGGAAGGGGGGAGTTAACGATAGCCTCCGCATAGAAACCTTACCATAACTGTAAACAAAATTGTATCTTTGCACTCTGCAATTACACTATTAACGTTTTTGATGATTTAAGAATTCAATATGCTTTTTCCGTCCTGATTCCAATAATCCATTTTTATCAAAGCAATATCGCTCGCCCTCACAAGAAGGCATAACAATAACATTTGTAAAGAAAACAGAACGCTTAACGTTCTGCTGGAAATTGCTGTCATAGCTAAAAATGTAACTTCAGCTTTAACCTTAAGTCAATAAAACAAAATTGTATAAATACTAGTATTTTAAAAATAAAGATTGATTTGTATCTGGCAATCCACGCGAACTACAAGCGTTTTCTTTAATCCGCGCGTTCGCGGATATAAAAATATATTTTTTTATAAATTCCCTCGTTACGGGAATTAATTTGCACACATAATTATATGTATGTATATGAGTACATGTGCGACCGCTAGATCTTTTAAGGTGATATCAAAACTATGATTAACTATTAATGGCAAACATAAACATACATATTTATGTAAATAAATATATGCCTTATCAAACGTATACAAATGCATATTTGGGTAGTAATGTAAATCTTGCTGTATTATATACATACTTATATGTAAAGATTTTATGTAATTCATCATTAAATAAGTCAATTTTAAGATAAGTATACATATGTACATATGTATGATATCAATGATACATATGTATGTATACTCATGTGCTTTGATATCAAATACATATGTACTTATATACCGATCATCTACAAATTATATGCAAAGTCGTTTGCGCATAGTAAATATGCGAATCTGTAGGCGTAAATTTGTTTACATTGATTATTTTTCTCATTTAACACTGAAAATGCTCAAGTCTGCCATTTTCGTGGTGAAACACGTTCATAAATTGTCTGTGGTGAGACTCTTCCATCTCTGCCGAGTTAGCCAAAAATATTTTTACGATCTCCGCGCCGTGAACTTTCTCTATGATAGACGTTCTCTGTCGTTACACATACAAATGTTTCCTTTATAGTGTATAAGTAAAAGAGGACGCGGCTAGTCTAATCATATGGTAATAATTTGCTCAACATTCATCGAACGTTATTATAAAATTGACAGCTAACACCCAGACACTTCAGAAAACACAAACATGATCATGTCAGTTTAAATATTAGAGGTATTCTCTTGCTCTTGCAAGATTGCACGATGACACAAAACGCAAAAACCTATACCGAAATATCCAAGGCCAAGAGAGCACCCATTGCAGATTCTAGTGAAATATGAACTGCTGATTCGGCCAATTTATTTAGAATTACTATTGTGTATTCATTCTTAACAAATTAACAAATCCTTATAATTTAAGCATAAATTTTAAAATATATTTAAAACTTACCTCCCTCAACAATTTAATGGCGTAATATGTCTTTTTGTAAAATGACAGGTGGCACAGGGTTGCAATTATATTTTTAAGTGTTATTGCACGAAAAAAAGCATGGGTTTTGGTATGACATATTTTACAGTCATTGCAAATAATTTTCTGCGTGTGTTTGTTGGTGTGACTTTGCACCAAGGGAAAAATTCTGCAATTCGTGCACCGTGCAAGGGTTTTGCAAGATCAAGAGAATACCCCTATTGTATTGTTAAGTGCTTTGCTTCAAAAATATATGTGAGCTATTATGCACCCGTCTTAATTTGTTACTGAACTTTTTCTTGTTGAGGAACAACTTTAAGTATAATGCCAATACATATGTATGTAGGTTAGGTTACGTTAGATGGCTGATCAAAGATCGCACGTGGACTATACGCAGTCCTTCGTGATGCCATAGAAAATAGAACTCTTGTGTTCGGACTTACAGATCGGTAAAACACTTGGTAGCCAATATAATTTTGCAAAGGCGGTTAATATCTACACCCCCCAGTTCGGTAGGATGTCTGAAGGTATGTGCCCCTAAGTGTCAAGGAAGTGCTGGCTTGTTTCTGCCGCATCTTCTTCTAAGTAGCTTTTGCATACGACATCCGGTAAGATTCCCAGTCTTACAGCATGTGTGCCAATAAGGCAGTGGCCTGACAAGAGCCCCATTACTAAAGAGGGGCTAGCCTTACTGAGGTCGAAGAGATATTTAGATCTTCTGTGATCTATCTTCGGTCAGAATGCTTTTGCCACCGCGCAAGTACCAATGCTGCCCCAGCGTTGACCAAGCATCCGCGAATCCCAACTTTCCAGTAGTAGGACACAAGAGGACACTGGAGCACCGACCCGTTCCCATTCTACCGACAGTGACTCTAGGGTGCCCTTCCTTACAAGCTCATCAGCTTTGCAATTACCCGCTATTCCGCTGTGGCCCGGGACCCATACAAGCCTTATAGTAAATACTGTCACCGCCAGGGACAGTGCCGCCAGAAACTCCTCAACCAGCTCTCAACGCACAATCAATTCAGGGCTAGTATCGCTGCTCTACTATCTGAGTGAATGGTCACTTCCCTGAAGGTGGATACCCTCCGGAGTAGCAGATCTGCTGCTATATTGATGGCTGCAACCTCAGCCTGGAAGACACTGCAGTAGTCGGGAAGTCTGAAACTAGAGCTGATAGAGAGCTCCCGACAGTAAACCCCTCCACCAACCTTCCCCCCAAGCTTTGACCCATCCTTAATGAAGCTTACTGCCTCCCTCCTCCAACGGCTTCTTCCCACCCATAACTCCATCTTCGGGATATGAGTAGAGAAGGAACCGCGAGAGTTTGATATGGCGACTTCATGATCCAGATGATCCGGTATGCAGTCAAAGCTTTGTAAGGATATCTGAGTGTTCAGAAGAACGCTCCTTTAGGAACCCAGATTCCCTAAACCTAATAGTCATTTTTGCAGCCATACACCTTCCGGCAATGTCCATGGGCGTTATGTTCAGAATTGCATTAAGTGCTATGGTTGGGGTGGACCTTAATGCACCGCAAATGCTGATGAGCGCGGCCTGTTGAACGCTTTCGAGTTTCTTAGCAAATGTCGTCTTCTGTAAAGCCCTCCACCACATAAAGACTCCATAGAACATTATGGGCTTTACTATGGTGTCATAGAGCCAGAGGACCACCTTCGGTGAGAGGCACCACCTTTTGTCGATGTTCCTCTACAGCAGTAAAGGGCAATCTATGCCTTTTTGGCTTTCTCCTCGATATTCGGCTTCCATGAAAGCTTCGTATGCAGGATGAGCCCTAGATACTTCACTGTATCCACCGGTTGCAGGCGAATACCTCCCATTTGCGGCAACGGTGCCACTGGAATCTTATATCTTCTACTAAATAAAACCATTTCTGTTTTATTCGGGTTGATGGCGAGTCCACTTCCGACCACCCATTTTGTTACAACGCCGAGATATCCCTTCGTCAGCTCGTATACTGTGCTAAGGAACTTTCCTTTGACCATAAGTGCTACATCGTCTGCAAAGGCAATCACCCGGCAGTCCAGATCCTCTAGTTTCTTAAGAAGGCCGTTAACGACTAGGATCCCTAGAAGAGGAGAAAGAACCCCGCCCTGAGGGGTTCCCTGCTCACATATTGCCGCGTGCGCGCGCTGCCCCATTCTGTTTCGACCACTCTGTCGCACAGAAGACTGAAGATGAGGTGCTTGAGGTTTGATTCAACCCCAAGACCATCTTTAGCAGTCCTGACTACCTACGGCAAGACATTGTTGAAAACTCCCTCAATATTAAAGAAGGTCCCGATAGCGAAATTTTTAGCCTCAATGGCTTCCTCAAGCTAGGACACTATAGTGTGCAGAACAGTGTCCACCGACCTGTCTTTACGATACGCATGTTGCGCTCCTGAATAGTCTCTCGGAATGCGCCTTCTTAAATACCAGTCCACACATATGTACGTATGTAAACAAAATATTCTATATCCTGCCAGTGTCTGTTTGATATTATTATTATTATTTTTTTTTTTTGAAGTATTAAAATATCTAAATAATTCTTACATGGATATTGA